>BMAU01018918.1:345000-545000 GCA_019973935.1 Trichonephila clavipes
GTACCTCATCATGTTTAAAAGTTAGTATTTTATGTTTTATCACAAATTTCAGAATTTCTTTGTTTAAACACAGGAAAAATAAACTGATGATGTAATTTAAACTGTAAGCCATAAAATATTGTACTGTAACTACATTTATATATATCAATTCAAAAATTTTATGCTTTTGGAATCAGATTTTTTGATCCAAGGATGACGTTATAAAAATTAAGAATGAAAAAAATCGGTCTGACTCGTTAGCTCGTGACAAGATTTCCAAAACTGTTAAACCTGCCGATTTGAGATTTAGTAGCCATGTGCCTTTTGTTGGGTAGAAATCTGCTAAGAATAGGTTTTGCCGAAATCGACTCCCAAATGGGGTTGCGAGGCGCTAAGAGGGTGTTCTAGGTAAAATTTCGCTTTTTGAACTATCAAACCTACAGATTTCAGAATTTTTAGACATGTTTCTTTTCTTGAGTATGGAACTGATAAGAACAATTGACATTAAAGGGGAGGGGAAGTAAAGTTCACGTATAGATAAAAAAAATTCCAGTTTTTGATTTGTCAGATCGACAGACGTGAAATTTTGTAAGCAAGTATATATATTTTTTTTTCATTTTTAAGTAAAAACCATTTTCCTGAAATTGACTTTTACGGGGAGTTACGTTGGATGCACAAATAAAATAGCCCAGTTTTTGAGAGAGAAATCGGTAAGCATGTTTCTTTTGTAAAGTAATGATCCCCTAAAAAAGAATTTTGCAGGAATAGACTCTTGGGGTTATGAGGGAGAAAAGATAATTATAATTCAATTTCAAAATTCCAAGTCCTTTCTTTTTTAAATCAAAAAATGAAGTTTATAAGAATATTTTTAATGCTAGAGCATAGATTAATATCTCTCAATAGCTAAAAAGAACAGTACGAAGTCTTACTACATTAGGAAATATTCAACGGAGTGGGCGAGTAACTACTAGAATTGTAAAGTAAACTATCTCCATTACGTCTAAGAGAAATATGATTTTAAGTTCAGGAAAATATCGTATTCATGTGTCAATCACTAAAAAAATGAACTTAATAATTTTTTTATACATTACAGCACCAAGAATATTGGTTTTCGATCAAAGTGTAATATATGTATATATTCTTCATGTTCCGATATACATTTCCTAGTAATTTAGCAATTTATGGAATCACAGACTTTTTACACTTCCTTGAAATTCAATATTTTTGTCCCCACTTTGTTGTATATGGTTGTGACCCAAAATTTATCTCAAACATCTCTACCTGCGTGCTAATGGAAGCGTCTGGTAATTTTTACGAACAACTCCTCTGTTCACTTAGGAAACACTATGTCGCTAGATTATCACCCTAGCGACACCTACCACTGAATATTCACCACATCCAACCCAGGCGAAAAGTCTATTCTTAACCACAAGCAGTAACTTTTGGAAGATTAATGGAAGAAGTGCACGCGAACTGCAAGAACAGGAACTCCTAAAAGGGAAATAATTTGATCAACAGCATTCAAAATACGGAACGTGGATTAATTGCACTAATGCGGGCCTTAGCCTCTCCTTTCCTTCCTTTTCGGTCAACCCTTGCTGTCTTTTCAGGGGTTTTCATTCCAAAATGACTCAAGTCTATTGATAAAATATACGTAGAACAATGCAATAACACTTTATCTTGGCTCTGTATCAGTCATTTATCCAAAGACTGCCATCTTATAGTCATTAAGTTGTATCATTTGTTACAATTTTAAAATGACGCTGGTATCATCGGTTTATTTACTATTCTGTAGAAGTATTTTTACAGGATCTAGCTGTCTTTGCTGAGATGATTTATTGAAGAATGCATCAAAACTATGTCTTCTATAATAACATGCGTGTTTATTTTCAATTACTGTTATTTCGGTCATTTTGCTATAGTGATGCATATTGCTATTAAATATCTATTAATAGAATTCTCGTAATAAATTTATGTATTAAAATATATTTGACATGCTTGATTGTAAAACCATAAAAAACAATTGGTGTAAGATCCGGTGTATAACGCGCACCTTTTACACAAAAAATAATATTGAAATTTACGAGTGCGCGTTATACGCGATGTATAAAAATGATAGCTTTAGGAATAAAAAAAAAGAGATGATCATAAAAAAAATCAGATTTCTACATATATCGAAATAATGTTTATTTAAAAGAAATTACATTCCTTATGAGTTTAAAGGATTGTAATTAAACACATGCTATTTTTTTTCAAAAGCTTGAGATTAATAACTCGAATAAAACATAAAAAACATAAGAAAATATAAAAACATAGCACACGTGCATTTCAGGTTTCTTCGTAAAAAAGGAGGTTTGCGTTATATGGCGTATATATCTAAAAATTTTTAAAATGTTGCTTGAAATTATAGTGCGTATTATAAACTGCTGGCCATACAAAATGCAACGCCCTGAAGGAAGCATGCACACTACGTAAAATTTACATCAAGCGATAGCGGCGATGAAATATGTAAATCATTAGCACTATAGCGCAGACGCATATCACGGTAGCGCCAACCGCAAGCGCTATATAAGTGGAGTACAGATTGGTAAGTTGAAAAACGACAATTATTTTTCCTTGCGTTTTTTACGTAAGCGGTTTACCTATGCATCGGAGAAGAAATAGAACATCTTTTGACCAAGTTTATGAATTCCATCGAGTAGCTGTGTTGCGGGTCTGTCATCGCTGGATGCAAGTGCAAACGACAGACCGACGAGGACGATCGCACTGACCTTGTTGCACTACTGCCCATGATGACTGGCGGATTGTGCGCACGGCAGTGATGGATCGTGCAGCTACATCAAATACCATAGCACAACAGATTCAGTCTGTTACCCATCATTCGATATCGGCTCGTATCATTAGACGCCGTTTGCAGCAGAGTGGACTTTCCGCAAGGCTTCCATTGCTTCCTTTACCCTTGACTATAAATCCCATACGTTTGCGCCGCCAATGGTGCCAAGAATGGAGGACATAGGCAACGGAGTGGTACGGCATTGTGTTTACTGACAAGTTCCGCTTCAGTCTGCAACATCACGATGGCCAGATTCGAGTTTCAGACTCTATGGTGAGCGGTTGATGAACTGTTGCGTTATGCATAGCCATATTGGTCCTGCACCTAGTATTATGGTTTTTGGTGATATTGGATTTCAGTGCTGCACCCCTCTATTACACATTGCTGGTACACTGAGCAGCGAGAGCTACATCTCTAGAGTGCTGGAGCCAGTGGGCCTCCCATGCATCCAGCGCTTACCATCAGTCATATTCCAACATGATAAGGTGCAATCACCCGTGGCACGCAAAATTCAAGAGTTCTTCTTTACCCATCAGATTGAATTGCCTTCCTGGTTTGTTTGTTCTCCCGATTTATCGTCAATCGGAAAAGTGTGGCCCATGCTTGCACAACGATTGTCCCGAAATATACCACTCGCTGCTACACCATATCAACTTTGGCAATATGTGGAAGCTGCATGGGCTGCTGTACCACAAGGATGCATCCAAACCCTCTTAATTCTATGTCGATGCATGTGGCAGCGGTTGTAGCCAACAATGGTGGATACACTGACTAAAGATTTTGTCATCATCAACACGTCTCAAGAGGCTGCAATTTTCATTGTTTGATTATTATACAGCATATTATCTGCCAAATAAGTTTCGCTGAATATCTCTGATCCTTCGCGGTGCTGCGTTTTGTGTGGCCAGCTGTGTACGACAGTGCACGTTTTTACTCCGGATTTTACGGTAATTTGAAATAACAACTATCATGCATATTATAGTATTATGCAATAATTACTTTGGTAACTAAGTCCACGCACACATATATCGTATATATTAAAGGTGAAAAATTAATATTTCATTTTTTTAGTAAAACAGTCGGTGATCGGTTAATGAACAGATCGGTTAACCAACAAATCGGTTGACGAACACTTTCATGAAAGAATTTTTTGTGTTTGGACAACGAACACATATTCGGAGATGATAATTGAGATACCCCTTAAATTATGGATGAAATTTTGACAACTGCTAGAGATCGGGAAATGGAGGTGAACGAGGATGACATAGAAGAGCTCATAATGGGATATGAAGATGAACTGACGATATAAGAACACCAAGAAACACAACGAAATGCGTCTCCTTCTGAACAAGAGGAAGACGAAAGAGGACCAATGCCGACACATCTGACATTAAAGATCTTTTGAAAAAGTGGGCGAATGTCAGAGCAATGGTCTTAGAATGGCACCCAAACCAAGCTGATGTCAATAAAGTTGGGGATCTTTACAACAACAATGCTATTAATTACTTCTGAAAAATCCTGAAAAAGAGAGAAAAACAATCGACATTGAACATGTTTCAACGCCCCATAAGAAAAAAATGAAAAGGACTGATTAATATGCAAAGCTATATGTAGGTATTATTTTTTTAAAAACTTACTAAGAAATAATACATTTTTTTTAAATTTAATTTTTAGGGTCTCCATAACGAATTAATCGATTTCATATAGAAGTCTGTGGTGAATCGATGATTGGTTAACGAACAATTTGGATAGCGAAAATAGTCTTGGAACGGATTATATTCGTTAACCGATCACACACTGTATTCAAATACATTTGATTTTGTATAAAAGAATATAAATTATTACCTATTATGTAAGTATAATAAATACAGTTCATATGCATTTTTTTCACATTCTTAAATAAATTAAACTTATATATTTGATTGATGTTGTTTAGCATAAAATGAAATACAATAAAATTAAAAATATCCTATCTCTTTAAAAACTCAACATGCAGTAATATTTTTCTTTTTTGATTAAATTATTGTTCAGTAACGTTCCATATAAAAGCTACGCCAAGGTAATTGACGATGAGCCTCGTAATTTGTAAGCATGGCCAATTCACGAGGTTGAAACCTGGCTTGGTTACCCACTCTTCAAACTCTCACACCATGCCAATGTGAGGAATATGGGTCTGAATAGATTTAATGTGCTTTAGTCTTTCTACAAAGAAAACATTTCGGGGCACCACAGCTCGAAGCAACTACTTCACACACACGCGCGCACACACACACGCACGCACGCACGCACGCACGCACGCGCACGCACACACGCGCACGCACACACGCGCACGCACGCGCACGCACACACGCACACACATATACACATATATATGTATATATATATATATATATATATATATATATATATATATATATATATATAAGGAAAATTAAATTCCCTATATAGCCCTAAACTTTTATTTTCCATTACATCTTCAAGTATCAAATTAATCACTCAATTATTTCTCTGAAACATATGGCCTAGACACTAAACATTTCTAATACCAGATCATTGCATTTAATAGCCCTCTATGTGTCAGCATAAACTTTCAATTACACTCAAAAAAACAAAGTTAATTCTCACATCTGGCTTAAGTTGAAAGACACTTAGATTTCACTTTGGCGTTTCTTTATCTCTCTCCTTTCAACGTCATAACTTGTACAGATTTCATCAAATAAAGATCCTTTTTCTTAAAACTTAAGACTGATTCTGGATCGAAACAGGTCATATATATATTTAAATTTCTGAAGTCTGTTTTGACACTTACTGTACCCTTTTACACCCTTTTACCAAAGTTTATTCTACTCTTTTTCCCCCTAGAATTACAGATAGTAAATTATTGGCTGCAGAAAAAAAATTGTTTTTTTAAAGTACATTTTCTGGTAAAATAAATTTGGGGGGGGTAATTCTTATATATATATATATATATATATATATATATATATATATATATATATATATATATTGCTCAAAATAATTAAAGGATATTGCGGTTTTAGGTGGATCTTGTGGCTGGGAAACTTTTTAGCTGATTGATACATGGTCGACAGACGTAGTAGGTTATATGAGAATAAATTACACATGTTTGACAGAAAAAAATGCATTTTATTGAGCCTTTGTGTACGTAAGGAAAAAAACACAATTTGTGCATATAAGAAAAAAAAGAATAGGAAAAGGTTTTTTCTTCAAAGGACATCATTTTCAGCAGGGGGTATGGTTTCCACGGACGGCCAGCAACGTTGAGCACTTTTGAGGCATGGAGTCAATGAGGCTATTAATCACGAGTTGGGGTATTCTGTCTTACTGTTCCAGAAGAGCTCTTTCCAGTTCTTGGAGAGTTTGTGGGGGTGGTTGGCGGCCGGCAACTCGTCTTCCTAGAGCGTCCCAAACGTGCTCCATGGGATTCATGTCTGGAGAACACGCTGGCCATTCCATTCGTACGATTCCTTCCTTGAAAAGGGAATCCTCCACCAGGTTAGCAGGATGTGGCCTGCTGTTATCGTCCATTAAAATGAAGTCATCTCCGATTGCTGCAGCGTAAGGGACTACAATAGGTCTGAGGATCTCATCCCTATATCGGCGAGCAGTCAGAGGTTAATCTCGAATGATGTAGAAGTCTGTGTGTGCACCCGTCAATGGATATTCCACAATACAACAACTCTCCCCCAAAGCCAAATCTGACAATTTCGTGCACGAACGCAGGATTATTCCTACTGCCACGGTCCCTCCAGATGAAAACACGCCTATTATCCGGATGAACAGAAAAATGGGACTCGTCAGAAAAAATAACATTGCTCCATTCATTTTTCCTCCAGTTCACATGCTCTGTTGCTCACTCCCTGCGGTCGCGACGATGCCTTGATGTTAGTCTAACACATACCATCTGTCGGCGAGGATACAGACCTACACGATGGAGCCGGTTTTGGACAGTCTGAGTTGAAACCGTGGTGCCAGTAGCCGAGCGAAGGTGTTGTTGGAGAAGAGTAGCGTTCATATTTCGGTGTCCCCGAGCCGTTAACACTAAAAAACGATCTTCATTGGGCGTTGTTAGACGTCTACGACCTTGTCCTCGTACTCATCGAAACAAAGCAGTCACTGAATGCCGATCATCCTTGTATTCATTTCAGTTGAATTCAAATTTCATTCGCAGCCGCTGAAGCTACGTTTTTGAAGTCGAACTCAAAATTAGCATACTCCACAGTTTGAAAATCAGAAAAATTTGCATTTGCGATTCTCTTCTTCCATTTTCGGCAAAAAAAAATTCGCTAATATCTTTATTTTATATAAAACTTACAATATCATTTAATTGTTTTGAGCAGTGAATGTATATAAATATATCTATATAATTTATATATATATATACATATATATATATATATATATATATATATATATATATATATATATATATATATATATATATATATATATATATATATATATATATATATATATATATATATATATATATATATAAATATATATATATATTCTCATTCAAATCAATATGTCTTTTGATGTAACAAGCTATCAGGAAGATTTGATTTACTTTTTTTGCACAATGAAAAAAGTTCCAGCATTACAATTATTAATAGAGCTTTTGGATTTTTTCTTGATTTGGATCTGACTATAAAATAGAGCTTATAAATTAGACTGATTAGAGCTTCCATAAAACTACATTTTTAAAAATTTTAATATTCCTATGTTAACAAAACATCATTTCTTTTATTTACTATAGATTTCAGAGCGTTTAGGAGCTCGAATTAGTTCTCGCTGTGGAATCTAGTACACAATAAAGTGGATTACTACGAATAACTCGTATTGTTAATTATTTTAATCCTCTTGCTAAACTTTTTTTTTCTAAAATTCACCGTGATTTTCTTAAGCCCCTTATAAAAATGTATCATGAACCATACAAGATGAGAAATATTGCTGTTTTTAATTAACATACTTGTAGATAGATTTTATTAATTAAATCACACATATTTTAATACATTCTGTGTGTGACCAATGAATTTCACACATTAATTAAAACAAATAGATAATCTAGTCTTAAATGAATATTTATTAATAAAGTTGAACTCAACAAGTGTGTGTGCGTGTTAAAACCATCCTTTTAAGTTACTTTCCATTTATTTATTTTTTGTTGTTTATTATGTACATTAGATTAAAACTTAAAATTAATAAAAACATTTTAATTAACTTTAATAATTAGGTTGAGTTAACTCCTATGCGGATCACATGTGCTTGCCATAGAAATAAATATGTTTCAGGTTTATAATTTTTAATATTTTAACAGTTATTCCAGAAATAAATTTCCATTGATGAAAAATGTTTTACTGCACTCATAAGTTTATTTTTTTTTTTGTTAAATTTACTTTTTTAAAGGATTTTACTTACAATTTTCTTTAACCAATATTTTGACTATTTAAAAAAATTATTATTTGCAAAAATAATTACGAGCAAAATGACAAGAACTGTCTAGACGTAAGATTATAACACAAGTTAAAATATTTCTATTTTCAGATTATATATTAATGTTTATTATTTTACGTAAATGTTTACATTTTTCCGCTCTCTTTTCTACTTACACAATAAGACCTAACTTGTACATTAGGATTTGGATGACCTATATCAAAATGTATTTTATTATGTAATATACTTTTTTATAACTAGGAAAAAGCAGCTGTAGCGCACACAAGAAGTCCAAGGGTTCGAACCCCCCCCCTCCCTCCAAATGCCCTTTATTTTTTTTCGATTGATTATAATCTTATGCAGAAGTTCGTAAAATAATTCCAAACAAAAGTAACAAAAAATAATTAATAATAGCTGAGAAATTTGTAATAATAAGTAAGTAATTTAATTAAGCATTTGTTATTGATAATTTATTAAATAATCTATGCTTTTTTACTGTTTTATTGTTCCTGACAATCGATAAAATCAAAATAATATGTTTGGTGGTGAAACGAGAATGGGGGGGGGACTTTCAACCCTCACACCCCCTTGAAAATTTCTTGTGTGTGCCACTGAAAAACAATGATTAATTGTGATTCTTGGAGGATATTTTATTGTGAAGTTCTAAAATAGCTACCTGTCTTCGTGCATAAACAACATACTTTACTTTTATTCTCTGGTATTGCCATCGCCAAGGTAGCCTAGTGGATATGATTACGAACTTGTGGCTATAGGGTGTTGCGGTTTTGACTTCTAGTTCCATTGAAAGCAAGTTTTTTAGGGACCACCAATGTACATTAAATCTGTCGAGACACAATGTAATCCCTTTGTGGGGCGTTGTAGTTAGGAGACGGAGGTGCCAGCTCATGAGTCGTCCTCGTCATTTGACCTTCACCATTAACCCTCGTGTTACTTTGTAGTGTAACGTTAAAATACGTTTCACTCACTAGTATTGGTTTATTTATATTGTTGCGTAAATCGGGGTTCGTGGATTTTATGCCACAGGCACAGAATATAACAGCGAAATTCGCAGAATAAATTCGAAAAGGTTTTTTCGCTCCTTCTATATATCCCCTTCCATAGAACTCAGACACAACTATCATTTTCTAAATATACAGGAATTCGTTAGTGAACTCTTTAAAGGTTTCAGTAAAATATGACTCAGATCAGGAGAGCTACCGCTATTTAATGTCTGCTAGGCTACCGTCAAGTGTTTTCTCGAAAATTCATCTTACGTCGTAGATCGTTATATTAATGATTTCTGCAGTGACATAGGTCGACAAGCAACTAAAAGGGCTCACCAAAAATCGCCGTCAAATTTGGTTATCAAAATTGATACCAACTTGGCTTCATCACCAATATTTCGCCAAGTTTCATCAGAAAAACCATTATAATGTAAGGGATGGAGTTGCATGCGAGCATTACAATTTTGATAGTAAAATAAAGGCATCAGAAATTATTGTTAATGTACTAAACAGCCAGTAATGAAATATTTACACTATTTTAAAATAAAATTAAGCATTAATTACACAAAATTCGCTATAATTTATGTTTCATAGTACGTATTTCAAATATGTATATTAATCAATATATATTTCTAAATACTCAGTTAATGATAAGCTTTCCTACTTAGTATTTATTATGCCAATGCTTCAATAAATTGCTGATAGGACAGCAGCTATCCAAATATCGAAAGAACCGCCGCTAACCATTCGTACTGAAACTAATGATAATTGATTTTTTCTGCTCTTACTCAGCGGTAAAGATAAAGCGCGTGGAATGCAGATGGTACAGAATATCGATGAAGACGTATTTCTTCATCCAGAACTTCATTCCCATCCTTTACGTGAGACCGGGAGATTTCAAGAAACTTTTCCTCAAAAGATAAATCACTAGGAGTTAATGGGAGACGATTAGGACCACCCCGGGACTTTTAAGAGGCCCTTCTACCTTGCTCCTTGAAATAGTCTAAAAGATAATTTAGTCTAAGAAAAGAAATATTTTACTGAAATATAGGATTCTGTACCGCGAGAGATGTCCTTAAATGACAAATTGAGTTTTAGATTTTCGAAAGTATAACGTAGCAAAAAAAATGAAGGAGAAAAATGCGTGTTTTGGGGATATTTGTTATCCGGAACTATTCACATAGTATCAAGCTGAATAACATACAATATTTATTAATAAAATATTCAAAACAAGTAATATAAAAAAATCAAGTCAATTCCTACTTAGATCAACAAAGAAAAATTTTATTTTAGCTACTTTTTATTAAACAGTTGAAATTAATACAAATATTAATATTAATATCGTATTTTCATCCAAAATAATCGCGTATATAAAATTTCAGTTCAACTGAATACTCTAAAACGTGAGGAAAAAATAATTTAAAGTTTTGATCCAAGTCGCCAAAAAAGTCGCTAATTCGCCAAAATTGATGTCAAAGTGACTGTATTTGTAATTCTTTGAATAATTAGTTTTAATAAATTATTTTTTTTATTAATTATAATTAAAAAACTGTATTGCCATCGAAAATAATCATGTATATAAAATTTCAGCTACATTGAGCACTTTAAAGTGTATTTTATTAACGATTGAAAATTGCACAAAAATAAATAAATACATATATAGAATTGAAAAAGAAAGAAGATCTCATTAAATCAGTGTTTCTACACTACTTTGGGTCCGCTCACTAAGAGGGCGGGATAACTCTATGAGGGGAGAGCCAGCAAAATTATTAAATATTATTAAAAAACATTTATTAATTTACCAAAAGTAAGCAAACAAAATACATTCTAACATAATAATAAATAAATACAGATTTACATTGATATAATATACTTATAAATATGTCAGTACTGCACAATGTACTTTATAATTAATTTAGCAATATTACATTAAAAACAATATTAATAACTAACTTTTACACCATGGGCTTGTCATATATAGAACTATATATAAAAATTTAGTATTGCATTCAAACCTTCATTAGTACATGTTATTTTCTTTGAGTGGCTTTCAGTTTTTTCGAGAAACAAATTGCTGTGTAAAAAAAAAGTATCTGCCTACGCGTCTGAATCAATGTTTAAGTGAAGCAAATTATATTTCTTAATCTTTGCCATTTTTGGTACGAAAAAAATAAAGCTGCCTGAAAGAAAAAAAATAATAAGGTTGAAAACTCGAAAGGAAAGGAAAGTGAAGAAATTTTAAATTTCTGAAATAAAGCATTATTTTAGTAAAATAACAATCAAAACTTTAAATGCCTTTTACGAAGTTTGCATTTCTTCTCTCTTGTCTAAGTTACTCTTCTTGAAACCTCATATCTCAAATAATTTTTATTGTATTACTTTCATATTTTTTATATATTTTACTTAAAGTATGATACGGCAATGAACTAAGAGTTTATAGCTCTAACATTAATATATATATA
Organism: Trichonephila clavipes; assembly: GCA_019973935.1. Taxonomy (NCBI): domain Eukaryota; kingdom Metazoa; phylum Arthropoda; class Arachnida; order Araneae; family Nephilidae; genus Trichonephila; species Trichonephila clavipes. The sequence goes on from BMAU01018918.1 coordinate 356,736, forward strand.
TATATATATATATATATATATATGTATGTGCGTGTGTGTGTGTGTGTAATAATTCCCTCTAGTATCCTTTTTATTAACTTTGTACTAATATTTAAAATAACTTTAACTCTATGGTTTAAAATTAACATTGTAATTAATCGTAATTGGGTAGTCCGAAATCCATGTCCCGCCCATTCTAGCCAATCAGAACTATTATTACGTAATAACAACTGTTGAGATATAAAAGCAAGAATCTGGTGTAAGAGCTCTCTTTGTCCGCTTGCCTTCACCATGTAAGAATGTAAATAGCTGCTATCTGTGTCTTTGTGTGGTGTCCTCCAAAATGTTGCTGCTGCTTGTCTCCTGTTCGCTTTGCTTCAATAATCGTCGCAAGTTTGTCTCGTCAACGTGAAAATGTACCGCAATTTTGTCCTAAGCTTTTGATGTGTGCTTCAATATAAAAAAAGATGAACGTCCACTGAAAATGTTTTTAATGAAAACCTAGTAGCACTCGACAAAATACTACACTCGGCCAATACGTAACGTATATATATATTTACATATAGATATTATTTTTAAAAATTTATTGTAACACACACCATGCATGCTATGAACATTTACTAATGATAAATGTGTAATGAAGCATAACTGTTTGGTAAATGTAAATATATTTTTGATTTCAGTTCATTACATTTATAAATGTGTTAAATATGTTGTATAAAAATGATTAAAGTATACGCAGATTATTTAGAATTTCGGTGTAATGTTCCAGTTTTTCCAAAAATACCCCATTTCAATAAATTTAAATTGCCATGTAATTACCTGATCCGTGTTTCATATTTATTTAAATGGTAAGCATAAACAACAAAAAAAAACATACAATTACTAATCGCATGCGATTTTAGAAAACTAGACATTTTAGGAAAGAAAAAAAAACTAAGAGAGAGAGAGAGAGAATCGAGACTGCCTTTTTTTCCTGAGCTTTTTCAACTGAGGAAAAATATCTTTCCTTTAAGAAAGATTTAACTGTAAGAAAAAAAAAAGTTGCATGGGGCCAAATCTGGTGAATAAGGAGGATGACCCATCACAGTAATGTGTTTGCTGTTAAAAAACTGCTTAACAGATAGGGTAGTGTGAGCAGGGTGCATTGCCTTGGTGCAAGAGCCATCCATCACACCCCAATTCTGACATTTTTCTTTCTTATTTTCTAACGAAATATTTTTAATACTTCAATGTAGTGATGCTGATTAATAGTCTGATCACTGATGTGAGTGGGAACCCACTTATATCACAGGTTTTGACATTGTTTTGGTCTGTAATCGCTAATCTTGTGTGTACCCAGCAGGTTCATTATCTTCCACACTGACCCTTCTTTCTGAAAATCATCTTATACCATTCGAACACATAAGTACGAGAACAAGCTCCATCTACATAAGCAATGGTTAATTTTTGAAATGTTTTCCTAGCTGATTTCTTAAGTTTCACAAGGAGCTCGATGTTGATTCTACAGCAGTTGAACGTGTGTGGGATAACGTCACCAAAACAGTTGTAGTCAACTCTACACTCTTTTTCAGACCACACACTTAGTCTAGTTTTTTAGTCACACCTTCAATGTGCTTCCTAATATCTAAGACAAGAATTGCTTAGACAGTTCCATAGAACCTAAACGCAATTTTTGGTCCGATGTAACTTTGACTTTTTTTTAATGACATTATTTATAAAGAAGCTGCTTTTTTTTACCATTTATACGTTACAAACTCCAATACTGACTTAGTTTTTAATCACACCACTCAAGCTAGTACCAGTATGCCACTGTGCTTCAAACCAGCAAACATTTTCCCCATTGTTTATTTCAGGAAACTTCTCATACAGAAAATTTCCCTTTCTTTTCCCCTCATTAAACTGCAGAAATGCCAGTGTTTCTTTAGATTTGTATCTAGATCTTTTTCTCCCAGATGAAATGGGTGAATACAATTTGCGGAAAACGCTAATGATATCATTTTTTTCAATTCCGTTTATTCTAGAGGATAATTTAGTATCTTTCTTGGGTATGGATGCTGCGACAACTTCAACTGTGCTTGTACCTAAATAGAAAATTTACCCGTTAAATTGGAATTTCAGTGTGATCGGTAGGGAAATTGTTATTTGAATTACACGACCGTTGACTTTTTATGTTACATTCTTCAGGAAACATTATTTTAACGCAAAAAATCAAATACAGACAAATTGAAAACACGGGGAGGTATAAATTATTTTTTAAAAAAACTTTTACCTCGTGTCTTGAGGCGCTTAAAATAGATGATTACAGTGGAAAGTCTCTAATCAGAGAAACATGTACTTTTGTTGTATATACTTAGTTGCTTTATACGAGTAGAACTGAATTTATTTTCTTATTCAATTGTTTTTTGAATTGTACGTAAGAAATAGCAGCGCTTTATTTTAATTGATTCGATTTGCTTTCACGCATACATGTCCTATAAAACTCCATTTTCAAATCTAGCTCTTAAATGCCACATAAATTTTTCTAAAGTAAATTATCTTTCTTCTTATTGAAAGTGAAATATAAGACACTACCTCAACTTGGTTGGAAAAAAAGCATATTGGCAACTACATAAAATCGCAAGTTTTAAAATTATTTAAGTTGAGAATATTCTTAAATGAAAGTAAAATTTTGTAAGTGATAAGAATTATTAAACAATTTTGTTTATTTTTTTTATCAAGGAACTCATTTATGTCACTGTAACTTTCAATATCTATTATTCTAATGCTGCCTGAGTCACATTCGATCAAGTTTTACGTCACTTATACATCTCAACTTTCCAGTGTCTTAGCAAATGTACTAATTAGAAAGTCATTATGAATACATTATTCATGATTCTCAATAGCATTTAGAAGTTATGGTTAAACAAAATTATTCAAGTTAACACAAAGTATAATTAAATTTAATACAACATACCCTTTGTTTCGTTTAATGAATCTAGGAAAATGTACCCAAGATTTGAAATTAATTCTATTATAAAATTGACAAATCTGAAATTAAAAACAAAGAAGGCCATTAAAATTTTTTTTAAAAATAATTGTTGATATTATGATGAAATTAACTTTATTTTTTTTCCGTTACGTATCAAAAAATTCTAAAAGTGGAATTTACTTGCTGATTACCATGACAACGATTAAATTAACACTAATTAACATATCAAAGAAACCTAATCGTGTTCTTGTTAAACATTGTAAATTTGTTAACATTTGGTTATTGCATCCGTTTTCTTGTGTTTGCATTGGCATTTAATACAGCAACTTATTTAAAAAAGAAATTCATTAACTGAAATTTTTAAGAAAAGCCAATTCTCTCTCTCTCTCTCTGCTGATTACAAAAGAATAACGTTTCAGTTTAAGAATAGTTGAATTTTAATTTTCTGATTGATTTTTATTCCTATCAACGCCAAATTTTAATTTTCTGATATATTTTTATTCCTATCAACGCCATTGCATATTTTAAGGTATCCGACTACGTTCGGAACCGTGATTTAAAAAAAAACGCATGAATGCATAATTTTCATGATATTTAGTGTCATTTAGATTAGAATACATGTATAAAATTGTTTAAGGACATTTTGACAAAAAAAATTATTTAAATACAATATTTCGGCAAAAAATTAACTTAGAATAACCTTTTTTTTAAAATGTTCTCCTCTTGTGAAAAATGCTTGTATTATAATAAATTCTGCCTGTATATAGCTCAGACCTCTATGCAAAGGCTGAACTATGAGTTTTGAAAAATTCTCATTATTTTCAGTCACAATCCATTGAAAAAATTATCGGAGTTTTTTTCTTAAAATTTCTCCCCTCTGTTGTCGTAAAACACATGGATAAACCAACTTCTAAGTTATATATTTCAAAATATCTAGTTGGGCATCTGTACAGCGGTGGGAGCTATATACAGACGCAATATTATTGTAAAGAAGCATTTTTCACAAAAGGAGAATATTTTGAAAATGGGTCAGTCTATCTTCATTTCTTGTCAAAATATTGTACTTAAACAATTTTTATTGTAATACTATTCTTAAAACAATTTTATATACATTTTCTAATCTAAGTGACACTAAATATCATAAATTTTATCCATTTATACGCGTTTGCAAAATCACGGTTCCGAACGTAGTCGGATACTTTAAAAATTCTCATTTTGACGATTGCTGCAAATGTTAAACTGAAATAAGGACTTATTACCTTACTATCTATAGGAATTATAGCACCGCCTTTTAATGGGAAAACATTAAGATGCATTGAAATTTAAATTTAAAATTAGTAAAAAAATTACAACTTATAAATGTGGACTAACAAATAAGTACACTTTTTTTGCCCTATGTATTTTTACTATATTTTTAATGTAAATAATTTTCATATATATTTACTTACCATCTTCAGTTATATTTTTATCATTTTGAATATTCAACTGGCATACACACAAATGTGATGCAAGTGTTATTTCTTCAACTACTCGGCCATTTTACTTTTGAAAAATTAGTAAAATTACTGAGAAGAATTACATTAGAACAGGGGTGGTCAGACTTTTCCAGGGTACGGGCTACTTCTAATCTTTTCAAGGTGCTGCGGTTCACTCAGTGGCTTAGGTGTAGTGAGCTAAAAGAAAGTATGCAATACAAACAAACATCTATTTTACAAATTTATCTATTTAGTGATTTTTTTTCCTGGAAACAAAAACATTTAACGATTTTCTTCGTAAAATTAACTCCAACTAGTGAATTACATTTTCTATATATATATATATATATATTCAACGAACTTTTCTCTTATCATTCAATTTTTTTGTATCATATTTTTTAAAACAGCGTATTTACTCGAATCTAAGCCGCACTTTTTCCCCAATGTTAATACTACTGAAAATCGGGCACGGCTTAGAATCGAAGAGAAAAATAAATGTTGGATGGGGCATTTAGAGCAATTACAGCTTCATGTTAATAATACTGATAAAATAATTAATTGTTCACTCTTTATTAGTTTTCCTTTTAAATTTATTTTAATTTCGTAAAATTGGATATCGATAAACCACTTTAGATTATTTTTCAATTGTCACAAAATCTCGTTGAGAATTTGGGGGGCGGCTTAGAATCGATGGTGGCTTAGGTTTGAATTGATAAGATATTTCTGGACTTTTTCGTATGATGGAATAGTTATTAGGTCTTAGTAAAGGTGGTCCCCCCAAAAAATCTCGGCAGTCCACCGGTCGATCGCGATTGACTTAATGCTTAACTATGGCATTAGAAAATAGAGAGCAAAAATCCATGTTTAAAAATTAGCATTATAAAATTTCATAAATGTACTTTTTCTTCTAGATCTGTAAAAATTTGTAATTTTACAGGAAAATAATAACGATATATACTTAAACTAAGCTTACTTTTATTTATTATTATATTATATTTTATAATTTTTACCTTCTACATTATGTTATATGCTAAGTAAGAAACAAATTAAGAAATGATATGCAGCTGAAAATGAATAATTTTCTGTAAAAATTTGCCTTTAATCAGAATTTAAGAAATTTATGAAATTTGTAATGAAAAGAAATTAGTAGGAGTAAAATGGAACTATGTTATGAATTATTTAGAAAAAGTTAAACGTGATATTAAAATTGTTTTTAAATGACTAATGTTTATTTATTTTTTTAAAAAAATGGGTGCATTTTTGTTATTTTACGGTATATATTAGTTGCCACATTGCTGATTTAATTTTCTATAATTTCCATTGAGTGTCTATGAAAACTTTCAATGAATTTTGGCTGATTTAATACTTAATTTGTTATTAGTTATAAATAACTTAATTGTTATGAATTGCAATGTGACTAAATAGTGTTTCTCTTTTTTTACATTTCCAGGTAAGACTTTTCTTTGGATGTGTCCTGATATTAGAATCATCAAAAGTATAAGGTATTTTTTGTATATAAATTTATTATTCATAAATTTTTTTTCATAAAATGTAGAAAGAAGTTAATCCTAATGAATCATAAACTTGACACGAAGAACTAAATGTGAATTAATTTGAATTTTGGAGAAAAAAATCTATATCTATGTATTTCACATCTATATTTTCAAAACAAACAAATGAGAAAAGTAATAATAATAATTTTTAAGGAAATTAAACGAAATAGTTGATTATTTCATGAATGATTTAATTTTCTATTTATAATATGACAATGACGGAATTGGCTCATAATAAATTTTGTATTCTTCTTATATTTAAGAGTACCTTTCTTTAAAAAGTTGGTTACATCAACATTGCATTATTATTTTTAGTTATGCAAATTGATAAAATAAACACAAATATTTAAGTAATTTTAGTTTCGATGATAGAATTTAAATACTTTACGTTTTCATGATAAAAAATATCGATCGTAAAATGATACATATTCGAATATACAAATGTATATTAGAATTCATCAATGCTCTAATTTTTCAAATTCAAAACAAATATATTTCAAGGTCCTCCCATGAATACACTTATAAATATCATTTAGAAACTAAGTGATAGGTTTTCAAATTAAAAATAAGAATATATGATTTTGAAGTGTAGAAAAATTTGCTATGTAACTTATGTATGTATGTAACTATGCCTTATGAGAGAAGAACTGAAATATCCCTTGGATTTTCATTTGTTGTGTTAATGAATAAATTTGTATGCATTCTGAATAAAACCCGATGCTCGCTCAGTGGCGCACGCAGGAATTTTTCAAGGAAGGGGGAGTGTGGGTTCAGGATCGGAAGTTCATCATTCTCGTATCATGCTCCAGTACGCTACCTAGCATATTCTTCTGAGTTTGTTGATTTTCGGGAACAGAATACAGTAAAAAATTAATTATTGAATAAATAATTAGCATTCATTTAAAAATTAATTATTAAGGCTACACGGTACCTTTTTTCAAAAAAAATTTTCGAAGACAGTTACAGTAAAAATAATTGATGTTTTATATTTAGATTATATTATTAAGCTGATTCTGTAAGCAAAAAGTCAGTTTGACCAGCCATTATTTTACAATTTTAAAAAATTAGGAATTTTTGAAGTTTTTTCAAACTGTTATAAAATACTCAATTTTTAAAATTTTGTAGTAATTTTAAGTTATTTATGATTCTTAGATTATTACAAACAATATTTAGTATGGATTTGAAAATTTATTCCCTTGTTGATTTTTAATAATTATTTTTCTAGAAAAACCTGGAAAAAACACGAAAATTTTTAAAATATCAACTTTAGCATTTTTAGAAAAATAACTAGAGTTCTCAGCCCTAAATCCATACTAATTTTTATAGAACATTTATTTGGGAGTATACACAAAAAAATTCAAGGCTCTATCTTGAACAGGAAAAAAGCCTTAGGGATTAGAAAATACTTATACCTTCAAAATTAAAAGTCTGAGAAAAACGCATTTAAAGTTTTTAAAGTCATAAAACAAAAACTTATAATGCCCGTAAAACTCTTACTTTTTTAATATGTTATTTTCCAATGTATGTTTTACATTAAAATATTATTTTATTAAATATGACTGAAAATTATATTTTTAATTCAAAATATATTTTTGCATAATATTGATAGCATTTGTTAAGACGTCAGTTTATTCAGCTTTATCTTAACCTAATATTTCACAAAAGTTTTGAAACACGAAGCATTTATGTACAAAATAATAATGATACTAACTTAAGCTAAAAATAGTCAGGTTTGCTCATAAAATTTATTTTTTTTTCAGTTTTAAATTGGGGCAGTTTAGGAAGTTTTAGCTCTTGTCATATGACTTTAAAATACTAAAATATAGTACTACAATATGTTTAGTATAATGTAGTTTGGTACAGCAAGGGAATATTCAGTTATGTCTGCAGCATTTGAATTCAGAATACTTGTATTTGGAAGTCTAATTGCAGAATCAGCTGAGAACTAATTTTTAGATACATCATTTTCAGTAGTATTCCATCTCTTCGAAATATGCTTTCTCACAGAAACCCAGAACGCATTTGCCATGGCATTTTCTCTACAGGAAAAATTAATGATAAAGCTTTTAAGTTATATAAACCATTTTTAAAGCAAAAATTGGTCATGAAATTAATCTTTATTAATTAATTATGAAAACTCAAAAAACTCAAAACATAATCAAGCAGAAATGATGTTAATAATGAAAATTGGAATTAATACCATTTCAATCTAAAAGCTCAAAAATGTTTTTATTTAATTCAACTTTAGTGTGAAAAAATGCTTTAAAAGGAAACCGAAACCAAAACCATAGCTTATAAAACTTCAAATATTTTAAAAACTAATTTGCTAACAGATCTGAAATTTCATGGCAAGCATCTCAATGATATGGGCCACCAAAACATGCAAACAAATTTTTTTCGGTAAAAATGAAATTTTTAGGGTAATGTGTAGCCTTAATAACAAATACTTTTTTAAATTTTACGTACTATATACATAGGCTTATAAACAACAGAAAAAAAAATCAAGAACTTTTGAGGAGGCAGGCTCCAAGGACCCTCCCTCCATTGTGTGCTTCACTGTCTTAACTTAATCAAGAAATATATGCGTTTGTAAATAAATTGCAATAATGGAAGGTGTAAAATCACTACTATTTTACTCAATAAAGGCAAAAGTTGTGCTGGAAATTCAAGCGACGTTGACCATGGTATTCAAGGGCTCAGGATCTCGGAATCGTGAGCTCTTTTATATCATATCATGGGTTTTGATTCTAGTGTCACTAAAGACCCGCATTTTTTAGAGGCTGATGCATATTAAGTCTGTTGAGGTTGATTGTTTCCAAGTTAACGCGGTATTGAATTTGGTGTCATCTTCAATAGTAGCTCTTGTGAACTCATCGGGAGTAACCTTAATATTACTTCAGGATGTGATATTTATACCCAATTAACCCAAAAATATTTTACAAAGATAGTATGTTTACATTTTAATGTAATCTTAACTAGGTATTTCTACAAAGTATCATTTTAGAAGAGTAGTGCTCTCTCCTTATTGATAATAAATTTTAAATATTTTCTTAAATATCGCTGAAGTTGCAATATACTTAAACAATAATCCTAGAGGAGTGTAGCAACTTAAAACTGTTAAATGTCCATTCAGAAAAATGTAGAGAAAACATTTGTGAAAAAATAATGAAACAAAAAAAAAGTTATGTCAGCAAAAGGAGTAAAATGAAACTAAAGCTTCTGTCAGCAAAAATAATGAAATGTAATGAAATACCGTAAGACGCTTTTGTCAGCAAAAATTTATCCAATTTAAAGAAAAAAAAATTGTGACAATTTCGAAAAATAATGAAAGGTTTCAGCAAGTAAAATTGTAATGAATAATACAAATACTTTCTTTTGACTGCAAACATGTTTGAATAGGAACTACATTAATACAAAATGCATCATTCATTTTTGAATTATACGAACGAAAATAAAGCGCAGTCATGCGTATTCTTTTTATGGCAATCATACTTCGCCGTCTTATTTCTTCTCAATTCAATCAAAACAAAAGTATTCGAATGATCGATTTTCAGTTACACAACCGTAACTGTAACCCAATCGATGGTTACACAAACCCTCAACTTTCCAACCATTAACTAAAAATAACCGCAGTTAGATTCCAACCAGTGCCAATTCAGCTTCCATGAATGACTTCATTTTCAATCGAGATAAGTTGAGTTGCAGCTAGAAGTGTTTGTATTAATAATTTAAATGCAGAAATGCCGAGTGCCACAACACGGATTGGTCATAATGTCGGACTATTAATTGTGTTCGGGGTTCGGGTTATTTGAAAGCTTGCGCAGCATAAAAGATAAATAGTTTGCTATTCCATTGGAACATTTTCCTGCGGGGATGGCAGAAAGGGTTGTTTGAAAGCAGTAGTTATATATATCGTTTGACGGAAAGTGTCTCTAACACACTGCACTGTGATTATACGATTTGAATTCACCACAGTGATGGAGAGTGTTTTGCAAATTGAAAGGAATGAAAGGTTAAACCAGTTAAGCGGTTTAAATATGAAAACGCACAAATGATGGTGGAAGAACAAATGTTTGTTTTTTATGCAACAAAAGTGTTGAAATATATTATCGCATTTGTTTCATTTTGCAATGCTTGTAAATACAAGCATGTTCAGTTTTTTAAGTTGGTGTTTGGGACGGAAAAGTTCCTTAACCAAGCATTTCTCTAACTGCGGGGCGCGCTTCCCTAAACAGGCCTGATAATTATACGGGGGGATTGCGATAAATTCTAAATGTCGAAAATTAAAGATTATTTTAAAAAGTTATTAATTTACTGAAAGGAAGATACACAAAGTATACATCCGGACATTATTGAATACACATTCACACTGATATAATAAACTGATAAATGTTCCAGTCCTGCACAATGTATTTGATCATTAATTCATCAACACTATGTTAAAAATAAGTTTAGTAATTACTAGTGAGCCCATGGGTCTGTCATATACAAAATTATATACAAAACTGAATACTTATCCTGCATATTTGTACGGTTTATAATTCGAGTCGTATCATAGCTTTGCGTGAAAGCAAATTTTTATTGAATTTAATGCATTGATATTGAATATTATGATTGGGTGTGTTGAAAATTATGATTTAAAATTGGGTTGTAAATATTGAAAGTTTGAGAGGCACTGCTATAACAGCACCCTTAAATAAGAGAGTTTAAATGTACTCTCACCGCTGATGACCATGAGCACTGACTATAATTTACCCTTATTTGGTCCTTCAGATACAGCTGTCTTCTTCACTTGAGTTCACTGAGAAATAAATTAGTTGACATTTGATTTAAAATAGCTGATTTCTTTATTAAGTATTAGAGCTTGAATATTTGACATAAATAACAATTCATTTCTACTCTGTAATTTGCTAAAATTTAAAAGAAAGTGATTTTAATGAAGCTGAATGAATTGATATTTAGTATTTAACTTGACCTTATTGATATCTAAATTCATTGAGTTAATATATATTTGATCATATTTGTTTCAACTGATCGTTTTGTAATTAATTCGGGCTAACCATTATTTGATTTAGTTAAATTTTTGATACATGAAAAGGGTTATTAAAAAAATAAACTCGAGAGAAGGGTTTTAGATCATTTGTCATAAAATACAACTCAGCAAAAGCTCATGAGAGTAGATGTTTTTTATTTTTTTTTAAATCTGAAAGTAAATAACGTTCAAGAGATAGCTTACGTATTTTTTTTTAAAAGTTTACTTTGTAATTATATAAACCTATTAAGAATCAACTTTTGGGTTTTTATCAAGAAATTTTGTTTAACATTTATTTAATGTTGTCATGGCCTTCCTTGTTTCTGTCAAGTCATAGGTTCGAGTCCTGATACCGCTTAAGAACTATTATGCTTAGGAGATATCTATACTGAATCTGTAGGTTCGCTTTGGTGTAATGTGAAAGTTTAGAGACTGGGATGCCCGATTAATTGTCATTCTCTCACTTGGCCATGGTTCTAGCCAATATCTTAGTACGTATTCGAGCTATAGCATTAAAATCAATCAATTAAGATTGAAATGACATAAGTTGATTTTAAATATGTACCTGTACATTAGATCCTTCAACAGATCCTACAAGTTTGAATTACACTGTTTTTGAAAGCAAACTGTTTACGTATATGCAACAAATCTCCTTATTTAAAGTAAATGAACGATTTGACTGATGAATTAAATCAAGTTATCTTTTGTGCTTAATGAAACTGTATTATATATAAGCAGAAAATACCATATTTACTTTTTAGAATTTCGAATTTAAATGAAACTTACTATTTAAATCTCAAGTTTTAATAAATCTGTAGTAGATTTTTGAAGAAATAATGCAACATTTCTAGCTCAAACTTGCTCAGTGCATATATTTCTCATTCTTATATTTTTATCATTGGTATTGGGAAACCTTTTTATTGCATGTGTAACTGATAAGTTTCGTCATTTTGTGCAAAAATAAATTAAAAAATCTACAAAATGATTACTGGCTGTTGCTTTTTTAAATTGGAAAACCATAACTTATATTTTGAAATAAATTATCTAAACTCGAATATAATAAAGCTAATTCCCACACATTTGTGTATTTATATAAATTGCAAATTATTCCATTTAGAATATAAATAGTTGTCATTCTTCACAATATAATTCTGAAATTTTCTACCTAAAAGCACAAAACTTTTTAAAAATTACAATATATTTTTTATCAAATCAAACTGAAGGGTATTTTTCATTTTCGCGATAAAGTCGCTAAAAATGAGACAACCGACGCCAAGCGGGAACTGCTGGTAACCTTTTAACACCACATTTTCAAAACAATTTACGGTCTTTTTACCAGTGAGATCTTTTCATAATACATCAAGAATAAGTAAAAAACCAATGAGAACTAACATTTATTAACATTTTTTTATGTGAATAGTCCAAAAGTCCAAGTTGTTGTCCCAAAAAATCTGCTTGTGAGATTTGTGGGGACGAAACAGAAAAGCAACAGTTAAACAAACTTTATTTAATTCTAAATAATATTTCGTTTTCGTTACCGTAAAATACGGAGTATAACGCACACTTTAACACATAAAATAAGGTCGAAATTTACATGTGCGCGTTATACACCACCGGGTATAAAAATGATATATTTACATTTTTTTTTTAAAAAAAAAGATCAGCATAGAAAAAAATTAGACTTCTGCATATATCAAAATACTGCTTATTTAATGAAGTGGCATTTCTCTTATTATTGCATTTTTTTTCTAAAGTCTGGAATAATACCTCTAATGAATGACTTAAAAACAAAACATCAATGCTCATGTGCGTTTAAGATTCCTTCCTAAAAAAGGGTGTTTGCGTTATACGGCTAATATACCTCAAAAGTTAAAAATTGCACCTTAAATTATAGGTACACGTTATATGCCGGATTTCATGGTAAATATAAGGACAATGGTGCGATAGCAATATTCAAATGTGAATGTGGAATAAAAATATCATATGTGGAACACGTAATTACCAAAACAGTTTTGAAAATATTTGCAAAAAAAAATATTGTTTGTGAAAAAACAGGGTTTTTTGCAATATTAATTAAATAGGTTTATTTTTTCTTCTCTTGCTTTAGCAGTAGCAAAATCAAAATTCAGCACGCCTTAATTAGCTACGTGATTTCACTTTTGTATAAATCGTTACATATTTATAAATATTCAACCTTTCTTCCCCAATCTATTTTTAGTTTAATTATTTCTTAGCTCCAGTGTAAATTTCTCTCACTCCTTCTTATTAAAAGAACTGATACAAAAACTGGAAATCAGTAATTGGATTTTCTCCCTGCTGTGTGTGTATTCTATAAGAAGCCCCTTCTCTATCTACTTACTACCCCTAGAAATATGCAAGAAGTAAAGTAGAAACATGAGTTCGATTTTATTTAAGACTAATGCAATTCTACGAAAAAAACATTAACAACGATTACAACTGGCAATTACTTTTTCCCCTTATGTGAATCTAGGGTATAAGTGATTAGATAATTTTCTTTTCCTTTTTTTTTATCTTTTCCAGGAATTCAGTGTGATAATTATACCTCGTGATGTTAAAGCCGTTTAATAAACCAAAAAATAAAAATAAAAACTTCATTCCATGATTTGTTTGAGAAAAATAATTATAACCTCGTTTTGAGTTTTATCATTAACTCTCTAACAAACGGAGATAAAAACTAAGAATATATTTTTTGTTCTTATTCATTGGTATTTCATCGTTCGAAAAACACAAGGGGGAATTCCAAAACATAAGGAGGCAGAGAAAAAAAAGTTTAACTAGTATCCGGCGGATGCAGAGATTAAGTGATTTTAACATTTTTATATTTTGCTGAAACGTTCGCTTCCTTTATTTGTTTATTTTAATGCAATATGTTTTTTTAAAAGAAATAAGAGAAGAAATAGACATGTAAAACAGGCAAAAGAAATAAAAATTAAACTGATATTGAAAACCTCTCTCGGGATAATGGATAGTCTAAGAGGAAAAAAGATTTTTAGATGAAATAAATAAAATAGTAAATTTATAAAAGGTAAATTATTCCTTTTTTTTAAAGATTGAAATGCTGCAAAGATAGTTTGGGAATATATACATTATTTTTCTCTTTACCAATAGATTGATAGGAAGTGAAGCACACAAAAAAAGTAACGCGTTTCCTATAAAAAAAGGGAAAAAAGAATGCAAACCTGAAATTTCAAATAATATACTCCATCTATCCCCTAATGATAGGAATAGTATCAAGTGTATTTTTAAGCTGGAATTATATTAGCTAACGGAGGCTTAAGCTATGTTGTAGCACAAAATACCGTTGCATTTCGTCCAAGTCGTCTCAGGCATGTATCGCTTAGCTGAGGGCCGGTAGGTTGGTAGTTCAAAAACACCCGTCCTTTGTCGCCGTAGTGGTGACTGAAGAATTGAACATAAGATAGCACCACAGTCTTGATTATATGCATTCATTCCATGCCAACGGAAAATCATTCCAAAGACATTAGAACTCACTTAGATGTATATCAGTGATCTCTTCAAACTGTTCCACGGAACCCTAGCGTTCCATGAAGCATACCCAGGGTTTCCACGAGTCACAATAAAAACTCGAAATAAAAATTATAAGTGTGTATGTGCTAAATTAATCCAAGTTCTATATGAATTTTGTATATCCACACGGACTTAAAGCTCGTCCCAAAAATTAAAATTGAAATTTTATTTATATATACGTAACTTTATTTCATAATATGATATTTTAATTTTTATTACAAAATAATAACATACTACTTAAACATTTTATTTTTACATGCAGATCCTACCAGATTGGGAATATTCTATTGTTTATTGTCCCGAGATCCACAAAGTAATTTTATACTCGTTAGTGCAAAGTTTTGTAAAACTAGGTAGTTTTCTATTAGAAAAACACCTTTTTTTCATTTGTAGAAAGAACATTTGCAGTGAAGGAGAGGTAATGATTTATTGACATTGCAAGGCATTTCTCTGTGGGTGATGCCTTACTTCTAAGTTATCCTGGTGACCTAAGGGAGTGGGAGTAAATGAAGAACCAGGCGTTGCAATAATCTTAATAACTATTTATTGAGATCTTAACTTAAACACTATACTATAATAATATTTATATTTTAACTTAGAGGATCTGAGGTGAACAAACACAATACGT
This sequence comes from Trichonephila clavipes, assembly GCA_019973935.1. NCBI lineage: Eukaryota > Metazoa > Arthropoda > Arachnida > Araneae > Nephilidae > Trichonephila > Trichonephila clavipes. Next base: position 371,923 of record BMAU01018918.1, read on the forward strand.
ATTACCAAATAAGCGCAATCCTGACCACTATAATTAACTTTACCGCCTACTCCTAACCTATGTTTATACACAGTTCCTAGTATTTAGTGATTAACGGTGATTATTAAGTCTGAGGTATCTAGACTGCGCCAGCAGTCTTCTGCCCTCTATCTGGAACTGCGATGTTCGTTGTGTTGGAACTTTGTTGGAGGGGTGGGCGTGACTTCGAGAGAGATCCAATGTGATTGGCTGAAACCAGTTTCTGTGGTGTGGCTTTGAGATAGAATGGAAGTGAGCTCTTGGAATTGATTGCACGAACTTGATATTTTAAAAAGAATTAAAAGTTAAATATGGAAGAGTAAATTAAATTTAAAATAAAAGTAATAAGGGAAAAATTTTAGGTTGATTATAATGAGTAAAAATTAAAATGATAAAGTTTAAACTTTATCCATAATTGCTTCTGCGAGAAGGCAGGTTTTTTCTTCATCTGAGTTAGCTTTTTTAAATTTAGTGAGTAGATCAAGGATTTTGGGATTTTTCTTGACTAAATTAGAAATTATTTGGAAGAGTTCTAATACTTGAGTTAAGTCTGAAGTATTGTTACTATCTTGACTAAGGAATCCATGGGGGAATCTTCTTTTTTGTCATCGATAGGAATCTGATTGGGGACTTCGCCGCTAACAACGTTAGCGAAGGCCTAGTATTTAGTAAAACGGTTCCCTACATCTACATCCTAGGTAGTAGCATCACACTCGAATCCTCAATATCGTTTCTTTATCTCGCGTGGAATGGTATCCATCTTGACTTGAACGCACTCAGACGGATAGCAGAACACTGGAATACCGGCTTACTTCAGCGTACACGCTTAATTTCAGACTAGCATAATCACTCTTTCCAAAAGGATATCCCGCTTACGCTAAACTTCTGCTATTTAAAAGGTCCTAATTTGCATAATCACGCTTCGCTTCTGGATTTGGTTGGAAAGCATTTGCCTTTTTCGGCCCCAAAGAACCCAGGAGGATAATTAATAAAAAGCGCGATGAGCCCGTTACAACATGGCATATCAACAGATTTAATGTTAAAATCTAAGTTTCAGAAAGAACAGCTCATAAATTTAGGGATGCAAAATACACAGTGCATCTCACCCAGCTCTAAACGTTTTAGTGACTTTCGGAACATTGTATTTTAGTAGCAAATATTTCTCATTGAAAGTGGCTACAAAGGCAAATTATGAAAACAAATGAAACCCAGAAAATGAAATGCGGTTGTAGATAATTTCAATAGACTTTGACTTTAACAGTTTGTATAAAAAATAAACAAGCGCTTATCTCAGTTACTTAATGTCTATAATGCCTGGATAGATGATACATAATTGGGCAAATTATCTTAAAAAATTACATTAATTCGTTTAGTAACAAATCAGTATTTTTTTTAAATCGTCTTTACATGAAATATCCATAACATCTTGATCTACTTAAAATATTAATTTAAGATATTTTCTTCTGAGTGTGTGTGGAATAGAGTTTTTCGAAAAGACCTTAGAGTTTTAAGGGTTCCATGAATCAAAACAGTTTGAAGACCATTATATATATAAATTGCAGCAATGGCTGGAAAAAAACAATATTCTCTGAATATCACTCAAAAACAAATTACTTCTCTAAGAAGGGAATATGTAATGACCCATTCTCTCTCTTCAGCAAGTCGCGAACAACACAGGCCATGAATATAAGCGATTGACAACTGGCTCGAATAGGGTCCGAAACTGTGAGCAGGTTTTAGTTATATTGTAGCATAAAAAGCGATACCTCCAATGAAAATTCATGATCCTTAAGGCATAAGCCATTAATTTTGACACTGCCCACAATTATTACGAATTGTATTTAGTTTTTCTGCCGGCTGGGTGGTGTGGTTGGTTTGTCGCTGGCCTTCTGTCGGCCCAAGTCTGGGGATTTTCATGATGCAGAAAATCGACAACTGTCATGTCGTATGATTATAAGGTATGTAAAAGATCCCTAAAATGTCTATTTGGGCGTCGGTGCTCTAGGAAAATTTAAATCCTAGTACTGGTTCGCATCATCAGAGCTCAGGTGTCTCCTCTAGAGGAAATGAGCGTCAAAATTAACTGCGGTGATTAGTATCCGCCTATTTGGTGCCGAACTAAAAAGATATACCATCTTTTTGGGAATGTACTATGTCTGCAATGGAAAAACTCCAATCGGCAGCCCATTGGGAATTTTTAAAGAAAAACATTTATTTTTCTATATATAGTTTCATCCACTTATCGAAATTAGTTGCTCATTTCAATTGATTACCACACATGGTAAAAGTGAGATGAGAAAAAGAGTTTTTAAGCAAGATACGAGTTGCAGTTGTCCAGTTCTCGATGCATCGAAGAAAAAGAAAGAATTACAATAAGATGCAATTACGTTAGTTGTAAGTAAGTTTAAGCGCAACAAAATTACCATATCAAGAATTTGCCAAGGTGCTTATAAAAATAGTTTTCAAGATAAATCTTATGTTAATGTTGATTTTTTTAAAAAAACAGAACTATGGTTTTAAATATGTAAATGACTGGGATATGTTCTCTTTAGCAGAAACGACATTGCAAATTTTATTCAAAGTTTCTAAGCCTGTTTTAGTCCAAATTTTGCAAAAAAAAATGTTCAAGTTTTGAAAGAGAAAGGTTGAAGTACCATTATACTAGTTCGTATAGAAGAAATGAGCAGTCAAAGAATCCTACCTAAGGATTTAAAATTAAATATATATTTATATATATATATATAAAGGGTGTTTTTTTAGAGGTATAGAACTTTAAATTGCAATAAAACAACGATGTATTATTCGATTGACATGAATGTTTTTTTATTCGAAAGATAATCTTGTGGCATTAGATTTTAAATATGATTTCTGGCATAGGACTGCCACGGCTGGCTCGGATGTAGTCCAATCTGGACGTCCAATTTTCGATGACTTTTTCCAACATTTGTGGCCGTATATCGGCAATAACACGGCGAATGTTGTCTTCCAAATGGTCAAGCGTTTGTGGCTTATCCGCATAGACCAATGCCTTTACATAGCCCCACAGAAAATAGTCTAGCGGTGTTAAATCACAAGATCCTGGAGGCCAATTCACATGTCCAAAACGTGAAATTAGGCGGTCACCAAACGTGTCTTTAAATAAATCGATTGTGGCACGAGCTGTGTGACATGTTGCGCCGTCTTGTTGGAACCACAGCTCCTGGACATCATGATTGTTTAGTTCAGGAATGAAAAAGTTAGTAATCATGGCTCTATACCGATCACCATTGACTGTAACATTGTGGCCTTCATCGTTTTTCAAGAAGTACGGACCAATAATTCCACCAGCCCATAAAGCGCACCAAACAGTCAGTTTTTCTGGATGTAACGGTGTTTTGACATACACTTGCGGATTAGCTTCACTACAAATGCGGCAGTTTTGTTTGTTGACGTAGCCATTCAACCAGAAGTGCGCTTCATCGCTAAACAAAGTTCACTTATGAAAATCGGGAACAACGGCTATCTCGTTTTGGGCCCATTCCACGAATCTACGCATTGCTTATATCATATTTAAAATGTAATGCCACAAGATTATCTTTCGAAGAAAAAAAAATTCATGTCAATCGAACAATACATTGTTGTTTTATTGCATATTAAAGTTCTATACCTCTAAAAAAAACACCCTTTATATACATATATATATATATATATATACATATATTATGTATTGGAGTAATTCTTAGAATTACAGGAAAAATGGAAGGTGCAGTTGTTTATCATACTATATTTTATCTTTAATGTTCAGCAAGGCAGTCTGTACTCCAAGTCATGACAAAACGAATCTTATATCAGCATCGTTCGTTCATGTGATTCTTCGTAAGTCCGCTGAAGTCGAAATGAAAGTTCAATACTGGTCACCGTAAAAGCAACACCCTGAAGAAAGCATGCAAATAGCATGAAACTTACAACATGCATTAGCGGAAGTGAAATATGCAAATGATTAAATTACAGCTCAGGCACACATCACACGTGCCTGTGGCGCCACCTCAAAGCGCTATTTAGGGCTTGGAGATTTCGACTATTCCAAGTTCGGCAATTGTGTTTTTTTTTGTTTTTGTTTTTCTAAAAACGATCAGTTATTTCTCGTAGAAAACAGCGATCTGCTTTTGATCAAGTATCTGAGTTCGACAGAGGAAGAATAATGGCCTACCGAGATTGTGGATTATATTTCAGCGAAATTGGTAGTCGTGTTGGACGAAACCCACCAATTGTAATGTAGATATGCGACCGTTGGATGCAGGAGGGTACGACGGACCGACGTGGTCGATCGCATCCACCTCAGTGCACCGCTTCACGTGACGACAGAATAATTCTGTGCATGTCAGTGACGGATCGCTCAGTTACACCCCGAACCGTAGCACATCACATTGAGTCTGTAACGCATCATTCAGTGTCTGCGAGTACCATTCGACGCCATTTACAGCAGAGTGGTCTGTTCGCAAGACGTCAATTGTTTCGTCTACCCTTGAAGCAGAACTACAGACGTCTCCGCTACTAATTGTGCGATGAAGGAAGGATGTTGGCGGCAGAATGGAGTGAACTTGTCGTTACTGACGAGTCACTCATTAGTCTGCAACACCACGATAGTCGGATTCGAGTCTGGAGACACCTTGGAGAGAGGATGCGGAACGCCTGCGTTATGCACTGCCACACTGGTCCCAAACCGGTTATTATGGTACGGGGTGGTATTGGATATCCCTCTCGCACTCCTCTAGTACGCTTTGTCGGTACTTTAAACAGCCAGCGCTACATCTCCGAGGTGTTGGAGCCAGTTGTCCTTCCTTACCTTCAGGGCTCGGCCACAGCCATATTTCATCAGGATAATGCGTGACCACACGAGGCACGCATTGTCCAAAGGTTCTTCGTCAATCACCAAGATTGAGTTGCTTCCCTGGCCGGCTCGCTCTCTGGATCTTTCGCCAATAGAAAACTTGTGGTCCATGGTTGCTCAATGATTGACCCAGAATACACCCCCAGCTACCACACCATATCAACTTTAGTAACGTGTGGAAGCTGCTTGGTTTGCTGTACCCCCAAGAACTCATCAAAAGTCTCTTTGAATCAATGGCGAGGCGTGTGGCTGCCGTGATCTCCAACAATGGTGGCTACTCTGGCTACTGATTCTGGCAGGAACCCCACTTCACAGAAGTCTATAAATTTAATCATTTGATACTTGGTCAACATGTTATCTACAGAATAAATTTTGTTGTGCTCTATCTCTTGCCTTTCTTGGTATTGCCTTTCTTGTATTTAAGGTGGCCAGCAGTGTACTTATGTGGGAAGTGTGTTGAGTTGTTCTGGTAGGAAGTTTACCCCAACTGACACTTGAAGGGTAGGGTTTACGTCACACACACAAGTATATATATATATATTTAAATATATATAAATCAATTAAAAAATGAAACTATATGAATTTTGTAATACTAAATCTCATTTCAAAATATCAATGGCGAATATAGAAAGTAAAATACCAATTTTTCATACAAAATTAAAAAAATTTTAAAATAAAGATTTATATAATATCCAAGTGCAACCTCGAACTTAGAACCGATAAATGGGATTAAACTAGTTGGATGGTGCCAACCTTCCCCCTGTTGTAACTTCGTAAGTTAATCTGAAAATATCCAATTCTCAAAAATTTAAAATTTAAAAATTTTAAAAAGTTAATACATAAAAAACTAAACTATTCGCCATCGCATTCTGAAAGATATTATAGCATTAAATTTTTAAAACTCTAAAATAATTAAGTGCACAATATAATTGAACTATCGAACACCAAAGAAGATGCATTCATTTTTAAAATAGTCACATAAGAAGAACAAATATTTAAAATCCGAAAGTTCAAATCAAAAACCCAGTATATTCACAATTGAATAGCGTAAATCATCAAAAACTCACCCAAGAGCATCCTATCAATACTTAAATTCTCCTTTTCTAAACGATTTCTCATATTTCCTACAACAATCATCCCTCCTAAATTGCTCATAACTCGCACTAATGCCATATCAATCCAAATAATCCATATTCTCACATTACAGTTTAACTATTTGGTATTAGATGCAAACCAGATTGCATGCAAAAAAATTGTTTGATTGGTCATAAATAGTTTTAAAGGGTAGTCATGTAAATATTGGTCTATGTGTGTGTGTATTAAAATGTATCATGTGTGTGAAATGCACACATTCTTCCTAGCTGGTCCACTAACAAGCTGATTTTGTGAACCTAATGTTGTGTGGTGGATTTTACATTTCTTTAAGTCCATAGTAACCCTTCACTAATTTGCAAATTTTAAAAATATTTTTAAAAATATATTTGAGAAATATTTTTGATCTTTTTGTATTTTCTCAAGAAGTTGATGGGATAATCATTCTGTATGCAACCAAATATTAAATTTCTGGATGTTCTTGCATTTATCAATATTGTGTGTAGTTAAATTATTATTTCTCATGCAAAAAATTTAAAATTATATTTCTAAATATTGATATATGTAGACAACTATTGAAGTTCGGTATCTTTATGACATTGCAGTTAAATGCTTCCCTTTTATCATAGATATTGCTATATAATTTATTGTCAATAATATTTAAATCTAAATCTAAAAATGCAACTTTTTTCGAGTTAAAATTTGTCTGTATGTATTTTAGATATTCCGGATAAAAATTAATGCTAGGTTTAAATTCCCTGTCACGACCTATAACAATTAAATCATCTATGTATCTTAATAAGAGGCAAGATTGTTCATTTCTTCGATTTGATTCATAGTGGTGTAAGTGCAGGTTAGCGAGACTATTACTGGCAGCCCCACCATAAGGCAATCCTTTGATTTGTTTGTAAAGTTTGTTATCAAAAATAAAATGAAGTTATCCTGTATTACAAAACTATTTAGTGTATTGAACTTTTCAAAACTAATGTAACTATTCAAACCATATTTCTCATATTCATCTTAAAGTACCTCAATTATGTCTTCTATTTTGATGGAGTTAAATAAATATTCGAAATCAAATCCTTGAACTGAAAATACTATTTGTTGCTCAACCTTCTTTATTACATCATGGCTGTTTTTTAAATTGAAGTATCTTTAAATTTGTCTATTGTACCTTATAAAATGTTCTGTAAAATTCTTCCCGATTTGGATACATAAGTATTGAATCCATTTGTTACACTGCGATATTTGGCTGGATTTTTATGAAATTTAGGAGTTAAAAATATGTGGGGATACTTAATTTTATTGCTAGAAATATCTAATTGTTTACAAAATGCCAATAATCTGTTGTTAATTTCTTTCATGCTTAACTTACTTACTTCATATGCATTATTATTATTATTATTATTTATTTTTTTATATGATCATCATATATATATAGTAAATACTCCTATAATATTTCTCAATTTTTGAAAACCAACAAAATTAAAGCCTACCAAAATCTACATTTTTGATAACTAATCAATTTATAGCATACCAAATTTTATTGTCATCTCTCTCTGCATTTATCTTTGCTGGCTGGATTAATAGATGCGTTTACGTATAATCTGGTTATTTAACTCAGTGAATAGTAGCTTTCCATTAATGTCAAGACTACTGGCTCTCTTGGAAAAAGCTCTGTGAGTAGAGCTTTTGTAAAATTCTGTTTCGAAGAATCTTTTTCTTGAATATATTTTTTTCTTTTGAGTAATTTTCTGCTTTCAGATTTTAGGGGAAATTGTTGCAGAAGAGTAGTCAGTAGTTTTCTCATTTTTTTCTTTGATTTTTTACATACTTTGAATTTACATTTATTTTAGTTGGATTTTCCAACCGAGTTTCAAAGTGGGCAGGTCTAATTTAACCCCACTTATTCGGTCCTAAGTCCAAAATTGCTTTTTGACATGCTAGTTCTTTTTTAAATTTCCGTTTTTGTATTTTTCTATAGATTCCATCTTCATATGTTTCTTTTATATTTTTATTACGTTATTTCTTATTATGTTCATTACATACTATTTCTTGTTTTTGATATTTTATGTAAAATTTTCTTATATATATGTTTTGCTTTTCTATTTTTATTAAGTTATTTCTTGTTATGTTCATTATCTATTATTTCTTGTTTTTGATATATTATATCAATATCTTTCAAATACATACATACATACATATATATATATATATATATATATAATGAAGTTATAAGTTTAATTAGCTTAGTTCTAGTACATATAATGAATAAAACTCTAATGATTTATTTAAGGAAGAATTCTTCTCCATGGTTTATCTTGACATTCGATGTTTTTCCCATTTCTTTTTTTTCTCTAAGCAAAACGTCGAAACAAACCATTCATATTTCGGTATTAATTAAGGTGGAAAGCGTTTACTTTCTGTGAAGAAAGATTATTTTGCCTTTGAGGTTTTTCGTAATTAGTTGAGTTCTGCGTTTCAGCAAAAAAAAAAAAAAAAAAGATAGAAAGAAATGGTTCTCTATACTTTATTTTTAATTTTTTTTCTCGTAGAATTTGTTAACTCTGCTGAAAGGAATATAGAGAAAGTATAATTGGAGCTTTTTCTCCAATTTTTACAAAAATACCAGCTGATAAATTTTGCAAAATGCAATCTGGAATAAGTATTAGAATTATTTCAATTTTTATTTGCAAAGGCAGTTGCAGTAAAAGTAAAGAAAAAATTATCTCATGTAACAGTAAAATTTATTTTTAGATTGATTCAAAGTCATAATTATGTTAAAATTAGTTTTCTTTTTTTCCCTTTTTTTAAAAAAAAGAAACTGTGCGTTACCTTATTAACATAACTCTACATTAAACTCATTTACAGATGACAATTTATTCGGTGATTATCTATTTGTACGTATATTTCTTTTATAAAAAAGGCACAAATTCTCTTTTTCAAGTCCCGTTTTTTTTTCAAGATTTTTTTCTTTCAGTAATGAAACCATGCAAACGCATTTCTATGTATTTTCCCGCTATCTTCATTTTTTTTTTCAATGCACAAAAAAGAATGGGAAAAAAACCACCAGATTTAGGAAGGTGGAAGCTTAAGGGATTACTTTTTCAGCATTTTTTTAATGTTTTTTCCCCCTGTTCCTAAAACATTTTTCAAGAAGAACTAGTTAGCCGAGAGATACACTTGTTATTGAGTGTTTATCAAGATAATCGGATTTTCGTATTGGTAGAGACATTCGAGGACTTTCAACCAATTAGATCATTGAGGCATTCAAATTTTTTATAATCTTATTTAAAATACTTTCTAATCAAGTTTATTTTGGTACTTTATTTGTGAGTCTACTTTATAACACATTTATTCATTTTCAATAATGAGTTATCTAAGCTTTTCTTATCTGATATACCGCATGTGTTTAAATCCTTTGAGATTATTAAATAGTTCCAGGAATTCACACAGATGAATATATTGTTATTTTATCTTGGGTTCTAGGATTTTAGGCCAATCAGTCGCAAAGAACAAAATGGCTCTTTAAGAACGATGAGAATTTATTGTAGAAAGTCCAGTCGTTTAAATACAGGATTCATCAGTACTCACAAAATAAATATCAGAAGGTCTTCATACCTTCAATAACACTCAGACACAATTATCGGTGTCTAAAATACACATATGTAAAAGATTATTCACAAGCAATCACTCGTTCAACAGCCGAAGTAATCACTTCAACAATCAGAGCAATACTAACTGATCTCTAGTCAAAACCAGACTGACTCACTTTCGGTAAGCTCTCTCTATATTTAAGACCCTCGTGGATAATTCGAGAAAAACATGCTTGAGTCATAGGTCTTGAAATTAGTGGACTTCTCTACTAATTTCTAGAAGAATCCAGAGGGTCCCGAACTCGCAAAAATGGGCACTTACATGATCGCCAAGTCGTCAACTTTGTCACCAAAAATAATCCCAACTTGGCTCTATCAACAAGATTTCATCAAGTTCTCATTGAACCACCATTATAACGTAAGGGACGGCGTTTGTTTGTGAATATTACAGCTTTGACGTAAATTAAATCTAATTTAAAGTAAGATAAAGACGTCACGCATCCAAATACAAATTATTTACAGTATTTGACACACATTTGCAACAATATATTCAAAATCTAAAACAGACACTTGTCATTGATTTTAATATGAGGCATTTCTTTCGATAAAAACTCAATGTAATTTTCTGTATCTCCCCAATTTACATGTGACAAATTCAAGAAATACTATTGAAAACTGTTATTTCCTGTGATATTTGTTTTAGACCATTCTTCGACATTTTGGAAACATATTTGATTCATCTCTGAATACAGAGATAAACAAATCAGCTTTAAAACGTTGAAAAGGAGGACACTTTTCGAGGAAGGACAGAACCTATAAATGGAGTACTGTCTCCCCTAAAGGAAGACGGTTGGTCACCTTTCCAATATATATTTTAAACAACTGTTTGTCAACAGAATTTAAAGACTACATAGCATTTTCACCATAACAGCTTTTCTTAAACTGTGGAAGCGTGATAAACCTATGTGAGAGGCATAAGCCTATATAAAAGTTGAAAATACAATATTATTTAAAGCTTGTTAATTTACTAAGAGGATGCAAGACAAAATACATCTTGATATAATAAAACATTAACTACACATTCACCATGATATATACTACACTTATAAATGCGTGTATCAGTAATATATTCATTTATCAATATTAAGTTAAGACAAGTTAAATTAATATTAGTGACTTCCATGACCTTATATGCAAAATTGTATACAAAATATTTATACTTATCCAAGTAATTTATACGGTTTATAATTAATGTCGTATTGTAGCTTTAGCATAAAAATAAATTATTACTGCATTCAATAGATTGTCATTTCAGGAGAGGAGCATTAAAATTATGCTTGTAAATCGTGTCTCATATATTGAAAGTTCAAGGAACACTGCACTATCACTGCATTATCGGGTTACTTGACTTCATCGAAAATATTTACTGGTCAAAATATGTCCTTCAGAATATTTGTTAACTCGAACTTGGCATTTTAGAGGCAACTTCCGTTACAAATATGTCTGTAACTGTTGTATAAGTATGTGTAAATTGCAATACACGTTTATTTTCCTTGGGTTTTAGCAGAGATATTTTAAAAAAAATACGGATTTAAAAATAAATCATGCACTTTTTTTTTCATAGTTAACTAGGATTTATTTCTATTTAAAGTAAAAAGCTAAATTTAAATTTTAAAGTTTCCATTTTCAATTTAGTATTAAAAACCGCATATCATTAAAAATTGCTATATGTATGCAACAGGCACATTATTTTTAAAAAAAAAAGTATTTGTAGCTGTGTACAGAATAAAGTTTATTTCAAATTCTTGAAAACAATGTATCGCACATAGAATTTCAATAGATAATAGGATGAAAAAATTCTTAAGGAAAAGAGGGTTTTTTTTTTTTTTTTTTTATTCTGTAAGCATCGTGTAATTTTATTAATAGAAAATATCGATTAAAAGAGTAATTTCTTGAGCTTCTTTTATTTGGAGTACTAGAAGAATCTTATAAGAAAGAAAAAAGTTGGTAATTCTTCTCAGGAACTTCGAAGCCCAATCTTTTTCCCCCCTCTGTAACTATAGTAATCAATCATCTGGCTGAGGTAAGTGGTCAAAAAAATTCTTATAAAATATAATACATATATAAATAAAATAAGCTAGATTTCTTAAAAACGATTTTTTTTCAAGTTTATTTCTTAATGTAATCAAACGTATGATAAACGAAGTAAATTTTATGTAATTTTTATGAATTACTTGAAGTATCCCCCTGCACTAACTTTTATATGACATAATGTATGTTAATGTGAAAAAAAAGTCTTATATACGCTAAGGAAGCTTATGAGTAATGTTTAAAGATAACGATAAATGTGTTGCTAGAGTGATCATTTTTTAATAAAATAAAATTAGTAAGTTTTTAGTTAAATGTACAAAAAAAACTTTAACTGCATTTATTTCTTACTATTCAACTAACATTTTTTATAAAACTCTATTAAATTATCTTTTTGTATAAATCATGGGGAGGGGGAGATTTTTCAAGGGTAAGGGCTACTTCTAATTTTTTCAAGATGTTGCGATCAATCCAATGGTGTAGGTGCAATGAGATATATAAAGGTCTACAATATTTAAAAGAACTTAAGAATAAGTAACAAATACAGTCGGACCTCGGTAAATCCCGGAAAAAAGTTTGTTATGTGGAAAATTTGTTATATAGAGGTTCATCTTTTAATATACTTTATAAACCACATAAAATAAGTATTTTAAACTGATGAACACTATATATTAAAAAATTGAATTATTCACACCTTTTTTTTTAAATTACTATGTGTTTATTTTATATATCTTACCCATCAAAAAAGAAAGAAAGAAAGAAGAAATGCAAGGAAAAGAAGAAAAAAGAATGTCGAAGAATTTAATATATTTTCAATGTTAAGAAAATTATTTTAAACTAAAATTAATTAATTTTAAAGACATTTTATAATTTAAAGCATACAAGTAATATTAAACATACATTATTTGTAATTAGAACACACTGGAACACAGGACAACTTCACTGAGGGTGAAACAGGATATCAAAGATATTTCTAGTGAACGGGCAACGGGTTAAAGTTTGCACTTCTTGGATGAAACGTCCAAAAATCTATTGCTCTTGGCGAGTTAGGATCTAATAAAATCAATTCAAGATTTATGACCGCTATAAAATGTGTTAAAGAGAGAATACTTTAAAAAAGTGAGAACAAAAATTAAATCACAAAAGGAAAAGTTCGTTATATAGAAAATGCACTTCACTATAGGGAGGTTATTTTACGAAGAAAATTGTGAAATGTTTAAGGTTCCATTAAAAAGTTCGCAATATAGATGTTCGTTGTATAGAGGTTCAACTGTATATACTTACCTACGCATAACTAAAATGAAAAAAAACAAAAAATTCGTACTTTTAAAACTGCGTTTAAATCTAAACTGGAGATACAAACATCATAGTAATTGCCACAAATATAATAATATCAAATGATGCATTTATTATCAAACAGTTTAAAATACACTAAAAAATAAAACATTTTTATCAAAAGTCAGTTCCTGTAGCTATAGTCAGTAGAAGACTATGTCTGAATACTGCCAACGAATCTTGAACATTTTGGTATAGGATTATTAGCTACTCATCTTCAGGTGGTAACCCCAAAATGTCTTAGGGGTCCACGGTCAATCACGATCGACTTAATGCCCCCCCCACCTGGTATAAAAGATCCCATTCAGTATAGATCAGAAGAACATCATATTATTTATTCAACGTGGTTTATTAATTCAAACTATTTTTGACATATTATTTTAAAAGGGGTCTCAGGGGTGTTAAATTTCTCTACAAGGCTGGAAATATAAACAATTTTCAAACAGGTATAATTCTATTAAATTTAAATTAAATAATTCGAATCTTTTACACGTTATTTATAAATGAATAGGGTTTTAGAAAAGTATAAAATGCTTAAAATATAAGCATAATTTTAAAAATTATAAGCATATGAAAATTATAAACTTTTCTATAAGAAATATTTGTTTTACTTCGCGTCTATTTTCTAAAATTGTAACTTTAATTACTAGCTATAAATTGATTTATAAAGTTGAATGTATCTTTATTACATTGTAGTAATATTATATTAGTAGAATAATAAATTATATTTTTTTTAAAAATGAAAATATTACATTTTCAATTTTTTTTTTTAAATGTCACGATTTTTCAAATATTTTGAAGCACAAAAAAAACAACATTATTCTTAAATGATGTAGGGTTTAAAGATTATGATAAATTTTATAATTCTGTAAAGTTTTATACATCAGAGGCTATTATTTTAGAAAATAGCGTGCGCAACGCAAAAATTACTTAATATTTATTGTAGAATTTTCATATGCTTATAATTTTTAAAATTATGATTATATTTTAAACATTTTATACTTTTCTGAGGCTCCATTTCTTTAATAAATAATGTGTAAAATATCCGAATTATTTAATTTAAATTTAAAAGAATTATACCTGTTCGAAAATTGTTTATATTTTCAGCCCTGTATAGAAATTTAACATCCCTGGGACCCAATAATAAATACAATGACAAAAAAGTTTCCGAGGTAACTAATTTTATAAATGTAATAAAATACTGTATAAGGAAAGGTAAATTATTTTAAATTAAGGGAAAGCGTTTGAGAAAAAAAGAAATGAAATATTCATTTTAACCGAAACTACCGAATTGAAAACTTGGATGTTATCAAAATTTTTGATCGTTTGAATTTCGATCAATATTTACCGTTTTGAACAGTCACACAAATGCACATGCAACGTCCTCAATTATTTTATATTTTTCCTGCTATATTTTTTTATTTTCCTTTTAAATACTATTTGCCATAGTATCATAAAGTAAACTACTTCCTTAAAATATCTCTTAGATCTAACTTTCTTGAAATTTAATTAATTCATAATCGAAGCTGTAGGAAAATTTATATTTAAAATTTAAAACAATAAAAATATTTTAAATCCGATTTAAATCTAAAAAAATTAAATATAAGTATTCAGGAGAATGCTAACAATTAATATTAAAACTAATTATAATTCAATTCTTAATATAAAAACAGAAAAAGTTTGGCAGACAATATAATTATAAAAATGAAAAATAAATTTTAATTACGATGAAAATAAGGTTGAAACAAATTTTTGTGGAGAGTGGGTGGTTGAATCTGACAGGAGCTTTGTATATCAAATTAATTATTTTTTTCCGCAACTTTTTTTATAGATTTTAATTTATGTATCTTTACTCGAGATATATAAAAAGTAATGACGTCAAAGTCAGAAATTGCGTGACTTAAAATTCTGATAAAATCTCAGGCTGCATTGTATTGTTCATTACATCTCTACGTGATTTCTAAGACGCTTTCAATTCAGGGCAATTTAAGTTTTCATAGTAGCTCATTAATTTAAAACGTGCATATGACGAAATTTGTTTTTATTTTTCCTGTCTACTGTAATACTTTTTGTATATTTAAGGAACTGTTCTGAAATCGTATCCTCAAATTGTTGAAATACGTGTGTGATATTCATCAACTATAATCATGAGTGTATATACAGAGAGAAATTTTGAATTCGTATTAAAGAAACACATTTGTGATATTTTATATTATGATGTATATCATTATAACTCCTTTAAAATTAGTTTTATTTATTAAAACTTTCTTTAATCCTTCATTCAAGTTAGTAAATATTCGATTAATTCAATAAATAGGAATAGATATTACCTATCGCTAAACCTGACCGAAACATTTGAGCTATAATTATTTATGTCGATATGTAGAAAACATTGGCTAAATATTTGTCTCCTATTTTCCATTGGTAGTCTCTCAAAAAAAGCCTCTTAAATTTTTTTTAACGGGCTGCATATTGGCAACTAAGCCTTTTTAGATAGGGTTCCAAATGTGAGATTCATATTTTCATGTCATCTTCTAGTGACGGTTCTTGCAACAAATTTAACGCTTGACTTATTTCTTAATCAAACTCTTGTCCGATGCTAAATATACCGTGATTTAATTTTGGCGTGAGTACCAGAGCCAAATTGTTACTCAAGGAATGCTTTACATGCCACATAATCATAAGGCATGCGTGCCTACGGTTTTCGCATCCAGAAAATCTATCGACTCCCGGGATCAGAACAGCAATCTCAGACTTCCGAAGTGGGCACGCTACCTCTAAGCCACCAAAATGACTACTCTTAATTTAAAGTGCAAAAGCTAATTTACTTTACTAAATTACTTATTCCTACTTTGAAACAAACACATATTTTTTTAAATCGTTATTAACGGAAAAAAATCCTCAATTATTCAGAAAATTACACAAATTATCCATTTTTTTCCTTTTGTGTAATGCTATAATGAACAACTGATATTAAAAACTGAAGTTCAACTAAAAAAAATTCTCTTTCACTTTAATTGTTTATAATTTATGGCATTTACTCTTTTTAGAGCCTTCATATATTACTAGGGTAATCAATTGTATGATAGTTTGTATCACACCGAAGTTCTTAAAGTCAAAGAAAAACCCTTTTAAGTCTGAGAAATCTCGGCCAGAACCTAACGTGGAAGTAGCTATAACAAATCATAGATAGAAATGTTTCAAAGACATTTATTGGTTGAGTTGTGACGCCTTACGCGTCTTTTCTTTAATAAGTCATTTGAGTTCTTTTTGGGCTAGAATTAATGGCAACTCTTCTCCAACCAAATCCAAGAAATAGGATGTGAAGTAAAGATGCAAATAAACGGACTTTAAATATCGGATCTTAGAGGAAGCGCGATGGCAATGCAAATGAACGTTAAACAATTGATGTGCGTTGTGGCAGTTGATGATTATTACAGTTCGTGTTTCAAGTTTGAATAAGTTCTGCGTGACGTGGATACATATATTGATGCTCGATTAGAAGGAAGCTGTATAGCTGCATCCCATTGCAGATAAAGACAAGAACTGCTACGGTATATATTATAAGGTAAGATTGATTACTTAATATTAGAATCGAGAATTAGGCGGTTCGCTTATTGAGATTGGTCTGAATTGGATTAGGTCTTATTATAAATATATATATATATATATATATATATATATATATATATATATTGTGTGTTGTGTATTGCGTCATTGTAGATTCCCTCATATTAATTATTATAATTGGATTTGTTGAAGGTTTAAGTTGAATATCTTAAGAAAGTCATATTAAGATAATGATTGATCCTAGTTCTTTCGCTAATCCTGCACCTCTAGCTCACGCTGATGCTTCGAGAGATGTACTTCCAAGGGGAGGAACATCACAGAGTAGCTTAAATTTATAATGTGAAGATGAGCACTCGCTATCCAGTTACAAAGAATCTGTATACTCTTTTCTACTAATGCAGGATTATCCAGCCGAAATGACCTTGTGGGCCACTTTGAAAAAACACTATTATCTCGCGGGCTACACATAAAATTATGTACTATTGCATGAGATATGGAAGAAAAACAACCTTTATTGGAGTGAAAATTTAAAACAGAATGAATTATTATTATTTTTTTCATTATTTTTCATGTATACAAACATAGATAATATAATAATGTTTATATAATACAATAACGAAATGATCAAATAATGTTTAAAATATTACAGTGTGTTGCCATTTTCTTGAAAATTACGGTGTTCCTTTTGAATTGATTTTTTGTTACTCATTGCTGAAATTTGATTGGGCTGTCATTCGCAAACTATTAAGTATACATTGCCCTTTATCTTAACCGTCATGAATATTTTTTTTTAAACTTTAAGAAACATCTCTGACTGCCCTTTGCTTTTTGGGCATTCCAAACAGAAAAGGTCGAGAAATGAAAGTCGCACACACAGAGAGTCATGTACCATCTATAGTAAAGGATATGAATAATGCAATTTGGATTTTATCAAAAAAGTAATTTATTATAGTAAAATCAAATGTAACTGTTTGATAAAACATCAATCTATTTTAATCTAAAGGACATTTCTATCATCAAAAATGATTCCTTTTAAAACAAGAACTGGTAACAGACAAACATATTATATATATATATATATATATATATATAGAGAGAGAGAGAGAGAGAGAGAGAGAGACATAAATTTCCTGTCAAATAAATTTCAAAATGAAAAAAATTAAAACCTAAAACGTACGGGCGGGCCGCGTGTTGGACACCCCTGACGCAGACTACATGGCATTATCCTCAAAATCGCCCTATTTTAGATCAATTAGCACTTTACAATAGTTTTTCAAAAAGGTAAGATAGAAGCAATGAGAAAACTCGTTGTGCAATATTGTCCGACATGCAGCAGTTCACTACTATACTTTTGACTCCCCTTTAGTAAACTATATATAGTTACTTATATTTTCATATATAACGATTAAAATTTATAATGCCACCCAGACGATATAGTGGTTAGTAATGTTGACTGTTGCTCTATTCATCCTGGGATTGAATCCCGTAGTAGTCAGGGATGTTTATAAAAGTATAATGGTATGAAGTCACTGTAAATATTCGGAGAGCTGAAAGCCCCCTCGAGTACCTAGAGGACGAGACCCCTGAAGACTATCTCCCAGGATTAGTTAACTTTAGGGTGCATATATAGGAACGGAAACGTACTGGAAGTACAAAGCTGCAGCTAACGGCAGATATAAATTTTGCCCTTGGTCTGGATGAATTTCAGGTAATTCGATATGATGTCGTTGATTAGGGGGCAATAGAAACAACAATCAAATTTGTAATAACACCAAAAAAATACCCCACGTTAGTTTTGTGACGGGCTCACGCATCTTTTCTTTAACATGCTCTTTGGGTTCTTTGGGCCAGAATTAATGTCAACTATTTTCCAACCAAATCCAAGAATTGAAGTGTGAATGAAAGATGGAAATCAAGAAGCTTTTAAAAATCGGAACTTAGACTAAACGTGATGGCAATGTAGGGCAATGTATGACAATTGATGGTAGTTTGTGGCATTTGAGGGCAAGTAAAGAAAAGTTAATATAGTTCGTGATTCAAATTTAGATAAAGATACGTGGTGTTGATTAGAAGTTATAAGTGACAAATATATAGAGAGCCAAGGTGCATACTAGTGCACGGAAGTAAATACAAGTTTGCCTTTATTAATTCTTCCAACTGCAACAAGGTAGGATTGACTATTTAATATTATAATAAGTGATTTAATTAGAATCGAGTTTAGGTGGTTCAGTTATTGATAGTGGTCTGAATTAGATTAAGTCGCTTATTATCTATCTATATATATTGTGTGTTGCGTATTTTTCCATCGTAGATTCTCCCACATTAATTATTATAATTGAATTTGTTAAAGGTTTAAGTTGAATATCTTAATAAAGTCATATTAAGATAATGAATCCTTCTAGATCTTTCGTTAATCCTACACCTCTAGCCCACGCTGATACTCCGACAGATGTTCTCCCAAAGGTGGGAACATCACAGTTTTAAGATGGGTAGCTATGGGTGCTAATTAAGTGGGTGATTCTAACTACGACTCATTTTCAAATTTTTTAGTCAATGCATATATCATATTCCGAAGTATAAAATGCTAGTGCTAATTCTTGCAAAATGGGAATGAATTGTGTATTAAAATTCCTAGACATTAAAATGATACAATAGTGTTAAACGTTGACTCGTTAGCTCATTTTTAACAACAATTATGTTTAGAAAAACAAAACTTCATCAATTACTACTAAGACATCACAATTATTACTGTAAGAATTTTTATCTGAAATCTATATCATCATCATCATCATCATATCAATAGAAAGACAGATTGAAGATCTGTTCACAATAACTGGAACATAAGCAATCATCGCTATTACAGCTATCTAAGTATAGAGTCAATCATTACTGTCATTTATTTTTCTATGTTTTTTTTACTCATATGTTTCATTTGTTCGAAATGTATAAAGGTGATTTCCCCTGCTGCGATACTTGTTGGGTTACTATAGCAACATATTTCCTGTTCTACATTGTATTGTAAGAGTTTCTGTATTTTTTTGCGCTTTCTGTGACAATAAAAATACATTGCATGGAAACTCATTGTGGTATAGAAAATCACCTTGATAAGGAAAATGTTAGATTTAAATTTTAAAAAATATTTTATTATAAATGTGAAGTAAATTATATATTAGAAAACATTGTTATTTTTTCATATTTTTACTTATTTCACATACATTATTGACACTTTTTTATTCACGCAATAAAATACAATTTTTTTCAAGCTCCAAATCACAAAATGATTCAATTTTACCATGAAAAGAGTATTGAGTTTTTAATTTTTTAAATTACATTAATTTAAAATATATTGATTGTGGAATAAATTTACTTCATGTTTTTAAATTAAAAAGAGGTATAAAATGGCTACGTATAAAGTATAAATTCATTTGTTAAAAATTGGATTTTTACAAAAAATGCAAATAATTTTATAATTTATATCTTATGTATATGAAATAATTTAGGTCTTTAAAAAGGTCATTTAAGACTTTCTCATACTTTTTGCTACATTTACATGCAAATAAATAAAAAAATATGCACATATTAAATCAAGAAGTTAATTTAAATGTTATATCATTATGTTTTCATTTTGAAACCTGTTATACAATTATTTGATTTACCAGAAACGTTAAGATGTTACAATGTATGTAACATTTCCTGTAATTATACATATTAGCCGTAGTTTTGGGACAATCTTTATAAACTGAAAAATGCTCGTATATTTGTAAAATTGTAATGGCACTTTTACGAATATATTTATATCTTCCGTTTTATTTAAAAGTGAAAAAATATAAACACAAAATTAAAACATATGAAGATAAAACAATGACCCGTATTTAAATAAAAAAAAGAGAGAAGGAAATTGAAACAAGTTTTATTCAATAAGTAAAATCAAGCTATCACTGTGAGGAATTTCTCTATGCAGAAATATCGTTTCTTATGTTTTCCTTACAGTTTGAATGCGGCTCAAAAATAAATACCCCACATTAATAATCAGTAGTGCAATTTTAACCGGAAGTTGATCAAGTAAAGTAGACATTTAAACGCAAATAAATTTATGTGCAAAATGAAAAAAAAATTAAGAGTGTTTCTAAAATATAAATTTATTTCCAAAAGATTTCAACTTGTGACGGTTCTATTCGAGTCCTTCGGACTAAGAAGTCCTCTTGGGAAATCTTTGATCTTTTAAAACTATTTTATTTTCAATTAAAACTCTGAAGAAGAGAACATGATTATTTAAATTAGGTCTACTATATATAGTGTTAGCTTTCAAGCTAGAGAATGAGAGAAAGTGAGAGAGATAGGATAGATTGCTAGTGAATCAGATTAATGAAATTGATAGTGTAACGCAGATATTTTATGATGTTGTTGATGTTATTAAAGACACCTGATTGTCAAAGGCCAGATCAAGGCCCACGAAATTCATCATGGAAAATGGCTAAATGAAGCCTGTCGTTATCCGTAGTTTTGAGCACCACACAGGTGACAGATCGGTTTAGCTCGTTTTCATCCCAATTTTGAAGGAGAACACCCTGGGGGTGATCAGGGGCCTTCCACCCTTCTTCCCCTTCCACCAACCTCAAGAGAAGACTTACAGTTCGACGGCTATTTAAAGCACCCCCATGCCGCGAAGGCACTATACATTTACAAACATCCATAAATTGTCTGGGATTCAAACCCAGGCCCAACAGCACAGCAGTGAGCGTCGCTAACCACTTTACCAAATGGATGACAGATATTTCATAATTGTAATTAATAAAGTTGTATTAATAATTCTTATAATTGTAATTAATACGATTGTTCACTAGAGATTAGATAGCTAGGAAGGTAGTATATTTGGACCTGAAGTAAGTATTCTAATACTTAAAGTCTTCTCATACTTCCCGTACATCGTTATCTATCTACGAATTGCTTCAAAAGAGCATATGTCTTAATTTAGATTGCTTGATTTTGCGTTGTTGATTGTGTGGCAAATAAAGTGAGTAATTTTGGATGTGGCTACTCTTCCTTCCCTTCTTCTCACACCTCTTGGCTTGGATCAGTAAGGATCCTCACAAAATGAATTGAACAAAATGATGCTGCATATGCGATTGAACAAAATAAAATTTATTATTTGGCAATCAAATTTGTCATTTTAAAAATGAAAATAAATTGCGTCTGACTTTTTCTTAATCCAGATTATTATTCTTTCTGAAGATTTTAACTGCAATTGATTTTAAAATTTATTACATCCATCTTTGTTTTGATTTTACTTTAAAACAGTTTCTCCTTTACATAATTTCCGATTATCTTTTTTCAGATTTTTAACTTTCACATCATCATCAAATTTAAAAATTATTTTCTTGCATTTAACTTCAATGAAATGAATTTAGTTAGAATATTTTATCTATTTATTGTCACATGATAAGTTTTATTATTTTATTAAAGAAAACATGTATCTTTATTCAAACAATTTGTTTGCGTGATTGCTTTTAATTTTAAGACATAATCAAGTGATATTTCTAAATATTTTTTTTATAAATTTTTACTTAAAAGTGTTTTTTTTTACTTACTTGTGTTTGTTTTTTTATTATTATTATCATGTTTTTGAGACTGTTTTATGAATACGTAAAATTCTTATCATTTGTCCACCTAACGACCGACCAACGTCCATTGTATAAAAAAGAAAACTGTTCATACTCAGTGCTCAAAAAGTAAAACAACAATTTGCATTCATTATGCTGCTCTAATTTTTTTTCAATATACTATAAGCAGAAAAAAAACAAATTCCAAGTCTTCATCTCTTTTAATTTGTACTTGAATTAAGTGCCTCTTCTAAAACAATATTCCTATTCACATTTTGCTTTAAATTGCACAGAAGTTTTGTTAAATCTATGCTTCTGCACCGTGACAGAGTAATATGCATTTTCCCGTGTGTAAATATTGATGGTATTGTTGTTTTTCAATAATACACATAAATTAATTTTTTGGAAATTCTGCCCTTGTGATTTAATAATAGTCATGACAAATGTCTATCTTACAAGGATTTGTATACGTTTCAGTGTGAATGGCATATTAAAGTTCCTTCCAGTATCCACTGTGATTCTTGATATACATACAATTTCGCTGATAAAATTTCACACTGCAGTATATCCTTCTGAATATTTTTCACTAATAATCTTTTACCATTACACAGACCTTCAGTAATGCATAAATTTCTTACTAGCATGATGATACAGCCTAATATCAAATTCAGTTTAGCGAATGTATTCCAGGGTGAAGTCAATGATGATGGATATTCAGGTGAATACGGTGGCATAATATTCTCCTGATGATCGTTATCGTCGCAGCCTAGAGAGAAACCAACTAAATATATGACGAAATTTTTTTTATATATATGTCAGGATAATTAAATTAGATTTAAAATTAAATTCCCAATATAGCACTTAACTTTTATTTGTCTCATTACAACACACACTTCAAGTATTAAATTAATCACTCAATTATTTCTCCGAAACATATGACCTAACCACTAAACATTTCTGATCCCAGATCATTATATTTAATAGCACTATATGTCAGCATTAACTTTCAAGAAACATATCATAAAATACGATATATATATACACTCATGTCCATAAATTAAGGATAATTCAGAATCACACAGAAATTGAACTCTAAAATAATTATTTCACCTGTGGAATTATCACACATAGCTTGAAGAAGAATATACAAATTAAAGGAAACCACCAGATGGCGCGGATAGTACGTCACAATGACGAGAGTGTAAGAGAGGGTTATATAAGGAATGGTGGCAAAGAAGTAATATTGTTCACAAGCACTTTAAAAGCCTTTCAGTGCAATAACCGCATAGTTATGGCACAAAGAAAGCATTTGGATGATTTTTTTACGTGGTAGAATTATTGGACGACTGGAATGTGCATGTACCCAGCTGGAAGTATCCAAAGAACTTGGAATCGCCCAGAGTGTCATCTGCAGGCTTTGGCAACGATTCCAAGATGATGGTAATGTGAGTAGATGTTACAGCACAGGTCGCCCCTGAGTTACAACGCCGAATGAGGACTGGTATTTGGCATTTACTGCCAAAAGAAACAGACGGAGCACAGCATCAGACCTGTCTAGTCAACTCTTTTCAGCTACTGGTACGATAGTTTCAAGGCAGACCGTGTACAGACGCTTAGGGCACATTGGTCTATATGCTCGTAGGCCTGTCAGATGTGTTCCACTTACCGTAAGTCACCGTCACCTTAACCTTAAGTAGAGAGCATGCATTGTGGACACCAAAACAGTGGTCTTGTGTGATGTTTTCCGACGAGTCCAGGTTTAGTTTGCTGTCTGATTCTCGCCGGACTTTAATATGGAGAGCGCCAGGTACCCGTTAACACCAAGACAACACCATTGAACGACACCGTTACGTTGGTGCAGGATGGCTCGTTTGGGGAGGAATTATTCTTGGTTCCAGAATTGACCTGCATGTTCAGAGTGTAACGATGACGGGCCACATCTATCGGGATGTCATTCTGGAACAACATGTACGCTTGTTTCGGGGTGCCATGGGTGCTGAATTTCTGTTTATGGATCATGTTATATTTCTTTTATATTAAAATTGTAATATCCACAACCAATACGTTACGCAATTACATTATAATGTTGATTCAGTGGAAACCTGACGAAATCTTTGCAATAGAGAGAATCTAATATCATTTTGGGTGACCAAGTTTGCGACTTGGTGACAATATTGGCGATCGTTTTTGGCGAGTTGGGAACCCTCTGGATTCTTCTGGAAATTAATGGAATTTCCAATGGACTCGAATTTCGCCAAGTTCCCTTTCAATCTCCATTATAAGGTAAGGGACGACGTTGCTTATGAATATTACAATTTTAACATAAAATAAATATAACATAGAGTAATATAAGGGCTTTATACATCCAAATACAAATTATTTACACTATTTTCCACAAAATTAGTTACAATATTATTTGAATTACAATATTTTTTTTCAAAATACTGATTTGAATATGTTTATTTACTTCTTCTCCAATTTAATTAAATAATCATGAAAATTAGAAGGAAAACTTTTTCATTTTTCCACGAATGTGTGATCCAGACTTAAAACTATTTTTCTTTTGTAAATATATAACCCCCCACATAAAGGAATTCTTTATACAAAAGTTCAATTGAATGCTTCAAGCACTCAATTATTTCGAGCGAACTATATTCTTTTGTAAGCATGATGAAAACGGAAGAAGAAATGCGTTTTCTTTCTATTTCCATATATGGATTCTCTACAGTCGATGCATGTAGACTATTCTGATTTATCGAATTTGTACTTATCGCAAAAACTTCGCGTTAAAATGGAATTCAGCGGCATAGTTTGCGTGTGAAAACCTCCAATATTTGCACGAAATATAGAAATTTTAAGAACTTAAGAGATCTTTTTGTGTTTAAATCATGTTATTTTAGTTGAATTTTTTTTTTTCTCGTTGTTTTTCAATTACATTGTTAAGAAACTGCAAAACATAAAGAGTGTTCGATAAATACATTATGTTAGCTGTACGTTTAATATTTCAATTTTACTATCTTTGAATACTAAAATAAACTATTGTAGGCTGTTTTTGTGCATGTTTGTGTTCGTTGTATATATATTTAAAATTCTTTTGAAGGCTATGAATCACAAAGTAATGGTATTTAAATGTAGAAATTCAAACTATTTGTAGTATATTGTTGTTCTGTTTCCATTTTATATGTTTTGTGTATAACTTATTATTTTATTTTGCAATGCATTAATTTGGATTTTAGCTGTCAGTTACCTACATTGAAGATTTTTCGCGTTTTGCATTTATTTCTTTTATGTACTTGCTTTTGTATAAGTACACATTAGCCTCCTAGTATAACGTCTTCAAAAGAATAAGCATAATATAATTGAAGGCTAATGTTGAACACATGCTTGAACTAGTGTTAAATGCAGTTTTAAATACACTCTTCACACACTTGAGTTAATATTAAGCAAACACTTCAGTCTGTCCTGTTAAGGTATCCGACTACGTTCAGAACCGTGATTTTAAAATAGCACATAAATGGATACGTTTCGTGATATTTAGCTAAGCTTAGATTGGAATACATGTATAAAATTCTCTTAAGAATATTATTGCAATGAAAAAATATTTAAATGCAATATTTAGGCAAACAACTAACTTAGAATGACCTTCTTTCAAAGGTTCTCCTTTAATGAAAAAATCTTCTATAATAATAATATTTGGCTTATATAAAGTAAAGACTTCCCCAGAGGACCTTAACTAGAATTACTGAAAACTTCACATTATTTTCAGAGTTACTACCAATTAAAAAAATTACCGGCGTTTTTATTCATAAAATGTTTTTGTCTGTGGCACTAAAATATGTGGATAAACCCACTTCTAATTTATGTATTTCAAAAATGCTAGTTCAAACCCTTTGGAGAAGTCTACGTTATATAAGCAAAATATTATTATTGTATAATAATTTTTCATGAAAGAGAACTTTTTTAAAAGGGGTCATACTAAGTTACTTTTTCGCCAAAATATTGCATTTAAATAATTTTTTATTGTAATAATATTCTTAAAACAATGTTATACATGCGTTCAATTCTAAGTGACACTAAATATTCTTAATATTATCCATTTATACGCTTTTGCAAAATTACGGTTCAAACGTAGTAGTCGAATACCTTAAATAAGAGATTTTACCTCAGTATAATAATTATTGGAAAACATAAATAATTTAATATTAGCATCACATTCCAGTTTTGCTAACATAAGTGGCACGTTCTTCATTTATTATGTGAACGTGGTAGTCTAGTGGACGTAATTATGGACTTGTATCCGTCGGGTTATGAGTTCGGGTCCTAGTGCTACCATGTAGGGAAGCTGATGCACGTTAAATCTATAGAGACTCAGGATTCCCCATTGGTGTGGAAGTTCAGAGGTAGAATGCCATCTCAAATGTCTGTCTTATCAGAGGACCATGGCTCAGAATTACTTAGTCCACGGTCAATAGCCTTCAAGTTGCTTTATAGAGCCTCACTATTAAACAACACTCTCGCACTTTTTTTATTATATAATATATTCACTCATATTTGTAATTTTAATTCAAACTGTTCATGTGTAAAATTCATTTCTTATATCTTCTGAAATGTAACATAAAATAAAAATCTGGCTTTTTAGATGTTAAGAGGAAAAGCTGTGTATTAACATGTACAAATTGTGAAGCAGCATGCACAAAAGTTCAAAAATAATAATATTAATTGAGCATAAATTGGTGATAAATATATACTATAAATATGTCTAAAAGTATTAATAAATAATATCATTTAATAATGCTTAACCTTTTGAAAGTGCCGTAAAATTCGGCGTATAACGCGAATGTATACTTTTAAGCCGTATTTTTTTAATTTTTAGGTATATTCGCAGTATAAAGCGCATCCCCTTTTTTACGAAGGAACCTCAAATGTACATGTGCAATGCTCTTATTTTTTTAAGTCATTCATTCGTGGTACTATCCCAAGCTTTTGAAAAAATAGTATACTTCTGGAACTACAAACCCTTAAGGTATCCGACTACATTTGGAACCATGGTTTTAAAAAAGCGCATAAATGGATAATTTTCCTCATGTTTAGTGTCACTTAGATTAGAATAAATGTGGAAAATGGTTTTAAGAATATTTTGGCAAAAAATTATTTAAATCCAATATTTTGGTAAAAAATAACTTAGAATAACCTTTCTTTCAAAATGTTCTCCTTTTATAAAAATGCTTCTAAAATAATAATATTATGCTTAAGTAAAAACTTTTCCAGAGAGTCTGAACTATTTTTTTTTTTTGAAAAATTCACATTATTTTCAGAGTTACAATAAAATGAAATCAATATCGGCGTTTTTTTCTTAAAATTTCCCCCCCTCTGTTGTCGTAAAACATGGATAAACCCACTTCTAAGTAATATATCTAAACAATTCTAGTTAAGCCTCTGTACATAGGTCTGAGCTATATACAGACAGAATATTATTATAATTGAAGTGTTTTTCACAAAACAAGAATATTTTAAAAATGGGTCCTTCTATGCTCGTTTTTTGTCAAAATATTGTACTTAAATAATTTTTATTGTAATACTATTCTTAACACAATTTTATATACATTTTCTAATCTAAGTGATGCTAAATACCATAAATATTATCCATTTATACACTTTTGCAAAATCACGTTTTCGAACGAAGTAGGATACCTTAAGTTCATAAGAGAAATGTCATTTCTTTCAAATAAACAGTATTTATATCTATATAGAAGCCTAATTGTTTTTTTTTTGCTCATCTTTGTTTTTTTTTTTATTTTAAAGCTCTCATTTTTATACACTGCGTATAACGCGCACCTGTAATTTCCAGTCTAAATTTTTGTTTTAGAAGTGTCTATTCGCCAGATTTTACGGTAATTGATGTGGCTTAATAATACTTTTAACAGTACGTGGCAAAAAATGAATTTTAACAATTGTATTACACTAGAGATGCTGTGTAATATATGATTTGTAATTTAAATATGATTCTCATTTGCAAATAACACATTCTAAAGTAGTTTATATTACTCTTAAATAAAGTAATAGTTTTATGTAAAAGATAAAGTATTTTTAAGAGAAGCCATAAGCTTAATATTTGAGTAAAGTAATAAATAATTCGTCTTGAAAAATAAAATAACAAGTATTTATTTTTAAACTAAGCCATTTTTTATTCCAAAGAAATAACAGCTAAATATAATAGAATTACGATGTTTAAAAGAATAAGTCTGCAATTATTGTCAGGTACATAATTTTGTCATAAAACCTTGAATCAAAAATGCAATTAAATAGAGTGACTTTTAAAATTTAAAAAACAAAAAATGCAACTGATTTTAAACTAAGCAAATTTAAGCAGTATTATTTTATTTTTTCTTTCATTAAAATAGGTTATGCAACAGAACATTTGAAATAATACTTGTCATAGTTACTTTCCTTCTTAAAATGCTTAAATCAACTTAAAAATAATTGTTCTTAGCTTCCTTACGACTAGAAAAGCTAGTAAATTACTAAACTTATTACATTTATTAAAAATATTAAACACTTAGTGTCTTAAAACTCTGTGTTCAGTCTTATGAAAATTTAAAGGATTCTG
The DNA here is from genome assembly GCA_019973935.1 of Trichonephila clavipes. Classification (NCBI taxonomy): domain Eukaryota; kingdom Metazoa; phylum Arthropoda; class Arachnida; order Araneae; family Nephilidae; genus Trichonephila; species Trichonephila clavipes. Next base: position 400,699 of record BMAU01018918.1, read on the forward strand.
ATTACGGTAAGCTCCCGAGTTGAAGGAAAATGATTCTGGCGTATAGCCAAACTGGAGAACAAAAATTCATTTTATTGAACTATGTTTATTTTGACTGAAGATAATTTAATTTAATTCTTAACTTACACGTTAGAATGGTAGAATAAATCATTAGTCTTAATTTCCTCAGATCGAATTCTAGAAAAGGTAATTTCTTTGTTTTGTTCAGCTACAGATTCCTTGCGAATGAAATGTCAAATTCGAGGAAAACGTATTTTATGAACTTTTACGTGGTGCTACGAAAGTGGATTTGCAGTAACTTCGTTAATTATGGGATAATGTATGTTATTAGTCTTTATAACTCTTAAGTGGCAATGCCATTTGCGAAAAAAATTCTAATGAGGTACTATGTATCTTTTAAACATTAACCGTTATGAAACGGGTAATTTTGTAAAGAAATTTCTATTCAGGGCATATAGATTATGTTGCTTTTTTAATTTGTATTTATGATGTATCTTTTTGATGTATCAACTCAGAAAGGGCTTAAAGAACTGATTAACCGTTCAGAGTTTTGATAGGCCACATGTTGTTTAGAAAGAAAGTAAAAGTATAAAGATACACACTATTGGTGAATTTTTTTAATTAAATTTGTTTTCACGACATTATTCCTTGCAGTAGAAATATCGACTTCCGTCTTGTAAAGTTTTAAAATTATGTAATATGAGTCTACAATTTAGAAACTCATTTACTATTTTTAATCTATACTTAAAACAATTAGACTTTGGGTCAAATGACACAAACAACCAAGAACTTTGGAAAATTATGGGAAGCCCTAGAATCTGTGGATCATAACCCGAGTCACCTGGAGAGAGCCTATGTCGTTGCTTGCTAGGGGCTGCGGTAGTCCAGTGGTCAAGGTATCGGATCATGGCGACCATGTCATGAGTTCGAGCCCAGTACCACTAAACACCCGCCGTGTAGGACTGCGTTGCACGTTAAATCTGTCGAGAGCTGAAACGTCCTCCCGTTGGTGTGGTGTGGTAGTTAGGAGAGGGGGTGCCAGCTCAGTTGTTGTCCACGCCACTTGACTATTGTTCAAAATTACGTGATCCGTCACCAAAAGCCCTCGTGTAGCTGAACAGTGCGACGCTAAGATTCACTCACTCACTCAATTGCCGTTACCCGCTTTCGCCTGACCACTGGACAAAACTTCTTGGGAGTGTACCTCACTAGCTTGGCCTGGCTGCTGAAGAGATGCTGAAGCATGCTCTGCTATTATGCCAGGATGGACGGTGACCACCGGTTCCAAAGGACTGGACACGATGGACACTCTATTGTCTACGCCGTCAGTCGATACTGGTAAGATCGGCAAGAAGCCAAGCATAGGCGTTGGATAAATAAATAAATAAGGTTTAGAATTATTTACTATTTCAATGTGCGTCTACAAAAGTAATTTAAAGATATTTTCTCTAGAAAAATCATTAACGGCGGAAAAAGCAATATTTTTCATTTCAAATATATATTTTAAGAAAACACTGGTTTTTCCAATTTAACTGGTGATATTTTTCTTTCCGAAAAAATTTCTTGAGCACTTTTTGTTTTAATTTTTGAACAAAACATTCTTTGAAAGAGAAGGGAAAAATGCATTCATTTTAATATAAATGTTTTTACCAAATTTATGAAATATGGTATTTATAAAAGCTAAAATTATTATACTGGTAGAATTTTCTACTAGTATAACATAATTTAAAATTTTCCCTTCTGTTGACCTAAGATTAAATATTTATTCCATATAACATTTACATATGTTTTTCATTATAAATGAATGAAAACGAATAAGATTTTCTTAAAATGTGTACCAATTGTTTATTAATAATACTGATATATGTCTTAAATCGCTGCAGTTCTTATATAAAATATTTAAATTGAGGGATTGTATTTCATGTTGGTTATTTTTTAAAGTTTTCATTTATCTTTATGGATTCCTCCAATTGAAGACTATGTTTTGAAGTATGATAGCCTACTTATCGCAATTCTTTAAAAATCAATTCACTATTTAACTATGAATTATTTTCTTAATAACTTAACACATAATCATCTGTTTTACTCAGAAAATTATTTTTTGAACTAGTTATCACGAAATTACTTACATTCAAATATATATATATATACATAGTTAAAACATAATAATAACGTCACTCATTTTTTTAAAAAAAAAATATTTTGATCTCTTCATTAAAGTAATTGAAAATAAAACTTGATTTTCTGTATCCGTCTGAACTATATCGAGACCTAGATTTACTTTTCTATTCAAGCGTTCAAATCTGAAATTATAAAAACAATTCACAAATCCATTTCTTCTTGATCTGGTTATCAACATATCATATCCACTAACCTATCTTCTTATAATAAAATGAGATAAAGCATAGCTCAAAGATAAATCGCATATTATATATCATCCCATTCAACCACGCTGGCATAAAGATAATGGGGGTATAAATAAAATATGATATGGGAATGATCCCCCGTTATTTCTTTGTTTTGGGTTGTTTGTCCCCACTTATAGAGGAGCAAGTATAATAGTACACCCTAATAATCTATCGGATTATTTATCGGCGCTGTAATGGATGACATCAGCTATAGAGTTGAAGAGGTTTCCAATGAGAGAGTTGTAAGGTGTACCTATAGCATCGCGATACAGACTAATCAAGATATTTTTACTCACAACAATTCAAATTTAACAATACAAAATGTTATAAAAACATTACAAAGGATACAAAATCCAATAGACATTGAAATAGTATGTAACAAAAGCATGATGGTGGATCGATTTTTTTTGTAGAATTTTTAGACCTATATATGTGGGAAAGATGTTCTATGGTATATATATGAAGGGAAAATTTTTAAAAAAATAGTTTTTATATTGAGTACTGTCACAAGAGAAATGAAGTTTAAGTAATGAAGATTTTTTTTTCAATTGATAAAAAATCAAAGTAATTATTTTTTTAAAAAGAAGTAGACATTTTTTGGTACATTTCAACATTTATTACAATGTAACAGGACACCTATTACATAGCTACAAGTAAAAGAATATCAGTATATTTAGCGGGTACTTTAGGACTAATTGAAAAAATTTCTATATAATATTGCTTGAAAAAGCAAAAAAAGTTGGAATCGGTCGATTCGACGGTGTTGGAAGGAACAGCTGGATAATGAAAAGTTGTAATATTGCATTGTACTACTCACTAATCTATTATCATCACTTTTGATCATTTATAGTGAAGAAAAATAATTATTTTGAGTCTAAAATCATCTAACCAAACTTAAGCACGCGCGTATTTTCCAATTTTTCTGGTAAATTCAAATTTTTTTGAAGGGGGGGGCACTATTAAACTTAGAATGTATTTCTTTTAGTTATTTTTCACCTGCTCTCTGTATCAGAGAACGTCTTTTTCAGCATGAGTAGGATTCGCTAAAAAGTATTTTTTTTCGTTACACAAAACCGCATTGCACCCCCTAACTGTATTTGCTACAAATTATTCAAATCACTACAAAAGAGTCATCACTAAGTTTTGGGTTCAAGTGTTGAATCGGCCACTGGTCCGCCAAATTTTGAAAAATCGCTAATTTGGCCGTTATGGTTTGGAGTGGCAACATTACGATTTGGCGATTTTGACCCTTTATCGATTCGGTGAGAAAAGACTTGGCGGAATATGTGGCTGATACGACAAATCAACAAAGTTTTGCATAAACTCGAAAAACTAATGTAATAACGTATAATGTGGATCATTTATAATGTAGTTGCCAAGTTAGTTAACTTGGTAAGTGAAAGTAAAAACAATATTTGTATTGTTATAAGCATTAAGCAATTTCAACGATATATTTAATTTCTATTTAACTCACCTCTCCACTCTCTGTGATTATTAAATAATATAAAATATTTCGTTGAATGTTAAACACTGAATAAGACGCAAATAGTGTGCTATTCAAACAATACCCAATGTTCTAGATTTCATCAAAGTCAATGAAGATTATCTTATTTAAGTCAATAATCTAAATCATGGTTTCCAGCCTTTATGGCACTAAAAATATCGTGCATCGGAACAAATGCACTTTAACCCTTTATCTACCGACGGTACTTATAAGTATCACTAGCTTTAAAAATACATAGAATAACCATTTTTACGAATATTCTGACGATACTTAGCAGAAATATTCTTTGAAATCCACTCTTCCAAGATATATGATAGCACAAGGGTTCTTTGATGAGTGTTTTAACAAGAAAGTAAATAATTTTAACGCAGCAAATTGTGTTTTCAGCGGATTACGAAGATTATCATTTTTCTCCCGAAAAAAATAATTAGTCAAAATTTAAGTGTCTTATTTTTTTTGTATGTTAATGAATATCGTAGAAAACGATTTGAATATTTATTTTAAGTGAACAGTGTATATATAATTGATTTTAGAGTTGAATATCTTTAATTAATTTATTAACTCTAAGTGATTGGCTTTTCCGAAGTTGAGTATTTTGCTTATGTATATCCCTCAATTTTCAATGTAGTGATCTAAAAAAATTGCATGAAACAAAAGTGCTGTAAATGATAATACGCTAGATAAAGGGTTAATTCTGTTGTGATTGAAGCCACTTACGTTAGCGGGACATTAAAACATGGATAATGTGTTCTAGCTTAGTTGGCTGCGGTTCAACAATGCGAGGTCCGTCTCCAATAGGTGTCGTTTTGCTCCTAAGTGTGTCGTTGGTAAATATTCGATTACCTATGTCTTGGATTGAGGTTTTAGTTATGTTAATATATTAGTTTTCTATACGTTCCCATGTTTTTTAGATAAAGTAATAATGTTACAAAACTGATCTAACTAATTGCACTGACATGTCACATAACAGAAAAAAAAACATTTACATCCATGACTTTACTACATATTTAAAGTGATTTAAGGAAATATAGCTATTATAATATCAACGATTCCATATTTTTTTCCATTCCTTCACTTTAACAAATCCTGACATTTCTATGATATTCTTGCAGAATTAGACTTTCAATAATGTAATTTTTTTAAAAAAATAATGTTATAATAATTACACTTAATTATAAATTATTCTTTGTTTTTCGTATACTATTAACTTTCAATCTTAATATCAATTATAATATTGATATTTCCTTTCCTAAATTCTGTGCTGTGCTCTATAACAATCCTAAACTGAACATAAACATATTTGTAAGCTTTATTTTTAAATGTATTAATTCTGTCACTACATTACGCAATTCGATTAGACTACAAGAAATAATTAATTTTTTATAAGTTTTGCATTTCTGTTTTAGGTTCATTAGTTATTGTAAATTATACTGATGTATTGTTTTTTTTTTTTATTTTTATTAATTCTATAGATATATTACATGTATTTTTCTAGGAAAGAGTTACATATTAAGTGAAATATAGATAATCATTTTATATTCTCATATCACAATACATATATCCGTATAATCTAATTTAAATGATCATCAGCTCAAATCATGAAACATTGTAAAAAGTGTCCATATAGTAAGTGAATGTAATGAATAGTCCGTATTATATATCTAATGATTCAAATAGGGATCACAAACGAATATGTAAGCTAAAATATCTAGAAAGATTCACTTTATATTGACTAATCAATAATTTATTTCTATCGCTTATTACTTTTTCTGCTACTAACATATTTACTGATTATTAAGATTCTGATTAAAAGGTTTAATTGTGTTATGACGTAAAGCATTTTATTGTTTAACAATCAAAACTAAGTTATTCAATTTAAGTCTATCTAAATACATGTGCAATTTTTGGAGAGCCCCATTCTTGCATATGTCCCATGGTTCTCTTAACAATCGAGAATCACGAGGGAGAATTTTTTTTCTTCTTTTTGCATCGAACCAAGTACTGATAAAAGATACCTATATGAAAGTTTTTATTGGTTTTCTATATCTCCGTTCTACCGCAACTGTAAACACCAGAGAACAACAAGGGAAATACGGAACCGTAGAAGCAAGAGTGGAGTAAACAAAAGAAAAGAAGCCTCTCTAGCTTCAGTACATAGAGTTACAGAAATTTAAGAAAAAAAAGGAACTGCTTGATTTCTCGGATTTTTCTCGGTTTATCCTCCAAGTATCCGGAGGTCGAGTTATCTAAAAAATGTGTTTCTTTGTCTACGAAAAGGATTAGAGCACCTGCTGTGATTGGCTGGGTTTTCAGCTTCTTTGAAATTCAAGGATACAATAAAAAGCGACTTATTTCTTGGATAGTTTTTTGTGTTTTGGTGTTATTATAATGTTTCAGTTTTATTGAAGAAGAATAAAAAATGAATATTTTATGAAATTCATAAAATCTTGAGTAAACTCGATTGAAGTGAATAAATTCTATTTAAAGTTATTTTATGAGAAGAACAATATTTACTAATAATGTTAACTGTCTTATTCAATGTAATATAAGTAATACATTTATTACTCATAATAAATTCAATGTAATAAGTATTTTATTAATGGCGGACACTTAATTAGTACTACTAACCAATCTATTCAAAACAGTATAAATAATAAATTCAGTTTGTATAATAAATTCAACTTAATAAGCATTTTTATAAATAAAGAACAGTATTGAGAAAAATAATATTCATTCTATTCAATGTAATAAAAATAATAAATTCAATATGAATAATAAATTCAACTTAATCATTTTTATGAGTAAAGAGCAGTATATTGAAAATATTTATCGTTCCAATCTATGTAATATAAATACTAAATTCAATATGCATAAAATTTGATGTAAAAAGTTGTTTTATGAGTAGTGAACATTATTGATTAGCACTAGTAGTAGTTCGATGTGTGTTTTGGTTTTATTCAACATCCAGATTACATGTCAAAAATGACAATGTGAGGAAAACAAGACACATTTTCTTATTCCTTCTGATATTGTGGATCTTATTATTTGTCATTATACTAATTCCGTAGCTCTTTTAGTACAGTTGAAGGCAAGATTTAAGAAAATCTAGAAATCTTTATTTCCAAAATATAATGAAACATGCCAACCCTTTCGAGAAGTTTATAAAGTAAAAGTAATATAAAATTTTAAAATATGGAAAAAAAGTTTCTTCAAATTAGCGTTATATGCTGAAGAAAAGCATTAATTATTAGAATAAACCATTAAATTTCATTTAACTTATAATTGGCATAAAATGTTAGATTACGTTTCAAACTTTTTAAAAACAATGCTGTTGTATTTTGCATTTGGTTATACTAACACGTTACGTTACGTTGTTAACACCTAAACAATTTAAAGTATATATGAAACGTTTTTAAAAACCAGCAAATATTTTTTTCATCTAAATAAGTATTACTACCAACTCCTTTAAAGAATCCACTCTCGTCATTTTATTGAGCTTATAAGAATTAATGCTTTAAAAAATGTTGCTAATGACGTTAGGATTTTAAAAAAAGACACAATTAGTAGGTGAAGACAAAAGTAAAATTGTCTATACTACGTTGTAATTTTTATTGTTTACCCTGTTGCCCATCCGGTATAGTGGTTAGAGACGCTGACTGCTGTGTCGTTGGGCCTGGGTTCAAATCCCGGAGAAGACGTGGATCTTTGCAAATGTATAGTGCCTTAACGCCTTGGAGGTACTTTAAAAAGCCGTCGAACCGCAAGTCATCTCGTGCGGTTAGTTGAAGGAGAAGAGAGATGGGAGGCCTGTGAACACCAGGGTGTTTACCCTCAAAATTGTGAAGAAACCGAACTAAATTGTTCTGTCACCTGTATTGTGCTCAAAGCTACAGTTAACGACAGACGTCACGTAGCCTTTTGCCATGATGAATTTCGTGGATCTCGATCTGGCTATCAGGTGGCATTAGTAGCAGTAACAACATAACAGTTTTACCCCTATACTGAATCAAAAATTTCAAAAGGTTATTTAGGTTTTTTTTTAAAGAATTTCAGCATAAAATAATTTAGCTATTGATAATAATCATTACATTGTTTTATAGAATTTTTTAATGCAAAAATTCTAATATCAATGTTAAAATTTTTCATCTATTGTTTTGCTGATGTATGTGACTTTTAAAATTTTATATTTGATCTCAATAATTGGTTAAAAACTTAACATCTACATAAATTATTCTGGAAAATTAAATAAATTTTAAAAAACTCTGATTGGGATCAATTATGTACAAATCCATACGTATGTATTTATATATATATATATATATATATATATATATATATATATATATATATATATATATATATATATATATATATATATATATATATATATATATATATATATATATATATATATATATATATATATATATATATAATATATATATGTATATATATATATATATATATATATATATATATATATATATATATATATATATATATATATAATTAAAAATATACCATTTATATTTTTTAAAAAATTGAATACATATAAATTATTTAAAGGTATATTTATTTTATAATGACATCCATCTAAAATTTAAATTTTTTTTAAAGTGACCTATCATACCTGACTTTAATCTGCAAAAAAGTATTTTTAAAACATGATGATTGAAAATACGATGTCAATCACTCCCGACTTGTATATATATATATATATATATATATATATATATATATATATATATATGTATATAAATGGCAATATCACTTCGCCCTTAACCATTCTAATATCAAATACAGCATCAACTTTGTTTAACTTTTTCCTTTCCCTCAAAAACTTTTCAGAAATCAAATACTGTCAATAATTGTCGCCTAAGGTGATTTAGTGAAGAAAAAAAGAGTTAAACTAAATTTGTGCTACGTGTTAGTTTTATTTCAACACTTCACTTCCCCTTTACTTGTAAGCAATTTTTAACAAGTTTCTGTCAACAGAGTTGATAAACTTGGCTTGTGATAATTCTTTACTGTAATGTGAATAACATTTCGAACAAAAATCCTTCCAGCAGAAAGTTTTGGAAAGAAATTCTTGTTGACTTTTGTACCTTCTCATCGTTCACGCTTTTCTTTTTTCTTCCTTTTTATTTTTGGTTCAACCGTTGAGGTGTGCTGTTCCCAATAAGTGGGGAAGAAAAAATAGTATCAAAAAAGAAACTAAATCATAAAAACAGATGGTAAGAGAGACAGAAAAAAAGAGTGAAAAAAAGCGCCGAAAGCAGCAAAAGATTTAATTGAAATTCTTTCGGTTCCAACAATCGTTTGACTGAAATGTAACACTGTTCCACAAGTTTTCTTTATGCATGAATTGTATCCAAAAAAAGTCATGAAAAATATGTTTGACTTCTGACTTAGCATTCAAACTTATTCAGAAATTTATACAGAATAAAAATAATTTCTTTCAGTTAGCCGTCAGGTAGCATACTTTGTGACAGATGGAATGTTTAATAAATAGATTCTAGAATAATTACTGGATATTTATGATTATAAATATTTATATTAATTATCTAAATCATAACTCTTTGTTTGTCATCGTAAGCCTTACGGACATAGTTTTTTTACTTGCTCTTCAAATATGGAATTATTATGTAAGTAATGAGGCTGAAGAACATGACTGCCAATTAAGAGTGTACGTGATATATAACTTGGCGAGTTGGTGATAACTTGGTGAGTTATCTTGAACCTTGGCATTGTTGCGATAGTGTGTAGTAAAATTATTACAGCATCATGAATTACATATATATATAGAGAGAGAGAGAGAAAATAATTGACCCCGTAATATATGTTTTTTCCACTGGGGGTAATAGAATAAAGAATTACAATATGATAAGTATGATACTTTTTTAAAATGGACATATTGGTTGATTTTTATTTAGTTAAAGTTTCGTGTGGATTTTTTTTGTTATGAATGCACTGTGTACTCATATTCTTAAAATATTTCAAATATATTTACATCAATAATTAATTTCGTCTCTCTCTCTCTTTATATATAGAGAGAGAGAGAGAGAGAGAGACGAAATTTATTATTGATGTAAATATATAGATTTTAAGAATATGAGTACACAGTTAATTCATAACAAAAAAATCCACACAAAACTTAAAAAAAAATCCACCAATGTGTCCATTTTATATATGTCCATTCATACTATATATATATATATATATATATATATATATATATATATATATATATATATATATATATATATATATATATATATATATATATATATATATATATATATATATATATATATATATATATATAGTATGCATTATGAATTTACATTTACTGTCATTACTTTTTGTTGAAATACACGATATCTTGAGTTCAATTTTATTAAGGTCTTATAATTTAACCATGAGTCTTAAACCTAAGTGATTTATTTAAGAAATCAATTTCATTTGGAAATTCCTTTAGAGAATTAATAATTTTTTAATAAAATGTCAAGAATAACAATTCCAAGGAAATGAAATGAGCATGTTAAATATTCAATAACTGTTCATTTGGAGTGTAATGAACATTTTATTCAGATTGTGAGGTAACTTTCGCTAAACAAGAATAAGTTTGTCTAGACATCTGGTTAATAATAGATATCGTATTCTACAGAATCATTATGATAGAAATCCATTGGGTGAAATCTTGAAGTTTATTATTGAATACAATTTCGACAGAAGGATTTATGTTATCAAATACATTGGAACCTCCATTTTACGAACCTCGAACCTTTATTTTGATTTTTTTCCGATATTTTTCCTGTAACTAAGAACATTTTACTCTTGTCTTCGTAAAATAATCTTCAAATAGTTGAATGCATTTTATATTTAACAAACCTTTTCCCTGTGATTCAATTTTTTTCTAATTAATTTTACAACATTTCTGGACATTTCAAACTATTCTATCCTTAAACTCAATTTATGGAAATCAAAGAATTTGAATTGTGGCTTTACCAGGTGCTTAACTCACCGAGATCAATTATATATATAAATGGCCATAATTTTCAAATAAAACACTCAAATAAATTGAACAGATTTTATCAGTAATTAAATTTGTGGACGCTGGGGGAATGTATGCTTAAGATTACTTGGTACAAACATATGTATGTTTAAAGTTACTTGTTGCATTGAACTTCAAAACAAAATGTTAAAATTCATTAATTTTAATGTAAAATTATTTTTTAAATTTGAAGATACAGTAAACTAATTACTGGACAATGTCTCCCTCCCTATTTTCATTGCAGGTTTCTTTTTGATGGCTAAGATATATAAAATAAATATATATTATTTTACAAAAAAGTGTGGATAAGTAGTTTTTTTAATAATATATAGTGCCTATGAATTTAAAATTTATTTTATAAGGTTCTCTTAATGTATATTAAAAGGTGAATCTTTATTTAATGAATTTTCCACACAACAAGCTTGCTTTGGAGATTTAGTGACTTCGAAAAAAGAGGTCCGACTTTATTTCCTTAGCGAAATATTTTTAATTAATGTAAAATGTTATGTGTGTGTGTGAGTGTGAGTGTGGGTAATATCCTTTTTCTACGAAAACATTTAAAATCTATTAAAGTGTTTTTAATGATTGTCTATTGTTCTTCAGAGGTAGCTGCAGCATATATGGGTATTATTCTATTTCAATGTCAAAAACAGTGGCTGCTCTAGGTAACAAACTCGTGGGTGGAGTGTTATGAGTTAGAGACTAGCGTCGCTGAAGAAACCCCGTTGAGAGGAGGACGTTGCACGTTAAAACAATCGATTCTCGAACAACCTCCCGTTGGCGTGGTGTGGAAGTTAGGAGAGAGGGTGCCAGTTCAGGTGTCGCCCTCATCACTTGGCTGTAATTAAAAATCATGAGATCCGTCACCAATAGCCTTCGAGTAGCTTTATAATGTGACATAAATATAGCTCTCTCGCCCTTCACTGAAGACCCACTCAGTAGGGGGTTAAGCCGGGCGAGGCTCAGTGGCCTTATAATAGTGTGGGAGCTCAGAGAGACGTGTTTGATCATGTTTTGTTCTTATCACTTGACCATGGTTCAAAATTACGAGGTCCGCCACCAATAGCCCTCGAGCAGCTTTATAATGTGACATACATATAGCTCTCTCACCCATCACTGAAGACCCACAGAGTAGGGGGTAGGCTGGGCGAGGCTCAGTGGCCTTATAATAGTGTGGGATCTCTGATTGATTGATTTATTGAATATTAACGTCGCACTGTTTTAGCTGCACAAGGGCTTTTGGCGACGGACCACGTAATTTTGAACCGTGGTCAAGTGACGTGGACGACACCTGAGCTGGCACTCCCCTCTCCTAACTACCACACCACACCAATTGAGGACGTTTCAGCTCTCGACAGAGTGGGATCTCTGAGAGACGTGTTTGATCACGTTTTGTTCTTATCACTTGACCATGGTTCAAAATTACGAGGTCCGCCACCAAAAACCCTCCAGTAGCTTTATAATGTGACATAAATATAACTGCCTCACTCGTGACTGAAGACCCGCAGAGTAGTGGGGGGGGGGAGTTAAACCGTGCGAGACTCAGTGTCCTTGCAATGGTGTGGAAGTCAGGAGAGACGTGTTAAATCAGGAGAAGAAAAAGTGCTATCTACCTTTTTTATACACAGATAGACATATGTTCGAAAACATATGGTATGTTACATTGATATACGTATTAAACAATTTTAATTGACAAAAAATAATTAAAAAATTTCATTTTAATTAATACGTAAAGTAAACAATATCTTTCCTAAAATTAATGAAAGTAACAAGGGTGTTATTTTAAGTAATGAAGTGCTATAAACATTAAGCCCTGGACACAAGAAAATGCTTGACTAGGCAAAAGAAATGAACAAGCCAAGAAAATGAAAGACGGGAGCTGAATAATCCCAACATCCAACACGTTTCTCGCAGAATACGTAACATGTGGTGCATAAGCTGGGATAAGCATTTCCCACATACATACCACCACCCAGATTCTGCTTTAATCCCTTTAGTGTTGGTAACGAGGCTTAGCAAGAAGATATATAAGAAGCCTTCTTTCTGGAACTCTTTCTCTCTCACATAAAAATGAACGTGATTTTGTAGGAGTAACTAATAATCAAAGAATGATTAGAAGGGGTATTCGAAAAACAAAGAACTGGTTTTCGCGTTGAGTTCAGAGAACGAACCAACAATCCGTTATTTACCATTTGTGAAGAAATGCAAAGAAAAAAGTAGTATAAAAAAATTAAAGTCAATTACTACTTATATAACAAGGAAAAATTTTATTTTATATTTATTTTTATCAAATAATTACAATTAATATAAATATATATAAACATATGACTGATTCACGATATTAAGTGACAACTAATTTTTATTGATTATCATTAAAGTATCGTATTGCCATCTAAAACAACCGTGTATATAAAATTTCAGTTCAACTGAATGCTTTAAAACTTGAGACAAAAATAATATTTTAAAGTTTTGATACAAGTTGCTTAAATTACAGCCAAAGTGACTGTATCTGCATTTTTTAAAAAATCAGTCAAATAAATTTAATTAATTATAATTAAAGTATCGTATTGTCACCCAAAACAATCATGTATAGAAAATTTCAGCTCAAATGAGTGTTTTGAAACGTGAGAAGAAAACATTTTAAAGTTTTAACACAAGTCGCCAAACATGATGCCAACTCGGCTATGTCTAAAATTCTTTGAATAATTAGTTTCAGTCAATTGATTTTTATTAATTATAATTAAATTACCGTATTGCCAGCCAAAATAATCATGCATATAACATTTCAGCTCAATTGGGCGTTTTAAAATGTATTTTACTAACGATCGAAAATTTGAACAAAATATACGGGGATTGTGAGCTAATAGTAGGAATTGAATAAAAATATCAAAATTGCCAGTAATCATTTAATATATTGAAGCTCTGTTCTATGTTTATGGAGATAATTTAAAATTACCAGTATAGAGAGAGAGTTTCTGATTACTACTCAAATATCAATCCTTCTCTGTTATTCAATGCTTAAACAGTTCAGAATTACGGTATTTGTACACGTCTGCATAAAATCTAAATCATAGACTGAAATCGCAGTAATATTGACCCATAAATACGAGTTGACTCATCGATTCAAATCGGGCGGAATAATGGAAGCTGTTACATGTTAACTGAATTCAATCTCAGATTTTTAACATGGTTTATTACAATAATTTTATTGGTGATTTATTACATCACTTTATTTCTTAAGTGTCACTCGCATAGCCTGAATGTGATTTGAGGTTTGCCTTCAGTGACCTTTTATGTAGTTTAAGAAATGATGTTGCATGCCAACAATATATCTATCACAAGTTATAATACCGTTATGTTAAGATCTTAAAGTAAATATCTCAGGTTGTTCATCTCAGTGTAAGCATATAACTGTAGATATAAGTATTAGCATATGACTTCGTTTACGAGAGTTGTATATGTGTTGGCGCGCATAATATACAATTTCAAAAGTTTATCGCAAAACCCGGTGCTTGTGTGCTTTAAGTGGTGGTTGCTTTGATGGCGAGAAAACAATTGGACTTGATGTCAATTTAGGATAAAACCTGAGTGTAGAATTAAGAAATTCAGTCCAAGTGAAGTAAAAAATGAATTAAGTGTATTTAAAATACCACTTGTTCTGAAAAATTATTCAAATTTATGATAATCGTCCCGTGCTTATCATAAATTAGCTTTAGCTAAATTTAGCAAGTACTCACATAAAAGTTTTGTTTGTGTTTTTAAACATTTAATTAAATAAAAACATCTTTTATTCAAAAAAAAATTATCTGCATTAAGTTTCCAAATCATGTAAATTTGTTTTATCTCAATTAATCTTTAATCTGAATCTCAATTAATCGTTTTAAAAAGTAGTGTTGTGATGAAAATTGTTTTCATTATATATATATATATATATATATATTAAAAGTGATTAAAATAAATTTTTGCTGTTTTTTTATGTTGAGTAATATAAAAAACATCATAGCATGAAAACAGATAATTAATTATTGATGTTGAAATTCTCACTGATAATATGTCTTTCATCATTTCATCGAAATATCACATTAATTTAGAAATGGTAATTAATGATATTTTCTAGTACGAAGTGCTACGACAATTCACTTCATAGATATATCAAAATTATTTCTCTCTTAATACAAGTATTTAATAATAAATAGTTTTAAAAATGTAAAATACATTTGTAACATTCCTTTCAATTTGTATAATCATAGACAAAATCCAAAGATATAAGAACTTATATTAAGTTATATCTCTTTTAACTAAGTTAATTTTCCGAATTTTAAACTCGTGTAGCATGGCAATGGCTTATTGCAAAAGTGAGAGTACTCGCAGAATCCATGACGACGGTGCCAAAGACAAGGATTTAAGTTAAGTACAGCAAATATAGGAGTGTGAGATAATAAAGTTCAGTTCAATAAAATATTGAAATAAAAATTCACATGTAGCTAGTAAGAAACTTATAGAAAGAAAATACAATTTAAAATCGGATGTTACCTCAATCACACAATCGAACGCTATCAGTCACGCTATCTGCCACTCCAGCAATAAAATCTTAAGATTTGTTGAGATCCTGGACATCTATGCAAAAGTAGGCCCCACCTGCTATCCTTTTAACCCTTTATCTACAGCGCATTATGATTTACTGCAGTTTTTTCCATACAATTTTTTTTAATCCCTACATTGGAAATTAAGGAATATACATGAAAAAAATACTCAACTTTGGGAAATTTAATTCGTTAGAGCTAATTAATTAATTAAAGATAGTCAACTGTACAATTAATTATACACTCTGTTCACTTAAAATAAATAGTCAAATCGTTTTATACGGTCTTCATTAACATACCAAAAAATAATAGAACACTTAGCTATTGATGTAAAATACTTTTTCGGAATAAAAATGACAATATCTCTTCGCAATCTGCTGAAAAGGCCATCAGCTGAAAAAGCAATTCGGCTATAAAACTATTCTCCTTCCCCGCTGAAATACTCAGTGGGATTTAAAAGAATATTCCTGCTAAGTATCGTCAGAGTATTCGTAAAAATGGTTAGTCTATGTAATTTTAAAGTAAGTGGTACACTTATAAGTACCCTCGTTAGGGAAGGGTTAGGTAGAGAGTATATAGCATACATTGTCAAATACTTGCCCAAACGGTGACTTGTAACCTCACATACCCAGGCCAAAACCGACAGACGGCTTTCATCTAAACAAGTAATGATCGTGTATGGTGATAGGCCGTGGTAGCCGAGAGGTATAGGTATCGGGTCGTGGCTTGCCTTGTCACGAGTTCGAGCCCAGTACCACTAAAGACCCGCCGTGTAGGGCAGCAATGCACGTTAAATCTGTCGAGAGTTGCAACGTCCTCCCATTGGTGTGGTGTGGTAGTTAGGAGAGAGAGTGGCAGCTCAGGTGTCGTCCACGTCACTTGACCATGGTTCAAAATTACTTGGTCTGTCGCCAAAAAGCCCTCGTGTAGCTAAACAGTGTGATGTTAATATTCAATCAATCATGGTGATAGGCCTAGATAAGGACGACGGACACGGTATAATGAGGTAGTCCTGTTACTGTTAACAGTCGGCATTTGGTTTGAAATTCCAAGTTTTTCATAGAATTTGTCCATGAATAACAATTGACGATTAAAATTAATTGGATCATGATCTTATTGCGGCCGGTCTTATGAGACTAGAATTAGGAACTGTAACCAGTTGGTCCTGCATTAGTGCACCTTTGGTATGCCGCAGTTTTTGTATGATGGTTATTTACCACTATTAGTTCGAAGAAGTCCATGAACCGCTACTATTATTTACATCAGGATATGTATGTATAGATTAAACTATAAAACTTTTGGGTAAAATCTTCATCGTAAATATGTCATATTATTAAATTTAAAAAAATAAGCAATCACAAACCCCATGTTATGGCTCTTTGCTTCACTCAAAAAAATCATAACTACTTTTATTAGATTGTTTATTATTTGAAGTTAAATAAAAACAATATAGGTTATCTTCGAAATCAGTTTTTATAAACCTTTACGTTAAAAGTGGAACATCTATCGTTCGTGAAAACTTTTTATGTTCAGATACTGCGCTTGTAAATCAGGGGGTTCATAAAAGGAGTTGAATCCACGAACAATTTCCTTTGCTTTTTTGTTTCACTTCAAACAAAATATCTACTTTTCTGTGTCTCTCCGGCGACTTAATGTTTTGGAATTAACTGCTGAAAAGCCATTTGACAAAAAACATTTCTACTTCCAATTTAATTCGCTGAATTTATGAATAACTTAAGAAAAATTTCAAATAGAAAACAAGACATTTGTTCTACTTATAAATTGATCGGAAAATGTCTGTTTTATTGTGTAAGAAGTTTTATGATTAATTTATAGTCGAATGCTTTCTTTTTCCGTTCAAAAAAATTAGAGCGAAAACATTCGTTACATTTTCAAAAAAATTTAAGAATCTGCAGATACTTATTCGAAAGAAATTAAATAGCAATCGAGTTATCTTGTTTTAAATTTTGTATTGTTCTGTAAAAAAAAGAGTAAGTTTTCTTCTAAAATATCTTATATTTCCTAAAGTTGTTTAATGTAATTTTTGTAGGTGAAATGGTGTTTAAAAAGCATCTTAAATAATAGTATGTTTTTATGAATCCTGAAATAAGAAGTGTTTGATTACAAAATTTAATATATTCATTATGCATTGCGACAATTCTTTATTGAAGCTTTTTCTTACTTTCCAACTAATTCAATACTTTGAGATGTTTAACACATTAGATCCATAATTGGAGAGTGAAATATACTTACTTTCTTAAGTATTAAAACGCATGCATTGCTTAATATATCTTTATGATAATGTTTTAGGATTTATGGTTGTGAATAATATAAAAATATATATTCACATGTTATACATTTCTGGGTCCCAGAATGGTATATTAGATGTTCTAAAGTATTTTACATATTTTTTTTTAAATCTGTAATAATTGTTTCCAACTTCTTTTGAACGATTTAAATTTCACTTGTAATAGAAAAAGTACATATACTGGTAAATATGTTTCCTATTTTAAAAACATCAACGATTAACCCTTTTAATATTCTTTTAAAGGTAGAAAACAAAATAAACTGAACTAGTTTAAAAATAAGGTAAAATAATTTTTCTTTGAATTTTCTTCCTTAAAAATCAAAATCGGTAGGTTTTAATTTGTAAAAAATGTAATTTTTTTTCTGACAGAGTTTCTGCTGTGTTGTTTTGGTCGTTTTTTTATTTTTCTGCATTCCAGATAAATTATTACTCCGACGGTGCATGGACATTTGAAAGCATTTTTCAACAGAAACAATTTTAAAAATGCAAAAGGAAAGAGAATTTTTTTCAAAAAAAGTACTTTGTGATTTTTTAGTATATTTAAAATGTATCTTATCCAATTACATATTTTTTTTAATATATAACATAATCATATGCGTTCAAAAGTTACTTCTTTTATCTTGTAATTGAATAACTAAAGCAATCTACTGGATAAAAATTCTTTCAAAGAAAAACCGCTTTTGAAACAAATAAAACATATGTGATTTAAATTAAGATGCGAACAAAAAAAAAAAAAATCCCTCCAAAAATAAATAACGGAAAAATAAAATAATTACGAAACTCTTTTCTTATTTTGACCTCTATTTAGCTACTTTATAACCCTATATATGTAGCATCTATATAACTTTTATGAGTAACCACCATAAAACCAATTTATATAACCTCTATATAACCCTCATATAACCACTATATTACTCATATGTGTAACCACTATGTAACTCATATGTGTAACTACTATATAACTCATATGTGTAACCACTATATAACTCCTATGTGTAACTACTATATAACTCATATATGTGTAACCACTATAACTATTACATAACCTCTATGTGTAACCCCCATATAACCATTAAATAATTCTTATGTAATACCCACAAAAACCACTATATAAACTTTATGTAAACTACCATATAACCCCCATACAATCATTATATAACTCCTGTTTGTAACCACTATAAAACTACTTTATAAATTATGTAAGTAACCACCATTAAACAACTATGCCCTATGTTTAATCACTTAATAACCCTTATATGTATCCACCATATAACCAATTATACGACCACCTGTGATTTTTCTTATCAAACGTTCGGAAATGAATTACATGTACCATACTGTCCCTTCAAACGGAAATTCCAACATGCTAAAAATTATTAACTCAAGTCCATGTAATACATTGTTTCTTACTTCCATGACATCTTGCTTAATCCGTATGATTACTTTTCAAAATCCTGCTTCTTTAGATATATTTATAGCAAACGGTGAAAATCAGCTTATCAAGCGTTAAAAAACAAAAGCTCTCAAACTCTAATGAAGACAAAGAGAAGGATAAGAACTCGCAGTCAATGCCTCTAATTGTGGGCAAAAGCCGTGATAGAGCTTGAAGCAATTCATCCGTTAATCGATTACCGATACCAAGGATTATTTGCTATTCCAGCAAGCGTGGATGACATGACTAACGACACCAATTAAAAAGAGCCTGATTGTAAAGGAACTTTTTGACTAGTTTGCAATAAATTTTTGGATTGTTTGCCTTCGCAATGAGCCATTTATTCCTTGCCTTCCAGATAAGAGGAAAACGGGAATTTACTTGATAGGTTTGTTTACTGGCATTAGCTAAGGTCTGAAGGATTATTGGTGTTATAACAATGAGTTTGACACGAAGCCATTGTATTTAAATCAGGGGAAAGAATAAGTGTGTTGCAGCAAATTGGAAGGGGGAATTACTAAAATAAAATCGCTTAATTTTGTTCCCTTAGGGGGTGAAAAGTACGATGACGTAATTGGTTGGTACCAATTTTGTCGACTTTTGAAAATTGTTATCGTTCTTATCTCTCCAAATTTTAACTACCTTATGAATTTTAATCTGATAGTAAATTAATTTAATATTTTTTTTGATTTATAGTTTTTCTTTATATTGACAAAAAGCACTGAACTAGTATCGGATTAAGTTAAAAGCATTTTTGAAGCAATATTTAAGAATTTGATTCCCTTTTGGTTAGCATGAAGGGAAAAAAAAGTACATATATTTCTGTAATTTTAGTTATTTTTATAGTTTTTTTTAAAATTAGGGTTATTCTTTTTCCTTTTTAATAGATGTAGTTAGAATTAATTATCTTTTTATGTTTGATAAACAATTTTAAAACTCCCCCATTGTTGGTTGTATGAGTTCAATGGTGTATGCAAATTAATGTTAAAAACATTTAACACTTTTCTATTATATTAGAAGCGAAACAAGTATATTATTCTGAGTTAAGTTATTTTTAGTATACTTATTTTCCTAAAATATTGCAAAATTTTAATAATTTTCATTTAATTACACCAAAAAAATGTAATTATATTTAGTTACATTCATTTTTATTTATTTATTTTTTTGCAAAAGATAAGGATAAATTTTCATTTTATTAAGTGTAGTATATGCAATGCGACATTATTTAAAAATTATAAAATATTTACTAATCTGTGGATAGAGTTGATTTTTTTTAATAAATTTACAATATACTTAAATATCAAAAGTCAAAACTAAGGCAAATTATTTTCAAATTTTCATTGAGAATGATAATTTATTTTTATTGTTTTTGTATGTAATATTTTTTTGTATTGAAGCATTAAAAGATAAAATCAACAGCTAATGAGATTTTAAGAGGAGAAAAATATATCCTTTAACAGTGGTGTAACGGAGAATATTAGGGACCCCTCGAACCATCAAAGTTAGTTTTGGGGTCCCAAGCTGGCTCTTACAAAGGATTGCAAAACCTCAAGGTCAGGCCTTTCCTCCTCCCCCGTGATGTGGTGGACCTGGAATAAATGTTTTCAAAAATTAAGAGCATTGTGCATGTACATTTCAAAATCCATCTTTAAAAAAAAACGAGTGTGCATTATATGCCAAATATACCTAAAAAATCAAAAACTGCAGCTTGAAAGTGTACGCCGGATTTTATGGCATGTCCTTTATTTTCCCCAACAAACCACATAGCTACGCATCCACGTATCAAAAGAGGTGGTACTGGAGAAAGAATCGCGACATTTTGCTTTGTCACTTTTAAAGGATAAAAAGAGTTAGTCGATATAATGAATAAAAGTAGATGCATCGTAATATATTTCATCGTTATCGATAAAATATTATTCAATTTATCAAACTGTTCACGTAATCCAAACTAGTACAAAAATTTACATTAAGTTTAACTACACATACAAAAACAGTAAAGCAAAACATTTTTCTACTATGTAACAATAATTCCAAAAACATTTGAATACAAAGTATCTTACTCAATAAAACCATAACGATCCGTTTCATAAACTTCTCTTACTAAACACTCCGCCTTTCAAATATTCCCAAAATGCCTTTTTCGAAAATAAAACCTTTTCGATATCTGCCTTTCTCATTTAAATACTATAGATCTCTCTCTTTCTCTTCATTTTCTTGAAAATAAATAACACGGGGACTAGCTCGTTAAATTTATAGGGTAGCGGCTATTAAGAAAATTGTCAGTCGATGCAAAGATTATGTGCGCAGTTAAAAAGTCTCTTATTTTGCATTCCAGTTATGCATCCAATTTCGAAGCAGGAATGAGACCATTTGTCACAGGGGTGAATAATTGATTCGACTTGGCTTTTGAGCTTCTTATTCGCGAGTTTCCACTGGAGTTATTACTCTTGTTGGAAAAGTCAATCTCTCTCTATTTTCTTGTTCCGAAACGTGGATTTGATTTTATCTTTATTTCGGTCTCCCACGTTAAGCTCGATTATCAAAATGGTAGTTTCCAATGATATTACATTTCAAAGTGGAAGTTGTAGATTTAAGTTTTATACAAAGCTTCGCCTTTTTGGATGCTTTTAGGAATCCAAGAATTGGTTTCGGTTTTTCTTCTAAGCAGAGGATGTACTTCAGCTTATATCGGGACGTTAAATTAAACCATTTAAAAACAGTTTTGATTGTTTCACTATATGTGTTTGTAAAACAATGTTCTGTTTAGTTGTTGTCTTTTTTCATCTAATTTACTCCACAATACGTAGGAGTTGATGTACAGAGTGAGATTCGTTACTTTACTGACAAACCTACAGGATGTGTAGAGGTTACAAAAGTGACTGGACTGGTCTTCTCAGAGCCTCGATCCTTATCCCACAAAATACTTTTGGTATGAAATACATTGTCGATTTCGCAGGCAATTGGACCATCATCTCTGCTGGCACATACTTCAGCTCTGTTGGATGACTGTGAGTCAATTCGTTTGGTCACGTATGAAAAAACTGGTGAAATTTGTCTCTGTTTCTTTCTAAGTGCAGGCAATTATCAATGCAGAAGGGATACCAATACCATATTAATATGTGCCCTAGGACTTTTCAAGCATTTACCACTTAATGTCCATGCACTTTCGATGGTCCTTTGGCAATTATATAATATCTAATTTATTTTTCATTTTTGAAAAAAGACAAAAGTAAAAATGGGTTTGATTTGTACAACTTGTATTGAAAATGCATTTATAAATTCCAGTGATACAATTCTCGTTGTTTTCTTTAAAACGTCACAAACTTTTATTCCAATTACTATTATTTATAAATTGAAAAATATAATTCCTAAAAACCATGATGAAATTGTAACACAATTTATTATCAATCAAACTACCATTGGCAGACACTGCAACAAAAGCCTTAAATTCAATTGTACTAAAAATATTCGTATTTCTAGCAAAAAAAGGAATACTTTCTTATAACCCTTTGTTGGACAAAGTAGAAAATCCTAGAAGTTCACTATATACTGGGCATACTTCTTGATTTTTGATAGAAAGCAATGATGGGGAAGAAAAACCAGACCGGGAAGGCCAAAAGGCTAGAAGAAAAGATAAACACAGATTGTTCGGATTACTGAAACTCTAAGGGACCCTACCATTCTTTTCCATCCACTTCATTCCTAGCCCCAAGAATGTGGAAGGAATCACAAAAGGATAGTAACATATAAGCATGCATAGCAACGAAACGTTTTCGAGGAACTGCATAAAGCATTCACCGTTTTCTCTGGTGGAAAGGTATTGGCTATCCGCAATCCTCCTCCCTTCCCAGGACGTTCGAAACAGTATCGGGCCCACAATTTTTTTTATTCCTTTTTACTCTTAGGAAAATATATTTTATTTTCTTTTGAGGTCCTTCCGTGCTTCGAATACTTTAAAGGCGCTCGTAAAGAGCAATCGAAGTCTGGGGAAACCTTAAAAACAATTCGATCAAAAAGGCCTAGGGCTGGTGCAGATAAGGGTAGCACAGTGGAGATTTTATTTTTTAAGGGATGTGTAATAAAGAAAAAAAATTGAAGAAGGGACATTTCCAGAGGCAGAAAGTGTGATCGGGTTCCTCTAAAATTGGTGATGCATTTTTACTGGGGGTGGGGGATCTTTTTTACGTTCTGTGTGCAAAGAAAGGGACTTGGTGGGGGTATTCCAAAGAAATTGGCCACTTTCCATCCGTTTTCGAAGACTTGTGATGGGAGGGTGCCATTCTTAAGGTATTGGTCGACGATATGGATCGAATCTGAAAGAATAAAGGACACGAAACAGATAAAAACGCAGAGTCGGGGAAACATAGGGGAATTTTACAATAGAATTTCTTACATCTTACACAGAAAGAATGAGTTTTCACTAGGATTTCTTTTAGAACTGCCTATTACCTATCAATATTTTATCAAGTAATAGAAAATATAGTTCTTTTCTTCCAATAATCCGCAATGCATGCTTCTATATCATCAGTATATGCAGCAGGTGTTACAAAGCTGCAATGGAAACTTTCTTTTTACAAGTAAGAAATTGGAACATATTCAAAAAGTAGAACAATATTATTCATCATCCTAGCTTACTTCTTTATTTTCCTTATAAAAAGTATATATATATATATATATATATATATATATATATATATATATATATATATATATAATCAATTAAATTTATTTTTGTAACAGTTACGCTTTGGCTTTAAAGAAATTGAAATTGTTAATAACTGAATAAATTTTCAAATTCACTGTATTCTTTTTTAGTTTATGAAAATTAATTACCCCCAAAAATACGGTAAATATTACAGATATTTTACTTTCAGTTGAAATAAATTAAAAAATTAGTTTACTTTAAAAAATTTATTTTTATTTTCTACACCTAGTGCAAATCTGATTATCTAACATTTAAATATTATAGATCATATCAAAGAAATACATGTTACATCTTTACCTACTCCTATTTTGACTGCCATACCATCTCTTTGATCTTCTAATAAATCTTGTCTTTCAACTCTCAATGGAAATATATGCAACAGCATGCAATCGTTTAAAATAAACAACACAAAGTTATAACTTAAAATCTTATAAAACGCTGCAAACTGAATGCAAGTGTATTTAAATGACTATAAATACTATAAATACACTCCATAAATATAAGCAGCATTGCAAAAGATGATATGCAAATGATTAAAATTTCAAACGGCTCTGCTATGCGCATATTAGTTGCGTCTTAGAACTGAGTTGAACGGCTATAAAATTGTGACTTTTACGATAAAATGAAGACGTAACCGGCGGAAGTTAACTGGGTATAGGGGCCGTATTTTTTCGAATAGACGTATCGGCCGCCACCTCGGTCGGAGCGATGGTTTGCTCGGTGTTGGCAACTTTGAGTGTACCGTTACAGCCATTTACCCTGCCATCGGCACCAACAATTGTGGTCGATTTAGCGTACCTTTTTGTCAAAAAAATAACGACTGACCGAAGTTTTATCTACATTTTTAAAGCATCGACTATTTTGCCGACCTGTGAAATTGACAACTGAAATTCACTTCAGTGATGAATCCCGATTCAGTCTCAGTATGATACGTGTCTGGAGGCGCACCGGCCAGCGGTCCAATCCGGCATTTATTGTCGAGCGGCATACAGCAATTTCACAAGGTGTGACAGTGTGCAATTTCTTGGGACACACGATCATCTTTAGTGGTCCTTCAAGGCACTTTGACAGCTCGCAGATAGACGATAAACGCCGATTGTGCTACCCATGCTATCAAGTCGCCCAGGTGCCATTTATCAACAGGATAATGCTCGTCCACATACTGCGTGAAATCCCAACAATGTCTTCAAGGATTGACGTCCTACCATGGCCTGCCAGGTCACCAGATCTTTCGCCAATAGAGCATGTTTATGCAGCCATCGAGATAAAATTAACTGCGCAGATGCAAAGTACTATGGCAGGATCTTTCAGGGGTCATAAGTGATCTATTGAATCGATGCCACGCCGAATTTCGGCTTGATTTAAAATACTTACTGATTTTTAACCTTTTGCAAGCTGTAACCGCTTTTAAAATGATATTTTGTTCTGAATTTTTAAATTTGTTTATTTTCAATACACTACATGCATACCAAATTTCGTGAATGTAGCTCAATTTCTTCTAGTGCATATATTTTTTGCGACAATGAGCAGCA
The DNA here is from genome assembly GCA_019973935.1 of Trichonephila clavipes. Classification (NCBI taxonomy): domain Eukaryota; kingdom Metazoa; phylum Arthropoda; class Arachnida; order Araneae; family Nephilidae; genus Trichonephila; species Trichonephila clavipes. Next base: position 426,225 of record BMAU01018918.1, read on the forward strand.
TTGAAAGATGATTTGATATTGAAACTGACTATATGTCTTAGAACTAGTTGAAATAAATTGTGTTACGATGAAAAGAAATAAATTAACTGGGTATGTTTTTTTCATGTAAATTTTTACTTTGATGTTACTGCCATTTACCCTGCCATCAAATAATTGTGGTCTTTAGCGTATTTTTTAAAAATAATAACTTTATCTACATTTTTAAAGCATCGTATTGTCAGTCTGTGAAATTTAACGTGAAATTCACCTTTGTTATTTATATATATATATATATATATATATATATGTACATTTAAATATTGAAGAAATAATCTTATTAAAAGCATCAAAGAAAATAATTATTCCTTTTTTGAAAACAAAACCGTCCCATTAGAAATAAAATTCTTATTTATCGTGAGTATTTATTTTTAGTGTTTATACATCAAAAATATATGATAGGTACTTTTCTTTCGTTACACGATCACTTGATTTAAAATACAAAACTCATGTTTAAAAATATCTATAAAGCTGTAATCTCGCGTTTAATAAATAAATAACTAGTAAAATTTTAAATGAACTTGCAATGCTTTAATGAAATCTGTAATTTTTAAAATGTAAGTCTATTGTACTATAAAAGACGGGTAGTTTTAGTAATCCCGGTAACTTTTGGTGGAATGTCCTTTTAGGTAGGTTCTTTAGAGACATCACTAAATTTTAAGGATGGATTTTGAGGCATTTAAAGCAAATGGATTATTTAACCATGCATATATATATATATATATATATATATATATATATATATATATATATACATATATATACATGCATATATATATATGCATATATATATATGCATATATATATATAAATGTATATATATATGCATATATATATGCATATATATATATATATATATATATGCATATATATATATATATGCATATATATATACATATATATATATACATGCATATATATATATGCATATATATATATATGCAAATGTATATATATATGCATATATATATATGCATATATATGCATATATATATATATATATATATATATATATATATATATATATATATATATATATATATATATATATATATATATATATATATATATATATATAGGCTGGGTGCTTTTCTTTTTGGGGTTTTGCTTCAGACTGACCACTTAATCCAATACTTCTCAAACTTGAATATATACGACCCCCTGTTCAACCATCACTTTCATTCGTGCCCCCGTCCATACAGTAACAATGTATTGAATTAAATAATATTATACTTTGACACTAAGGCTACAATACACGACTTTAACTTCTTATGTACCATCGACGTACATAAACGTCTCAGTCAGCCAAATTATTAATTTTCTCGACGTATATATACGTCTTTCCGAAACACGATCTTTTCTGTGCAGTGTTATCCATAAAATTATTCCGAAGACTTTGGAATGTAATAAGAGGACCTTGACAGTGTTTGGAAAGGATTCACTTATTTCAGAGGATACTTGTTTGTTTTTTCCTTTTCTCCTTCTAAAAAATCAAAGTACGCTAGTCTACGTGGAAAACGGTGTCATTGGAAAGCGAAGTTAAGGAATTAATTAAAAACCGTACAAATTATCAAGACAAGTGATAATACGAGCCCCTGGGATAACTGATAATTATCAAACTTGTTCTTAACTTAGTCTTGTTAAATTAAAAATAAAATACATTACACAGTACTGACACATTTATAAGTGTATTATTATATAAGTGTAAATGTGTATTTATATTTTATTATATCAAAAAGTATTTTGTTTCTTTACTTTCAGTAAATTAATATTTTTTTTCAATAATCTTTTGTTCTCGACTTTTCAATATGCTCGCGCCGCCCTTGTAGAAGTACACGCCCTCCTTGGGGGGGCGCCCCACAGTTTGAGAAACACTGACTTAATCGAAACATCTGCACTTGCACCTCAGAGCCTAAGGTCGCATAAACTAAGATGGGCATAATATACCTTGGCTCTCATATGCTATTGCTCTACTGAGCTCAGTTATGATGTCTACGTTGCTGTGGACATTTACAAATTTCAACAGTTGTTCTAATGGAGATTTTATTTTATTGAATAAAGATTTTAGTTAAAAAGTTCAAAATTCGATATTTTTTCATACCATCTATGTCTTGTTGAAAACGCTAAACATACCACACTCTAGTGCTGTACAACGTGAGTTCCTACTATGCATTGTATATTTTTTTATTATGCCTAGTTGTGTTCTGCGTCACCTTAAAGTATATATAATGAATTAAACTATCATTTACGAAATGTTTTATTGTTTTTTTAAAACAGATAATTGCAGGTAAAACAGGCTTAAAAAATGTTTGCATCTATTTTATGTATGAAACAGTTTTCAGATATTATTGTTTTGAAATAATGAAAGTATCACAAGTAATTTATTCATTCCGTTTCAGTAAGCAACTTCAGTATAAATTCTTAATGATTTAATTAATTTTTTTATGTAATGGAGGGAAATTTATTTTTCTCAGTGTGAATAAGCAACTTACTCTTACAGTTCTTTTTCTGAATGTGCATCTAAAAATTCGTTCTTGCTATGGTTTTATTTTTTGAAATGTTTCCAAAAGTTCTCTCTTTACATTAAAAAATTGCTTAATTTTTATCTTTGAATGACGAATATAAATTACATTAAGGATTAATTTCTTGATTTCTGGAATTTCTTATTTTGAAAAAGTGGTACTGTAATTGGAAGTATTTACAATAAGAATTTAATAAAAAAGATTTTTAGATGATAAGGAAAAAATTATTTAGATCATTTTGAATTAATTGTCTGGAAAGAATTATTGAAAACTTGTATTCTTTCTTGTAATTTTATTTTTAATTTTATACTGCTGTATTCACACATTTATTTTAGGTAACATCTAATTTATCTTAAGAACATAATGAAAAGATTTTTGAAATTAATTTAAAAAATATCAGGATTATAAAAAAATGATTGATTAGTAAAATTGTAATAAGAAACTGACAATTAATTTAAGTAATAACTTATTTAATAAGATAAAAATCGAACTTTTTATTTATTTTTTATTAATTTTAAATTTGTAAAGTATTGCATATTTTTTTTGTTTTATCCTTAATTAAAATTAAACAAATTATAATTTATACACCTCAATAAATTAGAAATTAATAAAAATATGGGTTAAAAAGTAAATTTTTGTTCATAACCCTTATCACTCGTAACAAGCGCTTGAATTAAAAATAAAGGTATTTTACTCATACTTTGAATATTATTCAAAGATTTAAATACAGCACAATTTCGAATTATATTAAATGTCCATTAAATAAATTTTGAATTTAAAATTCAAAGTATTGAAAATATTTTTGTTTTATATATAATCTATTTCTCATAATAATAAATTTTATTTTGTTAACAGATAATAAATTACATCTATTCAATTGAAGTTGATGTATTTTAATTATACATTAAACATACTAATTAGAGATGCTAAAACAGAATGAACATTATAGCACTTTTTCAACAGATCCTCTGCATGTCACGGGTTTGAATCTTGTGCCACTGAAGACTCACTGTATTCAGGAAGTTCGATGCACGTTAAATTTATCAAGATCCAGTAACTTCTTGTTGGTGCGGTGTGGTAGTTAGGAGAGGAAGGTAGCAACACATGCTCATGTTGCCTTAAATTGCAGCATTAATATAACATTCCCTCACTCAGATTCTTTCCTGGTGGGATACATACAATCCTCTACAATACAGACCAAATTTAGCTCTTTTGGATTTTGCGTCTGTTAGCAAAGCATTTACTGCATACCCGCCAGCAATGAGTCTTATAATAAGAAGAATAAACATTTCCAAAATTTACCTAAAGTCACGTTTTAAGATTTTTGTTTACATGTTTAACTCAAAAAAGTGGTCAAAGACGAAACGCAAACAAAAGAAGTCATAGAAAAAGAAATTTATTGAATTATATTTATCTTTAAAACGAATAAAATATTTACAGCCAAGAGAAAAATAATTCAAAATTCGGAATAAAATCTCTACGTAAGAAATGGGTGTTGTATATGACTTTTACACATATAACATACATCAATATATTTTATGATTACTATTTATATGACTGTTCAAGAAATGGTCATATAAAGATATAAATATTAATTATGTAATAAAATACTCATAGGACATATTACTGATCATCATTATTTTTCTGCAGTGTGTGTGTGTGTCACAGAATATTTATTTCTGCCACTAAAGAGTCATTAATAGAGTCGCTTAAAACATAACAGATAACGCATAAAATTAATTATATTGCCCCAGTAATTAATAAACATAAAATGCATTAAAGTGAAATATACAGGAGAAGTGTGTAATGCCTCATGTATTAATATTGAACAATTATGAACAAATGGTTATGTGTGACTATCATAACATAACATCACATAAACGCATATTATGTGAGCTGTATATATATACAGATGGGTGACAAAATAATACGAACACCTGTGAAAGAGGAGAAAAGCTTTAGTAATAGGGAGTTGGACCCCTTTGACTGAATTACACACTGTATGCGACGTGGGAGGGACGCATAGAGGTCATGAACAACTTTTAATGGAATATGAAGCCATTCTTCGTGGAGAGCGGTCTCTAATGCCGAAATCGTAGATGGTGGAGCAATCGAGCACGTAGTTTTGACTCCAAATATCCCCACAAATGTTCAATAATATTTATATCAGGTGACTGAGGGGGCCAATCAAGATGACATACTTCCCATTCATGCTCTGCAAACCATTATTGCACGATTTTAGCAGTGTGGATAGGAGCCTTGTCGTCTTGATAAAGTGGGCATTCTCCGGGAAATGAAGTCTGGACAAATGGATGCACCTTATCCCCCAGGATATTGACATAGTGGGCAGCTTTAACCTTGCCATGCAGAGTAACAAGTGGCCCAAGACCACGCCAAGATATCGCCCCCCATACCATAAGGGACCCACCTCCATGCTTAACAGTCGGCACGATGCATTCAGGAGCAAATGCTTCTTTGGGCGTTCTCCACACATAAACGCGTCTGGTGGTTTGGAATAGGATGGATGTCGATTCATCCGACCAGATAACTCGTTGCCACTATTGTGGGGTCCACTGTCTGTGTGTTCTACACCACTGGCGTCGCTGTAAAGCATAACGTGCTGTTACCAATGGTTTACGAATTCCAACTCTTCCATACAAGTTTGAAGCATGAAGTTCCCTTTGGACGGTTCTTGCTGAAATAGGGTTACGAAGATGACTATTCACCTCAGACGTTATCTGGGATAGCGATTGCTTGCGCTTTCGGGCCACTATGCGGGTTAATACTCTTTTATGCCTGTCGGTAAGCTTTCTTTTCCGTCCACTGATGTGCTTGCCAGACGTCACATTCCCGCATTTCCTGTATGCTGTCATAACGACAGATACAGTACTCCTTGCACGCCCCAAATAAATGGCTGTTTCCGTCACCGAGCAACCAGCGCACCTCATTCCAACAATCATACCTTTTTCGAACTCTGACAGGGTTTTATTATTGCGTTTTTCAGAAATTACAATTGACGCGTGCAACACCTATCGCAGCTGTTGAGCGACTGATACTTTACCTTTCGAATCCGCTAGGCGGCGGACTGCAACGCTAACTGACATGCGCGTTGTGGGGCTTTGAAATTGGCCATGCCTTTTCACGGGTGTTCGTATTATTTTGTCACCATCATCTGTATATATATATATATATATATATATATATATATATATATATATATATATATATATATATATATATATATATACAGCTACTAAACAATACAGCTACTAAACAATACTATAGTACAGTAATATATGTATATACAGAGTGTTTTTTTAAAGGTATAGAAGTTAAGTTGGCATTACTTTCCAAGATGGCGACCGATTTAACAGCTGTCAAGTGATTTATTCTCAGTTTAGTTTGGCAATTCATCATGAATAGACTCACGCCTGAACAACGCTTTCAAATTTTGCAATTTTATTTCGAAAATAATGGTCGATTTTCATAAGCGAATTTTGTTTAGCGATGAAGCGCACTTCTGCTTGAATGGCTATGTCAACAAACAAAACTGCCGCATTTGGACTGAAGCTAATTCACAAGTGTATGTCGAAACACCGTTACATTCAGCAAAACTGACTGTTTGGTGCGCTTTATGGGCTGGTGGTATCATTGGTCCGTACTTCTTCAAAAACGATGAAGGCCACAACGTTACAGTCAATGGTGATCGGTATAGAGCCATGAATACTTTTTCATTCCTGAATTGAACAATCAGGATGTCCAGGAGCTGTGGTTCCAACAAGACGGCGCAACATGTCACACAGCTCGTGCCACAATCGATTTATTGAAAGACACGTTTGGTGACCGCCTAATTTCCCGTTTTGGACCTGTGAATTGGCCTCCAAGATCTTGTGATTTAACACCGCTAGATTATTTTCTGTGGGGCTATGTAAAGTCATTGGTCTATATGATAAGCCACAAACGCTTGACCATTTGGAAGACAACATTCGACGTGTTATTGCCGATATACGGAAACAAATGTTGGAAAAAGTCATCGAAAATTGGGCGTCCAGATTGGACTACATCCGAGCCAGCCGTGGCAGTCCTATGTCAGAAATCATATTTAAAATGTAATTCCACAAGATTATCTTTCGAATAAAGAAAATTCATATCAATCGAATAATACATTGTTGTTTTATTGCAATTTAAAGTTCTATACCTCTCAAAAAACACCCTTTATATGGTACTTTTAGGTTTAAATTAATTTTCTATACATATATATCCTTTTCAAGGATTGCTGATTTAATTTTTAAATAATTTGTAAAAATTTTATCATCACACCATGACGCAAAGATAAATAATTATGAACTTAAATTTTAGGTCCTGCATGTGCATATTTCATTAAAAATGAATTTAAAATTTTATTTAAAAGGATGCAGTATATTTTCTTTGATTACATTATTTTCACAAAATTACAGTATTTGGGGATTCAAACATGTTTTTCGTACAAGTATTCCACCGTAAAAAATGAATACTTTATTGCACTGAATAAAGGCAAAGATACAGTGACACACACATGAATTTACGAAGGGTTCAAAGGCCGAAAGCTCACTTTTCTCGTATCATACCCCAATTCACCGGTGAACATTTTCTTTTTATTTTATCTATTGTCCGGAACAAAAAACATTAAAAAGTAAATTGTTGAAAAATTAATTAGCATTAATTAACAAAATACCAAATTAAATTAGTATAAATAAAATTAGAAATAGCATACAAGGAAAGTGGGTCTGGAACCACAGATTCCCTCTTTTATGTGCGCCACTGAAATGATAGCATAAAAAATTTCGATATAAAATGGAAACTAAGTCAATACGAATTTGAATCGGATGGGGTATCTACTTTTCCTGTATCTACTTTTCCCCGAATGCATTTGACAGCAAATAGAATACAATAAATGTTTTAGGTAATGCCTGTAGTTTCAAATTCTATCTATCGCGTGGTTATTTACATAACAGTCTTAGTATTTGCAACGGTATTTATTATAGTTATTGCCTTAAATTTCGGAATAAGATACCTCTTTATGTATAAACATTGCTCACAGTAAATGGGACAGTATATTTTTCGTCACTAAACTTCAACTTTGCCAAACCCCATTGAGTTTAATTCTGATTCTCAAGAAGGTTTCAGTTCGAATAAGCAGTCTTTTGCTCACACACACACACACATAAAATTTGTTTTTATTTTCTATTATCACGTGGTATAGAGTGTATATCGCTTAAGTATTGCCAAATATGTATCATTTAATATAAAGTTACTTTGAAAGAAGCTTTTTTATGCCAAAGCATTGCTAAATAAACCATATCAAACATTCATAAAACATGGTGTGCTTAATTACATGTATTACACAAACATGTGTAACAGATACATGTATTACACCAACATGTGTAACAGATGCATGTATTACACAAACATGTGTAAAAGATACATGTATTACACAATACATACATAGTAATATTATAAATGTTATTTAAAATTTGAAACTTATTGTATATATTTAGTTGTATTACTGCAAACTAAATTTTACCATAAAATCCAGCAAATAATGCGCACTTATAACACAAATAATAAACTCGGTATTTACTTGTGAGCGTTATACGCAGGGTATAAAAAAAAAGAGCTTTAAAAATAAAAAAATAAAAAAGATAAGCATAGAAAAAAATCAGACTTCTACATATATCGAAATACTGTTTATTTAAAAGAAATGACATTCCTTATGTACCAAAAGCGATCTAACTCTAAAAATTTACAATAATTTTTTTTTCTAAAGCTTAATTAATGCCTCGAATAAATGACTTAAAAACATAAGAGTATAGCACACTTAAATTTCAGGTTCTTCCGTAAAAACAGGGAAGCACGTTTTACTTCGAATATAATTAAAAATTGCAACTTAAAAGTATAGGTACTTGTTATATGCCGGATTTTACAGTAAGTATTATCAGATGCTATAAATATATAATTAATGCTCTTTTTCTTAAAAAAGTCCTTAACATATATTATTATATGTACTATCTTATAAAGGCCTATTAATGTTACGCTGTTATGGGGAGGTTACATTCTAGAAAACGTGTAGACGAAAGCATCGAGGGTAATCTCCATGGTAAAAATCAATGTTACGCTCTGATGGGGGGGATGCATTCTAGAAAACATGTAGACAAAAGCGCCAAGGGTAGTATGTTGTTCTATGAAGGGTGAACTCTCAAATACCCTCGTTGTATATGATACCACTGTAATCATTCCACACATTTAAATAGCAATATCTATAATAGCTTTTTCTTATTGTGTACCAGGTATTTTTCTTAAATTTTCTGCTAAACTTAACTGAATCATGTAAACCAAAAGTTTTATAACCTTAGTCTTCTCAATTTTAAATCTTCAAATTACAAATTGAAACTCTAATAGAAAAACAATAAAATAAGGTTGGATTAAATAGGGAGTATAGAACTAAGTTTTTTTATCTTTTTTTTATTGCGATATAAAGACGAATGTAAAATAAAGCATTATCGACTTGCCCTAGAGGTCAATAATGGCGCCCATGCTTTAGTTCAGCATACAAAATGTTAAAGAGTCTCCTCTGCAATTGAGAGCGCGACGAATTCCCTTTAACTCGATCCCACCATTACTAGTGCACTGAAAGAGAAAAATGAACTTAAAGGTCGTGAGCCGATCTTTCATTACACTTCAGTAAACAGTGACGACGTGTCACACGCGACTCTAGAATCCATTATACCAATAGGTACCTCATTAGTGTAAAAGATCAGAGGCATTTATTAGTTTATCGAGCGATTGCGCCGCGATATTCTGGTGTAGTCACGAGGACGAATCATCATTTTTTATTTTTGCTTACCAACCTTTTTTTTATCGTATTTAATCTTTGGAGGATTTACATTTAAATTTGTTGTAGTTTACTCTCACATTTAGATGAAAGGTTCAAGTCTGAAATCGTGACAGATCACAATGAAGAATGGCTAGCTGGAGGGTATAATGATTGCCCTAAATGTGCAAACTGTTTATTATATCTCTTATTTTTATTCCATGTTTCGATTTTGGATATTTGTGGTAAAAATGCAATTAAATTGATGTTCTCAAATGGTATTATAGTGTATACTATATTATGAAATGTGTTGACGAATTGTAAGTAAACCTAAAGGAAAGGAATGGTTGATTTTTCATGGACTGCACGTTAAAGTTACCAATATGATTTTCTTCGAAGTTATTAGGTTGCTTTAGAAATATTATAATACGTTGAAAGTTCGTTATTGTGTTTTTACCATCCATCACAAGAGCTGTTTCCAAATCGCTTTCATCACGGAAGTCTCTGGGAGGTAACATATTTTCTCGGATCACGCACGTTTGGATTTTGATGAGTTTTCTTTTCTAGTCTCTTTTGTGAAACCCAAAGACGTGTTTGACTTTGAATCTCGATGTTGACTCTGTCTTTCCCGAAAGATGTTGGTGTGCTGCAATTAAACACGGGATATTTTCTTTGATTCGCCTGAACGAATGTACGAACATTTGGATTAATTGCATTGTTAATTAAAGTTTTTTTGGCTGCATGTGTTGCTAAGGACAAAATATATATCGTTGCATTGTATATCTTCAATGCGTTTTTGCAATGCGTTTTGCGAATAATGCATATATATTTATAAATCTAGTTAAATATATTTATAAATATATATATATATATATATATATATATATATATATATATATATATATATATACGTCAGTGCATGTGTCCTGAATATAACAGTGCATGTGTCCTGAATATTAATTGCTTTCACTGATTTATCATAATATAAGCATTTTCGAATGCATCTTTAAGTGAGTTATATATTTTATAGTGGATTTAGAACTTTTATTCATTATTTGTGTAATAGGAACTCACTGAGTGCATTACGAACATAAAGGGGAAATGTCGGTTAGCCACGAAACTCTGGTTAAACTCCACTTTTTTATAAAGTTAAAAGCTGTCCTATCCTCTCTCATAGTATATAATATTGCAGCATCCAATATTATATATTTATTGTTCAAATTATTTCAGTCTTTATAGTAGAGATTATTAAAAATGTATATATACACATATATATATATATATATATATATATATATATAATCCAATATAAAAGAATTTTTTCAATATATAATCATATACATATACATACACATATATATAAATTTATATACACACCTATACATATACATAAACAAAAATATAATATAATCATATAGTTATATACCTAAGATAACTAAAAGTAGGAAGGAGACACATAGTATAAAAACAAATTCCTGACCTTAGGAACCAGGATTGCAGGTTTAAACAAGTTTTGCCGCGCCAACCTTCACCTGTAATTTGTCATACTATGTACCAAGAGGAAAGGAAAGAGTTATATATGTGTAGAATTTAAATATTAAATCATTAAACTAAAGAACATATGAACATAAACATAACCTACTAAAACGGATTTATAACGATGGCCAAGAGTGCAGTATCGTGTTCCCGCCAAATAGAGAGGGCAGAACAGCGATATAAACGTTAATTGCGATACGATATAAGAAACGATTAATCGCGATACGATATACGATAATAAGAAATATATATATATATATATATATATATATTTTATATATATTTTAAAAAATCATAAAAATAAAAATAAAAATCATAAAATTAGCGTAAAATATAAAGAAACTCAGAAAAATATATATATTAAATTTTTTTAAAAAAGCATGTGGCGCCATCTATATAATTATTGTAGGATAAATTAGATATTGTCTAAATTTAAAAAAAAAAACAAAAAACATTACAAAACATAATAACAATAAATAATTACATTAATACAAATTGTATCATAAAAAACCATTATAAATACAATTACAAAGAAAATTAGCAGGGTATCCATGTTCAATACAGTGATTAAAAATTTTTTTAAGATTTAAAAAAAGTTTAGCTTTATCGCTAACTAATACTTTATTGCGATAAATATAGTTAAAAATAATACTTCTATATATAGATATTGATAAATTAGAATTACAGTAAGGCACTTTGATGATATTAAAATTAAAGGCATCTCTTTTATCATAAATATTAGTATGTAGTTTCAAATCCTTAATATACAGTGTTACATCTAGGTAATTTGTTTTGATTGGATTATTATTAATTTTAACTAAGTTTAAGTAGGACGAATAAAAATTAATAATATGATTTAAATTATCATTTTTACCAAATATAATTAAATCATCAATATATCTAAAAATGTAGTAGTCATTATTAATAACATAACTATATTCATAAAAATGTAAATAAAGATTAGCCAAACTATTACTAGCTGGGGCCCCTTGTGGGAGTCCTTTCTCTTGTTTATATAAAGAACCATTAAAAAAAACTGATATAATTTTCTTTTAAGACAAAATCTATGAGAGTTTTAAATTTGTTAAAATTAATATTAAGGTTATACATATTGTGGTTTTCTAAAATTACTTTAATAATATCATTTAAATCAATGGAACTGAAAAGATCTTCAAAGTCATAACTATGAACTGAATAAATATTTTTATCATTAAAAAATCTATAATCTCTTTACTATTTTTAATTATAGCTTTTACTACATTGCTGATTAATAAAGTTTTGTATAATATTATGAAGTAATTTGCCTGCAGTAGTAATATATGTTATAAAACCATTTGTCACAGTTCTAAATTTAACCGGACTTTTATGGAATTTTGGAGTTAAAAAAATACATGGATACTTAATTTTAGGAAAACAATAACCTAATTTTTTATAAATAGCAATGATACGATTACTAATTTCATTATGTGACAAATCAAATCTATATATATATATATATATATATATATATATATATATATATATATACTGCTCAAAACAATTAAACAATTAATTAAATTATTTTATATAAAATAAAGATATAAGCGAAATTTTTTTGCCGAAAATGGAAGAAGAGAATCGCAAATGCAATTTTTTCTGATTTTCAAACTGTGAAGTATGCTAATTTTGAGTTCGACGTCAAAAACGTCGCTTCAGCGGCAGCGAATGAAATTTGACTTTTAACTGAAATGATGACAAGGATGATCGGCATTCAGTGACTGCTTTGTTTCGATGAGTACGATGTCTCAGCGAAGTCATTTAACCGATTCAGAAGCTTGGAGAGTTGTTGGTAGGTTCGAAGGAGGCCAAACTCAAGCCGAAATAGCGTAAGTCATTGGAATGTCACAAAGTGTGATTTCTAGGATCTGGAACCGTTTTTGGAGAATGGAAGTGCAGGTCGAAGACCAGGACAAGGTCGTAGACGGGCAACAACGCCCAATGAAGATCATTACTTAGTGTTAACGGCTCGGAGATACCGAAATATGAACGCTACTCTTCTCCACAACACCTTCGCTCGGCTACTGGCACCACGGTTTCCACGCAGACTGTCCGAAACCGGCTCCATGGTGTAGGTCTGTATGCTCGCGGATCGATGGTATGTGCTAGACTAACATCAAGGCATCGTCGCGACCGCAGGAAGTGGGCAACAGAGCATGTGAACTGGAGGAGAAATAAAGGGAACAATCTTCTTTTTTCTGACGAGTCCCGTTTTTCTGTTCATCCGGATAATAAGCGTATTTTTCTCTGGAGGGACCTGGCAGTAGGAATAATCCTGCGTTCGTGCACAAAAGTGTCAGATTTGGCAGTGGGGTAGTGTTGGTTAATGGTGGCATCTCCATTGACGGGCGCACAGACCTGTACATCATTCGAGATGGACCTCTGACTGTTCGCCGATATAGGGATGAGATCTTAAGACCTATTGTAGTGCCTTACGCTGCAGCAATCGGAGATGACTTCATTTTAATGGACGATAACTGCAGGCAACATCGTGCTAACCTGGTGGGGGATTTCCTTTTCGAGGAAGGAATCGTACGAATGGAATGGTCAGCGTGTTCTCCAGACATGAATCGAATAGAGCACATTTAGGACGCTCTATGAAGACGAGTTGCTGGTCGCCAACCACCCCCACAAACTCTCCAAGAGCTGGAAAGAGCTCTTCTGGAAGAGTGGGACAGAATACCCCAACTCGTGATTAAAAGCCTCATTGAGTCCATGCCTCAAAGGTGATCAGCGTTGCTGGCCGTCCGTGGAAGCCATACTTCCTACTGAAAATGATTTCCTTTGAAGAAAACACCTTTTCTTGTTCCTTTTTTCTCATATGCACAAATTGTGTTTTTTTCCTTTTGTAAGCAAATGCGCAATAAAATGCCTTTTTTTTCTGCCAGACATGTGTAATATATTCTCATATAACCTACTACGTCTGTCGACCATGTATCAATCAGCTAAAAAGTTTCCCAGCCACAAGATCCACCTAAAACCGCAATATCCTTTAATTATTTAGAGCAGTATATATATATATATATATATATATGTGTGTGTGTGTGTGTGTGTGTGTGTGTGTGTGTGTGTGTTTAACAGGAATGGGTTGCCAGATCAGATGTTGTTCTGGTCACACACTTCTGTTTATCAGATTTACAAGGTCCGTTGCCAATAGTCTTTATTGTTTGATGTTAAAAACAAACAATTCATCCATTGAAGACTCGTCGCATAGATGGCTAATTCCTGCTGTCAGCAGTGCTAGTTTATCTAATCGGTGCTTGGGGCGTGCGCCCAGGGGCCCGGAAGGCCTCAGAAGGGTTTGTATAAGCTGGACTTAACTATATTTTCTGGTTATAAGTTTCGATCCTTCAGTGACAATGAGACCTGTAGATCTTCTGTGCCCAGGGCCCGAAATGAGCTAAAATCGACACTGGCAGTCAGTCATATATTTTAGTGTATTTTATGTTATTTATCTGAGAATTTTTAGATATTCGCAACTAGGTGATAAGGCATACAAAACATCTTGTAAATTAATTTCTTTATAAATATTAAATAAGGTTTTGCTATAATACAGACAAACTTAATTAAATAATGAAAAAAAAAAATATTGATAACAATTATTAAACATGCTTTACGAATAAATCGTGTAATCTCAGTAACTAGTTGCATTAATAATCATTAAATAATTGAGCAATAATGTAATTTAAATGAAACATCTAAGTCTGATACTGGAAAAATTACCAAAGATAATGATCAGAATTCTTTAGGAATTGGTTATATGTCTCACTAATTAGCTGCAGTTTCTTTAATCTTCTTAATTCAGTTACACTAAAGCTGTTTCAGAAATAGCTTAACCGATTAGTCAACATTATTTACGAAGTATTCATTTGAAAATGTGTTGTGTATCTCCATGATGTTTAGGTAAGAAGAAAAGATCAATATGCAACTCAAAGAAAAGTAATAATTAATGCTATTTGTCACATTCTGTTTCTTCTCATTGAATAATTTTCTACTAATCAATTAGTTAAATGAATACGATTGCCACAAATAAATATGGTTTTCAGCGTTGTTTCAAGTAAAATAAATTCTATAATTATATTCTATTCTGTGTTTGTCACATTTCTTGTACAGTGAAAGGACTTTTAGCAATCATTATACTGCAGAAAGGATTTCTGTGGATATCACTTAACATTTCTCTTCAAATGAATATTAAATAGTTTCCTTAAGAAGTTTTAATTAGGCTAATACTTTCTTAACCCTAAAAAATTTGTTAAAATTATATTTTTCTATCAAGAAAACTATTTACACAAAAATTTTTAAAAAATGAGTCTTTGAGACATATGTCATAACTGAAAAGGAACTGTAATGGGTTTTACGCTTCAACAGGTGTATTTTGTAAGATCATGTAGATGGGAAGTAATCTTCCCAAGGTCCATAAATGTGTTAAATTCTTTCAAATTTTAAGAATTATTCTCTGACATCCTATTTGTTTTGTATAATCAAAATCTTTTCTTAAACAAAAAGCGATATTTTGTACTCTTAACTTATACAGGCGAATGTGGTAACTGGCAAAAGTTTGTTACATCAACCAGAATTGAACTTCTTTAAAGGTATTTACCGATGATCCAACAATTTTCCGGTTTTCAGATCGATTCCTATGAAATATATGTTTATCAAGAAAACTCTTTTTAAGAAAAAAGAAGGGAAAAAAAGTCAACCAGAGGCATTTCTCGTCATAAAATGAATCATAAAAGGGGAAAAAAGGAAAGATTTTCTGAAACTTTGGATTCGAATTTCCGTTTCTTAGAAACTTTCATTTTGTTGCTGAGATTTTTTTTATTGTTCGGTGTTCGAATTCCATATCCTGTCGCCATTTTTCCTCCGTTTCCTGAAAGCAAGTTTTGGAAAATATAATTTTATACATTGCTTTTTATCAGCGAAACCCAAGGATATTTTTATGTTAAAATTGGAATTGACTTGATAAAACTGTTTTTGCTTATTCATGATAATGAAACCTCCGGACATTTCCTTTGATGTGTTTTTAGTGGAGTTTAGTTTCTTTGTATTATATGTCTTTCAGATCCATAGCGTGTTTTGTGACAGACATTTTATTTGCTTCATTTTTCTGCTAGAAAATTGATATAATAAAAGCAAAATAGTTATAAAATAAGTTGATTTAGATTTTTTTTTATCCTATGATGATATAAAATTATATTTTATGTGTGAATTCCCTAAAATGAGAATTTTGCTTTTGATTCAATTTATATACAAAATATTTTCTTATTTGTGTTTATTTTATGAAAATTTCTTAAATTATGTATTAAAATATTGGAGAAAAATCAACATAAAAAAAAAGTTATGATAAACTCTTATTAATTAAATGAAAAAAATATTAAAATTGCCAAAAGAGATTACAAAATATTTCCTTTTTGAAAGCTTGTAGTATATTTAAAAAAAATTAAACAACTAAATATTTCGTAATGCATCCTTCAATGTTCATTTTAAAATTTTATATTTATTTATATCAAAAATATATATATTTTTAACGGAAAATGATCGCTAATATGTAGCCATGCAATGCCTTTTTCCCGTTTGTTATTATATAGTGTCGTACAATATTCACAACACTTAAAATTCATAGTTATTGTATATTGTCTTTAACATAAGTTAGAAGTATAATCAGTATGTATTTAAAAAAATGAATATTTGTTAGCTATCATATTGAAGAGTGGTATTAAATGAAGCATTGACGCAAAAAATCACAAAACCCCCTACATTGTTCTTTCTTTATTTAAATAAAAAATATTTTGAAACGATATAAAAAATGATGAAAAATTAGCAAAGGGCAAAATTTAGCATGGGCCAAAAAATACCAATCAGGAACTGTTAACGACTAGAAGAAGGTGATTTTGATTGATGAAACATTTATTGGGCAGGGATACAAATCAAGTGAAATTGAAGCTTTGTTACCTGATCATATCCAACAGACTGTAAAATACCCCTCTAACAGATGTTTAGTTTTTTGTTTTTTTCATAAAAATTACACTGGAAGCTTAGTTCATTTTAAGGATATGATTAATTCTGTCAAATATATAGAAATATTATGAAGTAGAGTTGTTCGATTCCCCTGGAAACATTTGATGGAAAATTTCAATATGACTTGGCTTTTTGTCATAATTCGAAATTGGTACATACTTTTAAAAACGAAAATAAAATAAAATGGTTCTATGGCCGGAAAATTCCTCATACTTAAATGATATTAAAAACTTATGGCATATTCTCAAAAATCGTTTCGCTGAGATAAATCGCAATACATAAAATGATGAAAATAGCTATAATAGCGTGTTTCCAAGATGATGAAATCAAGAGCATGTGTGTTACTGCAGTGGAATTGAATGCCGTGTTGAAAATGTCATTTCTATTAAATGAAGACGTATCTCCTACTAATATACAGATATCCCAGTCTATTTAAGTAATGTAATGATAAAAAAAATCTAAGGTTTTAGATAAAATCACTTTTTCCCCATTTGTCCCAATTGATTTGAACATTATAATAAGACGTGAAACACATTCTAGGAGTATATTCAAGAGTTATCTTATCATGTAATCACCTTAGACCATTCTATATGTGTCCCGAGGCATTTACTTGTGTCATCACATTCAGGAACTTTTTAACATTTGACGACCGGATTTCTAGAAGTAAATGTGTTTCCAATGTCACTCTAATACTCATTTAGCAATAATGACGGAATTTTCTCTATTTCCCTGTAAACTATTTTACTACTTTTCCGACCACAATACATATTCGCAGGGAAGTAAAAAGACTGCAAAACTTGTAACAATAGTATAGCAAAATGAATCTATAACGTATGGTATTGTGCACAATTATGAATTATGTATGTTATAAATGCACTCGATTATAGTCAGCAATTTTCATTACTAAAGGAAAAATACATTTTTTAAAAACCTGATATTAATATAAGCATTTAAAGCAAAGTCTCTAGTCACTTTTGCACGCATTTCCTTCAAATAAATAATGATTTTTATTTTTAAAAAAGTGTTTTATTAATTAACATGCAAATTACCAAAGCAAAATTATTGCAAATTTTAAAAAGTATAAATTGCAACACATGTATTTAGACACTTATGGGGAAGAAAAATTCGGAGAAAATGTTATATTAATTTATTTTCATTCATTTAATTTTTACTATTTTCCTCTTGGTTATGCGTTAAAAAGTTAGCAAAACCTCTTATAAGATGCAAACCAACAGCATAATTAAGAAAATAGTCTCATTATTACTCATTTAAATTTAAAAGTATACGAAGTTTCAAACTATTTTATATATAATTAGAAAAAAAGGCATGTCTCTTCAGTAAGGAAAAAAGAAATATAATTTTAAAAAATTAGTAATTCAAATTTATATGCAAAAATCTTTATCTTTTCTCTTAACTACGTGTATTGGTTTTTAAAAAGATGAATCCTGTAACTTAAAATTTTGTTTTTTTTTATTATAATAATTGATTTTAATGCTGTTCTTTAGCACGGACATGGGGAGTTTGACGCATTTCTTTTTCAATTTCTACTGTTAGTTGATTCTCCCCTTACATATATTTATTTGTGTATTTATTTATTTTGTTCAAATTTTACATCGTTACTAAAATACTTTCTATTTATCCACTCAAGTTCAAATACATTTTTAAAACTTGTAGTGGATTACACTTGATTTTAATACAGTTTTTCAAATATTAATTCATTAGTTAAACGTAATTAATGAATAAAAAGTAACAAACCAAAATAATAGTCCATTACCATATATAAAAAAGGAGTGTTTGTGTACTTGTAGCGCAATGGATTGTGTCTTGGGCTTTAAATATAAAGGTCATGGGTTCGAATCCCTCCTGTTATAACTGAAGTTTTGAGAGTGTGATTTCATTATACTAAAATATTTTATTAGAATAATTAAATTTATTGAATGAATAAATAGTATGAAAAATAAAAAAAATAGTCCAACACCCCCTATATCGAAAGGAAAGTGGAAAATTTCAAGGAAAATCGCTTTCTATTTTGTCACTTACTATTGTGATTCTGTCACATGTTTATACATATTTATAATAAATGTAATTATTTTAAAAAATAAATAAATTTTTTCCTTGTTGACCAAAGTAGAAATATACTTAATTTTGTTACATATATTACTTGTTTTTATATATATTATAATTGACTTTAATGCCTCTCTTTAGAAAGGACAAGGAAGGATTGTTAATTCTTTTCTCACTACAGTGAATTCAAATACTAATTTAACGTTTCTTGGTTCTTATTAGAGTAATAAAAATGCCTTAAACTAATCTACATTTTATTTTTAAAATTATCTCAACAATTGAAAATACTTGACAAAGTAACTGAAAGATTACATATTCGCCACGCTTTCCTCCCAAGCCAGAAATTATAGAAACATAAGCGGGAAAAAAAGACGTCAAAGCTCTTTTTTCTTTAAAGAAAAAATAATAATTCTTGCTTATCTCCCAAAATAAACTTCAGAAGAAGGGAATTTCACGTTTTTACGGTAAAGGATGGGGATGGTGGAATGACGAGAAAATAATGATGCTACCCAGTCTTATTAACGTCAAACACTTCACCGTGGAAAATTTCGTCCACGCCAAAAATCAGAGAAAAAAAGAACGCACACAGATTGAACGCAAAGGAAAAAGGGTGAGAAGTAAAAAAGAAAGAAATAAAATCCAAACGATACTATTCCTCTTTCGATTTACATTTCAAAGGAAAATATTATTTTCTCTTTGCAATTCTCTTTCCTCTATAACTCATCCTTTTGTGAAAAGACAGAATCCGAGCCCAATCCGGACGTCATATTTATTTACCAACCAAGCACAAGATGTGACTGGTGCTATTATCCGGCCAAAAATGTCGCCCGGACATGAAGACAAAGCACAAGCGAAATGAACATTTTAATATATCGAACCCAGTGGAATTGCATTCGTCAAATTTACGGATGTCAATTCTTTTATTCGAACGCAACACGACTGACGTCATTTGGAGTTGGAGATAGCACTTGCCAAATTCAAAAAGCTCAGGCTTGATCTCAAAGTACAAACAATGTCAGTGCATATTTGACGCCCCAAGCCACTTTTTTTGGTGCTGCAACGGAAAAATTCTATTTAGTATAACGTAAAATGCATTTTCTGAGTTCTTTTGCTTAGGTTTACTTCATATTTAATATAGGAATGTATTTTATTTTATGTTTAGAATTTTCTTGAGGAACAAAAGAATTGTGTATAGATATCAATTTTTTATTTAAATTTTTAAAAGGATCAGTAAATGGTTGTCAAATTATAAATTGTTTATTTTATTTTGTTATTATGGTGGTTATACTTAAAAAAATGACTTACAGATCGGGTAGCCAAATTTTGGTGAACTTGTAAGAATTGTCAAACATATGTGAGTCAGTAAAATTATGGATATATACATACTTAGTACTTGACACAAGAAGCGATGCAATTCATATAATGTTTAAATTTTCTCTGGGATGTTCGTTAAAGTAATATGTTCAAATACCTTTTTACAAGAATTACTTGACGTTTGTACTTCGCTTTAAAGTAAAAGACAGCAGTATCCTAGCTCTCAAAGTCATGGACTCTTGGCCGGCATGTTTTCAATGCCACTGAAGACCCGCCGCGTAAAGAGGCTGCTGCGCGTTAAATCCGTGGAGACTTTAAGCCCTCCCGTTAGCGTGGAGTGAAAGTCTGAGAGGAGCTACCAGCTCAGGAATTGTTCCCGATGTTACGTGATCCGTCTCTTTTAGCTATCTTGCTATTTTATCGTCTGGCGTTAATAAACACTCACTAGGCCTAAAGTGATTTCTACATTAATGTATTTTAGTGACATTTTTCGGGGGAATCTAAATCAGTAGAAAAAATACAAACATACTTAAATTTTTCCCTATAAAAAATTGCCTCAAACATACTTTGATTAAAATAAGTTTTGCCCTTCTTCGACTAAAAATCAATTACTATATCCAAATTTCAATCTATATAAAGATGGATTTTTGCTCGACTTATTATTTGTTATAACAGCCTGAAAATTATAGTGCCTATAATTTTATTTCAGTTGAAAAAAGCTTATGCGTGTAAATCTTATTAAAATCTACATTTTCAAGAATTAAAATTATATTGTTTATAGCTCTGGAGTATGATTATACAGGACAGACTTTTAGTAACGAAAGCATGGTTGTGAGTGAAAAAAAAGTAACCCCCCTCCACTAATGCATAATGCATATTTATGTATATACTGAAATTACTGGAATGTTAGTATGATTTTATGATCGTAGTAACTGTAACCCTCCATGCAATCTTTATCACCCAGCTTGCCAGCAAATAAAATAAATTTTTAAGAGTTCTTTTCAGAGAATTTTGAGATAAATATAAAGAAAAATTATTGAATAAGTTTGAATACAAAACTTAATAGGTAAGTGACCGTGATAAAAATATACCACATTTTACAATACCATTTAGCACAAGTAACATATGTCCAATGCCATATGCTACAAAACTTTAAGCAAACTTGTCTCTTTCAAAAATATTAATTTAAATCCAAGAAATACTCACACACACAAATTTATAAGTAACTCAAACATTTATAAATAATTAGTTTTATTTTAATAAAAACTAAAAAAGCGAATGAATTTTTATAGACGAATGTCCCAAAACCTTTCTAATTAATAAATAATGTTTCAGAAACATTACATACTTTCTAAAATTACTAAAATTATCTAACATAGTTACCTAGCTTAGAAAAAGTTTAAATCATTCTTAAAATTAAAGAAATTTTAGAGTTTGATGCAGATCATCAGATATCTGATATAGGCTTTTAAAAGCGTAAATTTATTAAAATCGGAAATTATACTTTAAAGCTAAAAGTATCATATATACAGTTTAAGTACTTAAAATGTATAAATTTAGCTAAAAGTCTGTATAATAGTTAGAAAAGTTTGAAAATTGCTTCCTTAGCGTCGGGTTTTTGAGAAAAGATTTCCGAAATATATTTTGTTTTAATAAGGGACCCCATTAAATTCTGTCGAGGCATAAGCTATTAGTTTATAAGTAAAAATATATTTCCCTCATAGAAGAAAATTAATTGGGATATATTTCTTTTATTTTTTATCTCAGTTTTTATAATGCATTCTTAACATCCTGGAAGAATGTATGTACACATTCCTGGAAGAATGCCTCAATGAAGAATGAAAATCTGAAGTACTTATGTTAAATTAGTGTTTTTTTTTAGAAATTATAAAAAGTTTTTAGTTACAATTCTGAGAATTTTTGATTATTATGTTGCTAATCCTATCAATATTTACCTATAATAATTATTTTTCGCACATTGATTTAAATTTTTTTAGGTTTGTAAGTGTTATTATTATCCGACTTCAATCCCTTTATTGGTCGATAGCTTGCTTGGGAACTTAACACTGGGGGTTTCTTGTCAGACTAGCCACCTGACTGGAACATCTGCTCATGAACCTCAGGGTCCATGGTCACGTATACTAAGTTGAGCCCAGTAGGTCTTGGCCCTCATGGGCTGTTGCGCCACTGAGTTAGTTTTGTGTTATTGTCATAAATAAACGTATTATTTGTATAAGTTTGATTTTCATAAGTAATTTTCACTACTAGACACCAGTAAAGTTAGATTCAAACTAGACTAATTTTTTATTTGGTATTTTTTTTTCTGTTTCACAATTTTCTAACTACCTCTCAACACGTTTCAAATGTATTCATCATTAGTTACTGGTTTATAAGAAGTGTTCCTTAAAATTTTCAAGTTTTTTTTTCTCACATCGAATGGTCCAGTGGTTTTTATTACTTTTTCTATCCCCATTTTCTAAGTTTCTTTATTCTTTTTATGGATTCTTTTTTTTTAGTAAACCTTCGCTCTTTATCGAAACTTATGCAAATACGCAAGAGCTAAAACGAATTTAAAAATCTTTCATTTTTCCTAAATAAGGTCTTTTAAAAGAAGGATAAATAGAAGTTTAAAGGAGAAACTAATAGAAATGATTCTAGAAAGTATATGCAGGGTAATATTAATGTTTTTTTTTTGAAAAAAACTTCGATAGGGATTTGAAAATTAATATCCAGATTCACAAATTATGCATAGCAATTGTAACTTGCATCTTACTTTAACCAGTTGTATTTAGATGAGTTATTAAAATTATAATAACGTCGCACTATATTCAGCAACATGAGACATCTTGGTGACGGACCTTTGCATTTTGAACGCCAATCAAGAGATCCCTTCTCCTACCAAACCACACGACTAGAGGACGTTTGAGCTCTCGACAGATTTAACATGCATCTCTCCCCTACGCGGAGGGTCTTCATTGGTGCTAGGCTCGAGCTCATGGCACGCCAGCCACGAGGCCGTTACCTTACCCACTAGGCTACCATGGCCTTTCCACGGGTAAACAACCATGACCACTAGGATACACAGATGATTCTGTTTTTCATGGTTATCTGAAGAGTCGTAAATAGTTATTTTAATACACCTCAGGGGTGTTAAATTTCTCTAGAGGGCTGAAGATATAAACAATTTTCAAACGTGTATAATTATTTTAAATTTAAATTAAATAATTTGAATCATTTACACATTATTTATAAAGTAATGTGGCTTCAGAACAGTATAAAATGTTTAAAATATAATCATAATTTTAAAAAAAATTATAAACATATGAAAATATGAGCAAATTTTCTATAAGAAATATCTATTAAGTTTTAAGTTGCGCATACTACTTTCTAAAATAGTAGCTTTAATTACTAGATATACGTTGATTTATAAAGTTAAGTATATCCTTATTACACTATGGTAATATTGTATTAGTTGAATAATAAAAATTATAATTTTTTAAAAATAAAATTTATATTTAATTTTTTTTTAAATTTCAATATTTTCATCTTTTGAAATAAAAAGGATATATTATTCTTAAATGATGTAGAGCTCAAAAAGCATGAGATATTTTATAATTCTATAAAGTTTTATACATCAGAGGGACTACTGTTTTATAAAATAGCGTGCGCAACGTAAAAATTACTTAATATTTATTACAGAGAATATTCATATGCTTATAATTTTAAAAATTATGATTATATTTCAAACATTTTGTACTTTTTTGAAGCCACACTTTCTTGCAAATAATGCATAAAATATTCTAATTATTTAATTTAAATTTAAAAGAATTATACCTGCTTGAAAACTGTTTAAATTTTTCCCCCTCGAGAAAAAAAATAACACCCCTGAGACGTCTTAATTCAAATAAAATAACTATTTAGTTTATATACAATTGGCTACCTGGATTTCAGAAATTAACCGTAAAGACGTAAATAGGTTTTTACATATCAAATATATTTTATCATTTAGAGTTTTATAGCACGTTAAAGTTATGACTTTTTTTCAATTGTCCTATTTTTTCTGACCGTTTTTGATAAAGTATCTACTAATAATGCAATAATAGTTAGAATTTATTATAGTTACTAATTTTTTGGTTGTGTTAGACATTTAAATGTTACATCAAATATTCTTTGTTTGCATTTGTGGTAAATATTTCCATTTTGCGAAATTGCTGACGGTCTAATACCGCCTACAAAGCACCAGATGATAAATTACTTTTACTTTACTTTCCGAGAAAAAGGGCTTACGTATCACGATGAAAAATATATCTTTTATGTTAACAAATCCAAGAGGAAAATTCCTTTTTCAAAAAAAGACTAATATTTAATTTTCAGTTCACATCTACTATTTACCCAAAAGCTGTTTTAATATTTGCAAAAAGAAACCCTTCCTTTTCTAAACTAAACTCTTAACGAAAAGAAGGCAAATACGTAAACTTGCATTCTTTCAAAGAACTTGGGAAGCATTAAAAATAAAAAAAATCGGTCAACTTCCTGCCGGAAAATATCTCACTTGCTACCTTTCCTCCACACTACCAAATCGTCAGCAAAAGGGGGTAAACGAAAAAAATCCTTCTTTTTCAGCTTATGTCCGCCACAAGGCGAATGAAGTCTTATCTTCAATTCAGGTGTCTTCTACGGCGAAAGGGACGTTACTTAATGGTAAAGCCTTCCAGCCACCCTTTTTGGTGCTTTGCCAGGCCAGTGTCGGAGGTTTCTGTCAAGACCATCTTTCCCAGAAACCTATTCCATCTGTCAGGCAGCCCCCCTGCTCTAAATGGCCGGCGACTTCAATTACTTTAAGGGAGGAGAGGGTTTAATCTTATTGTTTTTCCACGATCCTTTCAAATGTGCCGCCGGAGAATGTTAGAGGTAGACCTTTGATCTATTTTAGTTAACATTTAAAGTGGTTGCGCATTCAACATTAGAGTAATTTGGACACTAATTTTAACACCCACCAGAGAATAATTCTTGCTCGTTATTGTCTTAAACATTGAGGGTAGAAATGTTTCTTTTTATACGAAAGAGATTTTCTTTTAATCCTTTTTTTTTATTTAAGTTTTATTTTCCTGTATGAGTGTAATGCTCTGTTTCGATTGCTACATGGTTGGTAAACTGTTGGCTCTTTTCTTTTGGCGTTTTAACTGTTTGCCAGGAACCAGCGTTAAAAAACCAAGGGAAAACCCATGGAGGTGGAAATAAGATAGCACTAAAAGATAATATTTCTTGTTTTAAAATTATGTATGCATTTTATTTCAGGAAGAAACATTTGAGCTAATTTAGCGTGTATACAATAGGTGGGTTTATTTGACATTAAGTTATACACTGCTGGACAATTGCTAAGGACGGATCACAAATTGCTATGTAGCATAACATTAAACGAGACATGAGCTCTAGTAGGATAAAATATAGTTG
Organism: Trichonephila clavipes; assembly: GCA_019973935.1. Taxonomy (NCBI): domain Eukaryota; kingdom Metazoa; phylum Arthropoda; class Arachnida; order Araneae; family Nephilidae; genus Trichonephila; species Trichonephila clavipes. Next base: position 452,055 of record BMAU01018918.1, read on the forward strand.
CCACACTGTTCAGACATTAGAATAAAGAATATTTATTGTTCTGGAAAATACAAAAGCTGTAAAACATCTGAAAGAAAAAAATGTTCATTTGATCTGCGTACGTAGAAATGGAACAATGCATCTAAAAGTCAGCAGGCACCTTAAAGAAAGGTATCAGTACGGGATATGTCCACCGTGGAGTGTGATACAACATTCCACACGTCGTACCATACTTTGCACAACATTATCCAGCAGCTGTTGAGGCAATTTATCCCATTCCTCTGTGAGTGCACGGATGAGGGTGTTCTTGTTTGTCGGAGGATAGTTTCGACCAGCAACTTGCCTCCCCAAAGCATCCCACACATTTTCAATGGGGTTTAGATCTGGAGAACGCGCTGGCCATACGAGACGTTGAATACCCTCGCTGTCTAGACAATCCTGAACAGCGAGTGTTCGATGACATGTTGCGTTGTCGTCCATAAAAACAAATTTATCACCGACAGCACCACGGAAAAGACGAACATGAGGAAGTAGAACTTCATCAATGTATCGTTGGCCCGTCATAGTCCCATTCGCAACCACATGTAGGCGCGTGCGGCCATTGATCATGATGCCGGCCCCCACCATGATACTGCATGTCGGATATCGGTCCTTTTCCTGGATATTTTCTGGACGATAAGCAGTACCACTCTCGCGCCAGATCAGTTGGCGTCTACAATCCGATGACAGACTGAACCTACTCTCATCTGAGAATAGTACGCATGCCCAGTCCTGTTCAGTCCAATTGTGATGCTCACGAAACCATTGCAAACGGGCAGTACGGTGCTGTCTGGTCAATGGGACACACACAACAGGTCTGCGTGCGTATAGTCCTCCTCCCGTCAAACGTCTGGCAACAGTTTTTCGGGAGATCTGCTTTCCTGAGGCAGCAAGAAACTGATTTGCCACCTGCTGAGCTGTGGTGTGCCTGTTCCTTTTTGCTGATAGGACGATATATCTGTATTCTACAGGCGTCGTACTTCTAACACGACCTCCCCCGTGCCGTCTACTACACATTCCAGTAGTTTTAAATGACTTCCACAGCCGTGAAACAACGCTGTGAGTAATGTGGAACTCCCTGGCAACATCTGTTATTTTTCGCCCTTCTTCGATCGTTCCAATAATTCGGCCGCAAATAAAATCATCTATGTGATGTCGGGAAGGCATGCCAAAAATTTTAAGTTCGTCTATTAAATCTTTCCTGTAAAACTTTGACTTGAAACAACAACTGTACACACGCGTCAAAACCTTTAAAGCTCTTATGAACGCTATCACGTGATGAACAGACGTGGGAAAAAATTTGCATACTCATACTTCTTCTTACTAATATCCCGCACTTATTCTAATTTTCCACATTTTGCTTCCTTTCATTTTGTGGTTGCTATGGATGATAGTGTTATCCGTCCTTAGCAATTATCCAGCAGTGTACGTCGACTCCGGTGGTTTATAGGCAGCGTGACCACTTAGTGAGCCTAAGGTTGCAGGTCTGATCCCGACTGGAGTCAATAGATTTTCCGGATATGAAAATCATAGGCTAGCATGTCAAATGATTATGTGGCATATAAAATATCCTTGAATATCTATTTAGCTCTGGTACTCCCGGCAAAATTAAATCCCGGCAATATTTAGCATCCGATGAGACCTTGAATTAAAAACTAATTTAAGTGTCCAAATTCGGTAATGAGATCTCCACTAGATGGTGCCAACACGAAATGCCTTTCACATTTGGGGACTTGCCGTGTCTGCTCAAAGGATAAGTTGCTAAAATGCAGCCCCATTGGAACAAAAAAAAAACAACATTAATATATATGAACGGTTTTTTGAGCTCATTGTATAAAATTCTTTCGTCTTTGTCTTTCTACATATATAACTGTTTGGTTTTATATTTATTTTATGATGAAATGTTTAGAATTTACTTCTTTTATATGTAAACACAGCTATGCTTATTTGTCTTGTTGGTCTTAGCCGCGGTACCCTAATTCTTTTGGTCACATGTTCGTGGCTGGAATGTCAAGAATTTGTGTCTAGTGCCACTGGAGAACCAGAATCAGTGCAGATTTATCCATTTAGCGCTTGGGGGGTTTCAAGGGGTCTGGAACAACCCAGATAAGCTTGACTTAACCCGATCCAAGATCCTCTCCTTGCATCCGCCAGTGCTAAGGAGTTCGTACTCTGCACCCAGGGTCCGAAATGACCTTGAACCTGCACTGACCACTGTAGTAGAAGGGCGGATTTAAGTTAAATATGTCGGGGCTCAAACTCCTTCAATTAGCTTGGTGTAGTGCATTCGAGAGGAGGTAGTCAGTTCCGGTGTCGTTCTCGTCATTTAACCCTTTAGCTAAGGACGGTACTTTTAAGTACCACCACTTTAAAATTACATAGAATAACCATTTTTATGAATATTCTGACGATACTTAGCAGGAATATTCTTTGGAATCCACTCTTTCAAGATATATGGCAGCACGGGTTATATGATGAGTATTTTAGCTGGGAAGGAGAATAGTTTTACAGCAGAAATTGCGTTTTCCGTGGATGCCGAAGATTGTCATTTTGTTCCGAAAAAATACTTAATGTCAAAATGTAAGTGTCTTATTTTTTTTTGTATGTTACTGATGACAGAAAACGATTTGACTATTTATTTTACGTGAACAGTGTATGTAATTAATTTTACAGTTGAATATATTTAATTAATTAATTAGCTCTGACTAATTAAATTTACCAAATTTGAGTACTTTTTTATGTATATCTCTTAATTTTCAATGTAGTGATTAAGAAAAATATTACAGGGAAAAAAACTACAGTAAGTCATAATGGGGTAAAGGGTTAACCGAAGTTTAAATTTACAAGAACCATAGACAATAGCCGTCGTGATAAATTTAAACTAAAAATGCAATATAACTATATCTTCAGATTAGCAATTTAAATTTCCAACTCCAAAATGGATACAAATATCATTACGATAAAATAATATTAATAATAATAACAGAAGTGTTCAAAAAGTTATTTGCGAGTTAATCGGATAAAATAATCCTAATCAATAGATATGTATATAACTTGTTATTAAATCGAACAAAGGAATGTTGAATAAAGATAAGAATAAATATCCTTTACCTAATGCTGATATAATTTATTTAAAATTTAAAATATAGTATGCTCATATATCTCATGAATGCGTGAATAAAATACATGGACGCAAGGCTTTGCCCTGTTAATTTCATGCATAACCGAAGTATTCAATTTGAGGTCAGGGTATTAAATCAGGTGTACTTCAAATCATAAATGTGAATATTTAAACTTAGTTTGCGATGTTTGTTGAAAATTAGCGAACTGTTTGTTGATACGTTCATGCATACTTATTTCCATTTCCACACTAAAGATTAAAAGTTTAAATATTTTACTATTAAGAATATTTTATATGAAATGTTTAGGTAATCATTCCGAATGAAGTATTAATTTAGTAGTTCAGCTAGTAACAGAGCTCATGAAATCAGATGATATATGCTACACCCACTCATTATTATTTGGTTCTCTGATATTAATGCTTATTACTTACGCATAATGAATACATTACCTAAAGAAAATCATTGACTGTCCTCTGCCTCCTAAAAGTTATTGCAGCACATTTATTGCGGTTGTATTGTAAAAAATATAAAGGGTTGCTTTCATACGAAACGCTAATACACAAATTATGATCAGTATCCATATAAATAATGTACACAAGTCATTCTTTGTCCAACTACATGGCTATGGAAAATGCTTTAATGAAATAACTCTATAAATAAAGAGTAATATCCAAATTTATTTAAGAAAAAAATGTTAAGGTATATACATAATATATAATATTGAATAATACAGTCATATTATTAATTTTTTTATAAGTTTTGCCTTATTTAAATTTGAATTTGTATTCTACGTATATACTGCATGGTAAAAAATTATACATATAAATGAGCATAAAACCACTATTAGTAAATTCGACTCTAATAAGCTGAATTATTTTTTATCGCAGAGTATTTACAAAGTATAGTGTTTGTAGAAACAATACATACATCATAAGTTATTTTACTTGAATATATGTTGTTTATTCCTAAAGTATTAGGGTAATTTTCTTTCCCATTTGTAGTTATAATTATGGAAGACCGACGAAACAAACCTGAAAATCAATGCATGAAGCACACTCTATAAATGCATTAAAAGCTAAGTGTTTATAATATCATGTTTTAATCAGTTATAATTTAGGATATAATAATAAAATTATAGAGAAATTTCAAGCAGAATGAGAGAATTTTGTTATTGAATGAATGAATAATCATCACTATACCCTGAAATATTACACTATGTTTCTTTAATAGGGTAATTTATTATACATTAAAATATTTTTCCCCATTCATATAGATATAATACGTATATATTTGGTTTTATCCACACTAACCTATACAGATGTGTATGTATATATATATACACGTATGGCTTACACACACACACACACACATATATATATATATATATATATATATATATACACACACACACACACATATATATATATATATATACGTATATATATATATATATATATATGAAGCAAATTTTCTTGACATACATATCATATTAATAGATAATGTAATAGTTTCTAATATTTATGATAAAAGAGAAGACTTTAATTTCAATATTATATAAACGTTCCGCTTTGGGAGAACAATGTACATATTTCTGTATTCAGAAATATTGTTATTAATTATGTACAACACAATAAGTTTATGGTGTCTAAAAAATCAGAAATAATAAATAACGATAAAAATTTTACTAAATATTGCTTAAATCAGGAATACCCAATTAATTTTATTAATAGTTATATGAATAAGGCTATTCAAAATTGTAAGGATTAAAAATTTTTAGATTAATAATAGTTTAATACTATAAATTTACACATTCCATAGTTATAGTTACCTCCATATTCTATTATTAGTTAAAATTACTTATTAATATTTAATTCATATATACTTTATTGTCACTAAAGTTATGGTAATTTGTAACTTTTTTATTAAGTTTTGTTTCTATTCTTTTTATACTTTTGCTAAGTGCTACATTACAGCCATTCACATGCTTTGAATCTGCATTAGAGTCCAGAATCTGGCAATAACTTATTAATTGCAGTCAGATTTAGCGCGGGCTCTGCATTTTCAAGTGCAATTTTTAGCTAAGTTACCTATATTTTCTAATGGATTCAGATATGCCTATCCATTTCTTTCAATACGTTTTTGATCAGTAATACTTACATAAAGGGGGAAGGTTGGCTGGCCAAAAACATGTTCAACCCCACATTTATATAAATTATTTTATATATTAGCTGTCCTAAGTCAGCAATGTTTATAATAATGCAGCATCCATTTTATAATTTTTAGTCTAGAGTCCTTCATCGTATGATCTCTTTACTGTCTCTGTGTTTTTTCGAATGTGATTGATGAATGTTTATCTCTTGTTTGTAGAGAATTAGACTATATATATATATATATATATATATATATATATATATATATATATATATATATGTATGTATATATATATATGTACGTATATATGTATATATATATATATATATATATACAATGTATATATGTATATATATAAATATATATGTATGTATATATGTATATATATGTATGTATATATGTATATATATATATATATATATATATATATATGTATGTATATATATATATGTACGTATATATGTATATGTATATATATATATATATATATATATATATATATATATATATATATATATATATATATATATATATATATATATATGATGCATGGTGTGTGTTTGCGCCTGTGGACTTGAGTTAAGTAACACATGAGATATATGTAATATTTCCGCATTTAAATTTTCTTCAAGTGGTTTTCTTTTACTTATGTTAGTTTTCAACAAGAACTTGATTGGTAATTAATTATTTTAGTTGTTGCTAAAACCGCCTGTCTGACGGTGTCATATCTAGGCCCACAAAATTCATCGCTCAAAAGTCTAGATGTACACCAGTCGTTAGTAGTAGCTTTGAGCACCATAAAAACAACAGTATGATTTGGCTCATCTCCACTCAACTTTTGAGGGACACCAACCACCCTGGAGGTAGTCGCAGGCCTCACATTTCTCTTCCTTTCCATCAACCTTAGGAGAGGACTTGCAGCTCAACAGCTGTTTAAATTACCCTTATGTCACAAGGACACTATACGTATACAAACGTCCCTGCCTTCCCTGGTATTCAATTCCATGCCCTTCGGTACATTAGCCACTGTCACTAACCATTATAAAGGATGGGCGGTATACTGTTAGTTATTTTCGTTTACCCGCCTATCACGAAATATCAATTTAACCACAACTTTATCTCCTCAAAAATTTTCACGTTGGCACCTTTCAAAGTGAAATAATGCATTGTTGCATCCGCTAACGGTTCGGGACAACAAGTGCATTAAATTTCGAAAATTATATAATTATGGAGCATTTGAGCAATTTTCGCTAGGAAAATGAGGGAAAAAAACACTGAGATATCTGGAATGTCAGTAATAACGCCGTTTTGTCCATTGCCATATCCATGGCTGTTTGAACTGTTTTCACTTTTTGGTTTGTGTACGTCAAAGAAAAGTCAGATTTACTTCCACAACAACTTTTCTCAAACTGTGGGGTCCACCACCCTTGGGGGGGGCGTGAAAACTCTACATAAAGGGCGCGAGCATATTGAAAAGTCGTTAACTAAGGATTATTTAAAAAATTTGTTATTTTACTTAAAGTAAACCAACAAAATACATTCTGACATGATGAAAGATAAAATACACATTTCCACTGATATATTAAACCTATAAATGTATCAATGCTACACAATATACTTTAAAATTAATTTAACATAATTAAGTTAAGAAAAAGTTTAATAATTACCAGTGTCCCTTTGGGACTGTCATATATAAAATTACATACACAAATCAACGCTTATCTTGATAATTTGTTCGGTTTTTAATTATTCCCTTAACTTTCGAATAAAAGTTACGCAATTTGGTTCCCATGCCAACCGTTTTCCACGTAGGTGCGCTTATGTGATGCATTGGGTTTGGAAGAAGAGGAATAAAGAAGCAAATAATCTGAAATAAGTAAATCCTTCCCAAACATTGTCAATCCTTATCCAATGTCAGGTTCTTTTATTGCATTCCATAGCCTTTGGAAAAAATTTATGGATAGCAGTGCACAGAAAAGATCGTACTTCGAAAATACGTATGTATCCGTCAGGGGAAATTAATGCTTTGGCTGAACAAAACGTTTATACACGCCGGTGACACTCCAGAGGCTAAAGACGTATAGTAGTTTTAGCATGAAAGTATAGTATTATTGAATTCAATACATTGTTATTGTATGAGGGGTTCGCGATGAAAATTATGATTGAATATTGGGTCACGACTATAGAAACTTTGAGAAGCACTGTTCTATTGTATTTATTATTTTCATTCATTGTTCTCACTGAGGAAGCATGAATTACATTCTTAGTACGTGCTTTCTTGATTGTATTAAATGCGTTATCTTCCATCTTCCTTAATATCTCATATTTTCTTGTCTCTCTCATTCAGCACTAAACCTATTGTAAAAAATTTATAATTTTTTGAACTATATTAGAGATATAAGCTACAAAAAATAATTTCCTTTATCTCTTTAATCAAAATCTAAAAAAACAGATGCCATTTTTAATAGATATATGAAAATAAAAGTCAAGAATTCATTATTCTAAGTGTTCAAACATTCACTGCTTGGGCAATTACAACATTCATTTTAACACTCTGGGGAAAATAACACGTGTCGTAATCTGAGAGGCCACCACGACGGGGATATATTGTTCCCTGTCATACAAAGAAAATTGGATGGAAATGAAAGTAATGGATATTTTTGGTTCAGTTAGGATGCCATTCAGACATGAGTAATAATATGTATTTATGATGCAAAAAGTAAACCTTTTCTCAGGGAAAGAAGTTATAACAATTATTATGAAACACTAAATTTAAAACTCAAAGCTTTCGAGTTGTAGGAGTCAAATGTTTTTGCTATCCTTTTGAGCTACTTAATATGTAATTAATTGTTTTAAAATGTTTTGTAGAAGAATGCGAGAGGTTCTTTATGGTCACAAAATGAAAGTGTGCTAGCGTAATTAATATTGAATAGTTACTTCTAATAAAAATAATATCGGATGCTACTATAATCAGAGAGAGAGAATTTTTCTCGAGTTTAAATTAAACTCTTCTCCCCTACGATATCGTCTTGCTGAAGAATTGAATTTTGTCAGTTGGGATTCCAATAATTTAACAAACTTTTTGCTACCCATGTTGAATATTAGTATCTTAGGGTGGCTACCCAAGTGCCCACCGAGATTGGCCCTAAATACATTTTTCTACCAATAAACCATGCTCTGCAAAAAAAAAAAAAATAGAATTTCAATGTGCCAAGCTGTGCAGTCTGATTGAATTCTATAACTAGATTGTGATACTTGTTATTCCGTCATCCAAATTTTAACATAATGCAATGCAGGTTAAGAATATCATATCAATTTATAGGTTCTTCTTATCAATTGGTTATAGCTAAGATATTCCAGGTCCTTCAATAATTACTTTATATATTGATATTGGGCAACATCGATTCAATATAAATCAATATTAATATAAGGCTAGGAATTATCTTTAATGACAGGGTATTTCCTTGCTGATGAAATAACAAATGTTTCTTTAAGCCTATATTCAAAGATAAAATATTCTCTCATTTCTTTCTCGTTATTTATAGCTAAAGTGTGTCTAAATGTGCAAATAAATGGTTCGTGTGTTAGGAAGTTACTCCATATTTAAAATTAAACACTCATTTAAGAATGGGAATGAAATACAATGAATGCATGTTAGGAATTACTCCATATTTAAAACTAAACACTCATTTAAGAATGGGAATGAAATACAATGAATGCATATACATATATATATATATACATATATATATACATATATATATATATTCATGCATACTATACATATATTATATGCATTAAATTATATGCATTAAATTAAAGTAATGCTGAAGTTTGTTTTTGCATTTGGAGTCATTCCCAAATCGATAAGTTGCATCAAAATATTTTGTCATTCCCGAAAATCGTAGCATAAGTTGCATCAAAATAGTCGGCGAAATTCCCGAAGGAACGATGAGCACGTATCTCCACCTCCACAATTTTTTCATTCCTGCGCTCGTGATTAAGCCCAAAACTGCTCTGATTTAACGAAGTACTCCGTGTGTACTCGGATCAAAATAGTGTGAGCACGTATACACATTTTTCATTCCTCTCGCAAAATGCTCCGAATGAGGCTACGTATTTTAGTACTTGAAACATGTCTGTCACTTAGTACCTTTCTTTTAAACTAATTCTGCTTTTAAAAAGTGGAAAGTTATGTGACTACATTATATATGAAGACATCATTCTATAGAACATATACATAGATTTAATCGGTACTTAAGTATTATCACAACCTAATGGCGACATTATATGAAATGAAGCACATGTATTCCAGTTTAGCGTGTACGACACATAGGAAATCGGGGTTGCCAACTTGGTGAGTTTTTAATAGAGTTGGCGTTTGTTGCGACGTAAGCACCGTTTAATCTTAAGTGATAATTTATAGGGCTAATTTTAAAACAGTGGACATGGTTTAGCTAAGAATTTCCATTCTTTGGACTCATTGCTCTGACTCGTTCGCTGTAGAAATATAGGTTTCCTAACATCAGTGAGTTTTTTTTTTTTTTTTTTACTTAGAAAGCTTAACCGGCAAGATAATCACTTGCAATTCATATGAGCATATAAGTTTATGTATGGCATTCGTATTAAGCGTTATTGGTATTAATATTATGCGTGCACTCATATTCACATTGATTGTGGTGAAGAAGTTGCCTGAAATGGAATCAAGTGAAAGTTTATAATGGAATATAAAATACTTAAAAATATAATATTCGTATTGCTGTTTTAATAGTGGTTACATGAGATGCATGTAGTGTCATTTATCCAATTTACAGTTTTAATGCAACTTTAATTAATCTATGTATTTAGTTTTGGTACAGTTAGAATGCTGTTGATAATCAAAATAATAGGCAAAAGCATAATATTTAAATGTCAATAATTAAATTAAGAATTCACTAAAGTAACTTGTCAAAGAAATTAGAATTTGTATTCAAAATTCTAATTAAAAGTTTCACACAGCATTTAGAAGTAATACTGATAACCAACAACAAGTATTTAAAAATTCCTCATGTATGTTACACCAGCGAGTGTTTCAGACAGATTAAAGAAAATGGAAAATGCTATATGTATATACATATCAAGTTTGTGACGATGTATTTCACTATGGATACTGACGCGCTTTAATATTATCATATCGCTAAGGAGAGCTGTTTTCTTATTTTTCTAAAATAAACTTCCCAATCCATCGAGGATATTACTCTTCTGACACGCTGTTTGAAGATTAAAAAGACATTTTGTGTTTAGTGAAGTTAGTCAAGTATTTGTCGCCAATAACAAATTGTCTCCCTTGCATTTTCAAAAGCGTTTCGTGTGACAAGTAATTAAAGATTCGTAAGATGTTTCTCGAAATTTGTCTTGTGGATTAACTTGTATTACCAAAGGAATTCATTACCATAATGCTCTCAATTTTTAATGATTGATATTTTAATGGGGATCTGCATTTTACTAGAATGCTGCCAATATATAAAATGTATAAATTATACCTCATAAGAGTGTTTCAAGTTACACCACATAAGACTGGTTGCTATGACAACCTATCAAAAGTGGTGCGGGAAATGAATGAACTACGCGTACATTAACCAAGAAATTTTAATATGCATGATAGTCATTGTTTAAATAAACAAATGAAGGATAAGAAAAGTTTAAGTATTGCATATATTAATTAAAAACCTTATGTCTTGTATTTCTCTCTTGGGACCGAAAGTTGAGAAATAAAGCTAAAATACTTTCTGTAACTTTCAACGCAGAATTTTCATTAGCTACACTTCAAGAATTTTTAGAACGAATTTCTTTAGTGTCCTGTACCCATTAAGGAAATTTGAATACGTTTTGGTTACTGTGTATCATTTTACGCTTTTATGAGAAAAATCTAAATGTCTTCGGATATTATATTTCTTCTTCCTAAATATTTTTACAAACCGGACATTTAAAACTAAATATTTGCAAGTTCTCGTATATTTTTAAAGATATTAAATCTTATAAATGTTTTTTAAAATGTAAAGGACTTTTGAGTATCGTTAGCTACTTGTATGAACTATTTCACCTTATCTAAGCGTAAGTCTGTGATTAACCCTGACCAATCGGCTTTTTTTTCCTACTTGGGGATATAACCCTTGGGGAGGGATTCGAGGGAAATCAACAGGAGTCTAGAGCAGTAGTACTCAATCTTCTTTCCTGTCGGGTCACATATCTATAGCAAGTATTCCACGCAAACCGCAACATTAGGATAATGATTAAAATCTCTACAAGGCAAAATCAGAATTGATCAAAGTAATAAAACTCATTCTTTTAGCTTTTATTTTAGTTATATATTAACCTCTCTAACAAACACACATGAAAAATATTTAGTTTTATTAATTTTTTGTTGTGTTGTGGAGTAATTTTGATTTCCTTTTATTCATAATAAAGCCCTCGTTTACATTCTACAATAAAGAAAAAAGTTATTGATAGCAAGATTGATACATTTTATTGCTTGATTGGTAAAATTTAGCACTAAATATTTAGTACATTGTTGTTAAATAACTGAATTTCTTAGTACAATAGGCAATGACCAGGCCATTTAGAAAAGGCTGGTGGGCCGCAGGTTAAGTATCACTGGACTAGAATGCAAGGTTGTTCTTGTCAATCTTTAGAAACATTATGTATGAACTATAAAATGTCATATATTTCAATTGCATATATAAGTATATGATACCCCGTCCCCTGCCTTTGTGTGCCATCTCTTCATCTACGCGACCTAGATTTGTGGGAAGGAATGATTGATCACTTAAGTTAGCCATAATAAACCCAATTTATTATTGTTTAAATATATTGAACAACACAAATCTTACTATAGGAAGGCAACCAGGAGTGATATAACGAATTCCTAAATTCTAAGTAAATAGCCGTCTGGAATACTCTCTAACCACTTATCTTTAAGTAAACCTATCCTATGAATCTCTATCTTCCTTAATTTCTTTAACATGCTAAAACCCGTTTTATAATTACGCTTTTAAGTTTACTGTCTTAAAATCAGCTCACGGCGTTCAGCATCTCAGCTTCCTTTTTCCTTCATCCTCGCTATTACAAAACCTGCACTATATATCTACCAAGTAATCTGAATTTCATGGTTTCTTCTTGAGATTATTGGCTGTGAATTAACTCAATGCTGGCCCCAAAGATTCCCCAAGAGGATCAATACGAAAAACGCAGTAAAGCTTCGTCACAAGTATATATTTGTAATTGTATTTGTAGTTACTAAACTGTTGTGTAAGTAAACTCTAATGGTTTAATTTTGTTAAATTACTACCTACTGGGCATTTAATAATTTCATTTACCTTTGGATTATTCATTATAAATTACTTTGAAACATCCTTGTTTTGTTTATGTATCCAAACTTGCACGCACACACACACACATATATATATATATATATATATATATACGCTTCGAAAGAAGCATGGGGAGTTTTCGGGAAATTGCTTCTATTCGTTCATGTATGATGACAGCTTTAAAAAACCTCTTATCGATCCAAAACAAACGCCAACTGCCCTGATTTTGAATTGGATTGTATATATCTTTCAAAAACTACTAAATGATATATTTTCAGTTTGAGTTTCGGATGAAAGTTTACTGATAAAAAGTTTGCCCATCACTAATCTGGATGTTATAAATAGTAACTTCACATATATCAACGTAAAGCTTTATAACATTATAATAATCTCTTCCTAATTACAAAACAATTAAAATTATAGAAAAAATATACTCCAATTTTTCCTATGGTGTTACTGTATTTACCATTATATTTCCATAACTATTTTTGATTTGGATAACACTTTATGGATATGGACATCATTTTAATCTTATTTGAATATTGTATATTACCCGAAAAAAATAATTTAGGTACTTATGAAATCAAATGAAAAATAGAAATATTCAAAAAAATAAAAACTTGCTGAATAGGAAAATATTCTTTGATTATTCATATTTTAGTTAAACGTAATTAATAAATAGATAAATATCAAAGTAATTCGGCTGTATATTCAAATAATCAATGCATCCGTACTGTTCTTAAATGTTACTCTTAACATGTATGCAAACATTTACATTTGCAACCCAATTTACATTGCTTTAACCATGATTCAAAATGTCCTCATGCTGCATTTATTAAGAGTTACTTTTATTTTCCGTAAAACAAAATATATTCCGGAAAGAGTATTCAACTTTAAAAATCATTTTTAAAATTGAAAGAATGTCGATTGAGACTTTCTTCTTAAGTTTTTGGTCAAAAGTTTTGTCTCAGAAGTCAATTTCACTAGAAGTCAAGAAATACAAAAACAAAAAAAGGGAAAGAAAGACTTAGTGACATTTTTACGTACTTATAAAGCATTGATGAGATCTAGGCGAGCAGAGGTAAGACAAAAAAAATCATATAAGACATTTCGCAGATGTCAAACCTCAAGAATTATCCGGTCTCTCGCGTGGAGACGTTTCTTTTTCTGTCGTTGTCAGACTCTCTCGTTCGGTGTCGCTTGACTTCGGGAGGTGTCTATCATCATTCTTCTTCCTCATTTCACTGAAGTTCACTTCGACGTTCAAGAATAAAAAAAAAGACCATGGGAAAACACTATGATGGGAGTACAAGAAAAAGAGGATCAAAAGAAAAACGATTTATCAGCATTTTTTTTTTCTTTTCTTTTTTGTTATTATGTATGTTTGTAGAGAAAGAACATTTTTGATATTCTTATTTTTATTTAAGAGTTATTCAGATTCGTTCCAATTGTTATTTATTTATATTTGAATTTTTTTTCTTCTTTTGAGATAGAAAATGTTTCAAAAACTAAATCAAAAAATAAAATACAATATTTTTTTGTCAAGGAAAAAAAATGATGCTTGCAACTTTGCTTCAGAGATTTTGACGTAACATCAATGAAATGTTTTTTTTTTTAGTAAAATGAATAAATGTCAAACGGGGAACTCCTCCATTTTATTCAGCACATATTATGCTTTTTTAAGTATTAAACTGCAGTAATAAAATTAAAAAAAAATTGTTTGTGGACTTATGATCACACGATAGAAGTGAAAACTTCTGATTCATTCTGAGAAAGAGTGTCCAATTGTTTGGATGTACTACTGTGAAGGTCTTTCACTTTTTAGGAGTCATGTAAGAACTTAATTTTTATAAACAACTTTCTTTATTTGGTTATCTTATCCAAATAGAATCAAAGACTTATTAACAAATTTATTTAAATAATATTATGAGGTTTTAAAGATAATATCCTTTAACTTAACTTAATTAATGATCTCATTAATTAAACATTAATTAATGATCACGCAGGGATTAACGATAAGAGATCCCAGAATTATATTTAATAATGTTCTTATTGAACATTTAACTTTAATCTCACTCCTAAATCTTTAATGATACTTTAAACACAAATCAATAGTTACCACTCGGGATCTATTCTTGAGATTAAATATCTCTGACAAGAAATCTTCAATTTAAATCCACGATAACTTTCTGCTTCAATCTCTATCTCCTACTGCTCCAACTTTACTATTTCGTTTGACTTAAATATAATCTAATCTGCATAACAAGGAATCATGTCCGCTTTTTGGAGTTGATTGGAAATAGGTAGAATTAAATTTCCAAAAAGGTCGACTCAGAAGGTTAGTGATTTCCGTATAGATTCGTCACACTACGTTTCTTTTACGACAT
Organism: Trichonephila clavipes; assembly: GCA_019973935.1. Taxonomy (NCBI): domain Eukaryota; kingdom Metazoa; phylum Arthropoda; class Arachnida; order Araneae; family Nephilidae; genus Trichonephila; species Trichonephila clavipes. The sequence continues at coordinate 467,082 of BMAU01018918.1, forward strand.
TTTCACAGTTCCCTTTTTCGTGACATTCATAGGGGGATTTGTTTATTTTATCCATTTTCTTCGAAGGGTAAAGTTTATATAATAATACATTTTTAAATATTTATATATGAATATATACGATTTAAATGTCAATTAGTCTAATTATTGGATAAAATTTATATGTAAATTAAATATGTATATTATTTTTATAAAAATATTTGTTTTTATGACACTTAACATACTAACGCATCAATGCCAATATTCTAGATAACTCGACACGATGACAACCCTGATTTGCGATGTGTCGTACGTGCTGAATTAACAACCATGTGCACCTCTTAATATAATTTCTCCAAAACCGTTCGTTAATTTGTATAAGTACGGTTTATATAATTTATATAACGTCATATACTATGTAAGGCTATGAAAACTTATGCCCTGATAGCCGTTTGCTTTTCTTAAAATTCTGTAAGCAAATAAAATAAAGGGTTAGTACTTTTTTCACAACGCTTTTAATTTCTCGTAATCTTAGTTGTTATCACTAATATAATCCAAAATATTGGCAACTTTCTCGCTAACTAAATTCATCAAAATTTTGGATTTTCATTCTTTTGGCTCATTTTTGTACTTGCATGCTCTTTCTACTGAATCAAAATGTAGATCCCACGTTTCGTTTCTTCTTATCTTCAATCTCCTACATGGTAACAATCTTTGTTTTCAAATTTATTTCGCTTGTAGTATTTTCTTGTTCACTCGCTGAAATTGAGTGGACGTCGGCTGCATGGCAGTATATTTAAAGAAAGAAAATAAAACGTAACGGTAAAAAGTGTACATAAATTTTTACTTAAAAAAACGCGCTTGAGAAGTTTTCAATTCAAAACTGAGCGACACGAGCTCGACTTCTGGCTAGAGCAAAAAAAAACCAAGTAGCGTATTGGACCCGAACCCGACGCTTCATTTGAATTAATCAACAAAACGTGCCTAAAGAAATAATCAATTCAATAAAATTTTTCAATGCCCAGATTTTTTTTTTAAATTAAATGTATTTTTTTTTAACATTTTAGGTTAATATTCTGTTGCTCAAAATTTCTGAACATGCAGATTTTATACATTTTTTTTAATTAAATGAAACAACACTAACATTTCAAAAGGTTTTTAGTATGTGTAAACTCTTGAAACGCTACTAACTATAGTTTGCTGTAGATCCTAAGCCTGTATTAATAGATTCAATTTTGTTTAACAAGGTTTATATATTACAGGAAAACTCAGGAAAATATGTACATAAAAGATATCATGCATGTGTCGCCAATCCGTTTCACTCGTTTTAAATTTATACATCATAAGCTTTTGTGAAGATCTTCGTGTTTTCCTTTATAATTTTTATACCGCACTTTAATAATCTAATTCTTTTTTGGAGTACACAGATTTTATTTAGATTTTCTTAAAAATATCTGTGAGTCACATTCATATAACTGAAAGGAAAATTAAAAGTTTCTATGTAGGAGCATGTTCTATATATATATATATATATATATATATATATATATATATATATATATATATATATATCATATATATATAGAAGTATCAAGTATCGATTGGATTGACATGGTTAGATGTTATGAGCAAAATATGATGTGTAATTGATATATTAAAAATGAAAAGTCGTGCTATAAGAAATGGATCATATTCTTGATGGGATACTGTTTGGTGAGTCTTTAATGATTTACTCTATTCATTTGTGAATATACTGTATTTTTAATGATTTACTCTATTCATTTTGAATATACTGTGTTTTTAATGTGAACATTCGGTTTTTAGAAATTTTTAGTTTGAATTTCGGAATTTTTAGCTTGAACTTTCGAATTTTTATTGAACTTTGAACTTGAACTTTCAGATTTTTTAACTTGAACTTTCGGTTTTTTTAATTTGAATTTTTTGATTTTAGATAATTTTTGATTTGAACTTTCGGATCTCAAATATTTTTGATTTGAACTTTCGGATCAGGAATTTATTTTTTCTACCTTTACAACTATTTTAAAGATGGGGGCATCATCTTGGGAGTTTGAAGGTTCATTTATATTATGCACTAAATTGTTTTTAAATTTTAATATTGCAATATCTTTCGGAATGTGATGGCGAATAGTTTTATTTTTCAAGTATAATGATTTAATTTTAACTTTTTAATTTAAAGTATAATGGTTTAATTTTAACTTTTAATTTTTAAAATTTTTTTTTCTTCTGAAATTTGAAATTTTTCCAATTAACTTACCAAGTTGCAATAGGGGGAAGGTTGGCGCCATCAAACTAGTTTAACCCCACTTATCGGTCCTAAGTCCGAGATTGCACTTGGATATTTTATAAATTTTTATTTTATTTTATAATTTTTTAATTTTGTTTGAAAATGATGGAACATTATCTTTTATATTCGCCATTGATATTCTGAAGTGTTTTGGTATTTTAGGATTCATATATTTCAATTTTTAAATTGATAATTGTGATTGTTTTTATATATTTAAATATATATATATATATATATATATATATATATATATATATATATATATATATATATATATATATATATATATATATATATATAATGTGTTCTTATGTACAGTAAGTTACTGCACTCCAGACGATTTCGACAGCATACATTAGAGACTATGAACAAAAAGAGCTAAAATGTAGAACATTTTCTAATTAAAGAAAATAAATATAAATTAGAAGAGGAAAAAATTGAAGATAAAACAAAGGATTTTAATGATAAAACCAAGAAAAATAATTCTGATAATAGACAAAATATTTGCCATTTGCTTGAGAATTTATATGAATTTATTCACGTGTAAAATTATAGGAATTTTTAGAGGGATTAAAAAACTACCTTTTTAAAGTTTTTCTTTAAAAGAAATATAAAATACCAAGTAGTTACCATACATATATGTATATCGTAACCTTCATAACTGTTAAATTGCTCACAATTTGTACCAAAATAAGCATATAAAATCCATTTTCCCATCTATTATTACAAGAACATTTTTCCATTTGTGAGGTGGGTGGGAAATTGTTAAATTTAGAGATCAGAGGAAATGTTTTTAATGGAAAATTATATTATTGTTATGCACACATAAATTTAGTCAATTGAAGCCTTATATTATATAAAAGTATACTCAAGCAACAGTTTTAGTAAATTTGTTATAAATTGACGTTCTTACCCATATGAATGAAATACATGCAATAAATATATCCAATATAAAAATAATAATACAAAAAACTTGCTGCTATGCACGCAATTGTTAAATATTCCTAAAAATCATAGCATCGTAAAAATTCAATGTCCTTCTTTCCTAAGCATGCACAATACATTTATGCATAATGCAGAAATAATATCCTTATATTGCCAAAATTTTTATAATATTTTAAAATAGATTATATAAAGCAGAACAGATTCTTTAAAAATCGTGATTTCCATCGATACCAAATATTTTCCCACTGTTCCAGGTACCCTGCATATTTCCGCCAATTTCCTTTCCACCCCCCAAAAAAAATTTCTAGCGGAAAAAAAAGCAGGGAAATTTTCTGGCGGAAGAATTCGTTTTTGTCTGGGCATTCAGGATAGCAGAAAAAGCACTCATGTGTGCCCAAGAACTATATGCATGAGTCATAACCGCACGGCCACTCACCGGGTTCTCTTCCGTTCCGGAAACAATAATGAAATTCCGACAGCTGGATAGAATATTTTATTAAAAAATGAGAAGACAACACCCGTTGTGGCTTTCCGGAAGGTATACGTATCCATTATTCAGCGAGATGAGAGGAATTTTTCGTGGAGAAAATAGCGAATTGATTATTAAAATGTCCATCAAAACTGTTTCAGCCACCTTCCCAGTTATACGACTGCCATGGGATTCCATTTTTTTTATTTGTTTTTATTTTGGATGAAAAGAAAGTTTTACTCTTATATACACATACACTAACAGGCTTGATTCTATTAAAGGAATTCAAACACACGTACTGCTCTTAAATCTCCCGTCAAATCTTGATAAAGTATTTATTTTACAGACATTTTGGGGGGATTAAATGCATCATCACACAAGTTCTTGCAAAAAATTATGCACGTTGTTCTATTCGGTTATTTTCCACCATCTTTTTGTTTTTGCGATGAATCTGAAATTCATTCGGAAACAAGTAATATAAAAAAAAAATAAGTCAATTCCTATTTAGATCAACAGAGAAAATTTTATTTTATAGCTACTTTTTATTAAATACTTACAATCAATATAAATATGTATATACATAGAACAGAATCACAACATTAAGCGGTAATTAATTTTTATTAATTATCATTAAAGTATCGTATTGTCATCCAAAACAATCGTGTATATAAAATTTCGGTTCAACTGAATGCTTTAAAACGTGAGAAAAAAACATTTTCATGTTTTGACACAAGTCGACAAAATGGTCGCTAAGTCGCCAACGTGGCTTTATTTGTAATTTTTCAAATAATTACTTTTAATAAAAATTATTTTTTATTATTATAATTAAGTTATTGAATTGTGATCCAAAATAAAATCATGTATATTAAATTTCAGCTCAAGTGAGCGCTTAAAAATGTATTTTATGAACGATTAAAAATTCCACCAAATTAAATAAATAAATAAATTTATAGAGAGCGTGAGTTAATAGTAGGAATTGAAAAATACGATATTATTAAGTGATAATTAAAAGTAAAGTTTAAAATATGTTTATTTTCATTGTTAAAGTGAAAAAAAAATATACATATTTCATAAAATGCTTTGCTTGTGAAAATGTTACACCTTTTCTGGCATTCAGTATATCAATCCGTAAGAAGTAGCTAGTGCGCAGAAGGTTTGCATTTGTTTCATTGAGCTTTAAGAAATCGTGAAGTTGTTTTACGTTATTCATTAATATGGAAATATCTAGTTTAAAATATTATTTGTTAATATTTTTTATTTCGTATTAAATTATTGGAGTGACTTCTAAAAAACAAATACGAATTTGTTCATGAGATTTGTTCCAGATTCTAATTTGTTGAGATTAAAATAAACTACCGTAAAATCTGGCGTATAACGCGCAATTTTAACACAAAAAATAAGATCGAAATTTACGAGTGCGCGTTATACGCCGGGTATAAAATTGATAGCTTCAAAAAGAAAAAAAAATTGAGTATACAAAAAATTGACTTCTACATAGATCAAAACACTGTTTATTTAAAAGAAACGACTTGCCTAATGGGGTTGCCTAAAGGGTATTAATTGTTGAAGTATACTACTTTTTAAAAATCTTGGTATAATACCTCCAATAAAGAGCCAAAACATAATAGAATTGCAAACGTACATTTCAGGTTTCTTCGTAAAAAAGAGAGTGCGTGTAATACGGCGAATATACCTAAAAATCCAAAAATGAAGCTTGAAAGTATAGGCGCGTGTTATACACCTGATTTTACGATACATGAAAATGCGCTATTTATACGATTTAGTACACATGTTATTAACAACAAAAATTAATTATGTACTAAAAACTTTTTCTTTTAAAAATACTTCGATAGGCAGGTATCAATTAATTTTAAAAAATACACTAAGTCTACAAACTCAGGCATATATATGTATGTATATATATATATATATATATATATATATATATATACATACATATATATGCCAAGAATTTTCTAATATATATAATAATATATATATATATATTAGAGAAATTCTTGGATTGACAGGAGAAATGCCACGGGCAGCCGTTTATACTATTATATTTTATTTCAGTATCCAGTAAAGCAGTCTCCACTCCAAGCCATGATAAAAAAGAGAGCTCTTTCAGCTTTGATCAGCAGCGAGTGAGTCCTTAGTACACGTGTATTCTTTAAGTCCGCAAAAGAAGAAGTCAAAGTTCTTATGTGGGAAGTGGGTTGAATTGTCCTGGTAAGAAGTTTACCCCAACTGACACACACTTGAGGGGCTGAGGATTCATCACACACTCACACACACACACACACACATATATATATATATATATATATATATATATATATATATATATATATATATATATATATATATATATATAATTGAGAAAGGAGATTCACTCATAACGATATTCTTACATTAACAGATGTAAAGTTCTTAAATTTTGCAGGCTTTTATTAAGTAGATATTTATTAAGAATGAATTTTCTGAAATCGATTCTAAAGAGAGGTTGAGGGAAAGTAATATACAAAAATTCCTTTGCTTGGACTATTAACCCACATACTTTAAATTTGCATAGTGTGTGTTTTATAATAGAGATCCACTCAGAACCTTTATTGCGAAGATTAAGTTCCGAAGGGGGACGGGAGAAAAAAAATACTTCCGTATTAAAAATAAGAATCCTATTGCTTTTAAATCAATATCTAATGGCTAAAGGAGTGTTTTTAATACAATCAAAAGTTTTATTCTTGACTTAGATATGTATACTCTCTCAATAACCTAAAAATAGTTCATAGATATACAACATCATCGTCCTTCTTTTATAGGTTATGTCCTTACACAAAAAAGTTTCCTCTTTTTCAATATTTTAAAACTAATCTGTTAACATCTATTCAAAGATACCAGACCGAACTGATATGCGCCATGTGCTGGTACAGCATGAATAATTGGATGTATTAATGTATTTTGTACATTGGCCTTTATTTAAACGATTTTGTCCTTCAATAAAAATCAGGATTTGAAGAAAAATGTATTCCTTTAATAGTAAAGAAGAAATTTTTAAACTTAGAAGAATCAAATCCGGGTACAAATAGCATCCATTACGTAAATAAATAAAAGTTTATTAAAATATTCATTAAAAAGTTCACCCTTTGTTTAATTAAATATTTTTTAAAGAAAATATTCAATTGAAATATTTTCAATTTTCAAGATTTTTTAATAAAACGAGAAACTAATTATATTGAAAAAAAATATGATACTGAATTCTCCATTAAGCTTGTTTTATTACTTATTAAAATTCCAAAGAAAGGAAACAAGATTTTAGTGAAAGATAAAATTTTTTACTTTTCAGAAATGGTAGAAAATTTTGACTGAAATAAATAGTTTTACCATAATAGTCTAACTGTCATTTTATGCTCCTGAAGTGGAAGTCCCTTTGCTGTTTTGTTCTATGTTAACTCATCAATTGAAAAGGGCCGTGTAAATAGACTAAAGGAAACAGGGTTGTCAAACTGCATGACAGGTGGAGTAATGCTACCCTCAGAGTTACATATGCAAAGGGCAGTGGTGAACCATGGCGGGAGCAAACATTAAGAAGATAGTGATTGACTGAGAGAGACGGCAGAATTCAGACGCAATGTGATCGTTGGAATGGTTCTCACAGTCTCTGATGTGTTCTATTGAACGATTTTAAGTATGATAGGGCAACAGTTACTGTAAAGATCACTGATAGGCAACTCATCTAACGGGGCTTTCATAGAAACCATTGAGCCTATTGCCAGCTTCTAACGTTCTATACTACCTGGAAAATTTGCAGTGATGCTGGTTGCATTTGACATGGATTCTTTCGGGCTAAAGTAGAATGGCTTTCAGCGATGAGTTCCTCTTCGAGTTCAGTTTTGATTACCTGCAAAGATTGACCAGGAGATATCCAAGATGTTAGAGGGCTCTCATCTGACTATCGTTCACCACAAGGTTCGTCAAACAATGGACTCAATTCATGTGACGTCATAGTCACATGATAGTGAAAGCCACGTGATTCTAGCAATCAATTCAAAAACTCATGCGACGTCACAGTCACACGATAAAAACTATGTAGTGTTTCCAGCTAATGAGTTCACGCACTCCGGTGCCAAGTTTTGCTCTTTGCAAAAACGTTCTCTTATAAAGTACATATGAATAAAAAATGCATTTTATTTAAAAGTATAAACATAAAATATGATTTTTTTTAATTTAAAAAAAATCTTTTTTAAGAATTTTTTTTCCTAACATTTAAGCATCTTTACCCAAATAGGAAATTTCAAATTTTATCTGAGTTTTTACAAATAGAACAAGTACAATTAGTTCAATGTTTGTTTTGAATTCAATGGAAAACACGTGTTTCTTTTTATCATGTGACTTCATGAATTGAGCCCATTTTCATGGTATGAGGTGACATTTATTTCGGGAGATGGATCTGTTTCGCTGTTATTCAAGATATTTTTGCAGTAGTATGGTTTGTTAGAAGATTTCTACGCCCCTTATTGTGGTTCTTCTTTCGTGCTGCCTTGGGGTTACATTTTAGTAGTATAAGGCCTGGTAACAAATAACACGCTTTTTTTGTGCTTCTCTTGTATTTTCAAGGATTATGTGCGCAATCTCAAGGTCTCTTAATAATAAAGCATGTGTTGGTTCTGATGAGTAGACACCTTCGTGTCCTCTGGATAATGCCGGTCTAACTCGCCAATAGGGAGGTTTATGGCAAACAATTCAGAAAGTGAACACTGCCAACTGTAAGATTAAATGGCCAGCGGAATGACCACTGGCATCAGAGCCAGACAAGAGTCAACACATCATTGAAGTTTTTTTCTTTTGAGTTCTTTTAGCTCTTGTCGGTGTATTTCATGAATAAAACATGCAATTCGTACGACGTGCTTAGTATTTATTTTTCATTTCACATACATCAGATATGCTGATTTTCTTTCCCATTCGAATAAGTCATTCTGGGTACATCGCTTTTTATTTTTCAAGGTGTATAAAATATAATAAAATGATACACATACAAAAAGAGGCTAAGAGTAAATCTAAAAACAAGAATACTTATATAATATCTCGAGAAGAGAGGAAGAAAGTAAAGTATTAATCATATATCAATTTATTTTTAAGTGCCTTTATGTTCACGATATTTTTGATATTTGACTCGCTTTTTATTTTTCAAGGTGTATAAAATATAATAAAATGATACACATACAAAAAGAGGCTAAGAGTAAATCTAAAAACAAGAATACTTATATAATATCTCGAGAAGAGAGGAAGAAAGTAAAGTATTAATCATATATCAATTTATTTTTAAGTGCCTTTATGTTCACGATATTTTTGATATTTGACTATTAGACGCTGTTATAGAAAAAGTATATTGAACACTGTCATCATCGATCTATCTTAAAAACTAAAATGAATGTCGTCTGGAGAAATACTTTTATACAGTTTAACTTTTAGGATATGCTGCTAAATAGAAAATGAAAGGTATCAATTTACGATTAAGAACTTTTCAAAATTTTTGTTATATGTTGGTGAGTAATAATTTTCCCCCATTTTGCTACAGTGTATCAAAATTTTCTCCGTTGTCCAATATTCATTGTTTTTATTTCTTATTAGCCCATTTGTTTCGAAATGTTTACCACGCAAGAGCATAATGAATATAAATATTAACGATATTTTTTTCCCATCTTGATGTCCATCTTGGCTATTTTCTTTTAAATTTCAGACATATATAGTGTCGAATTTTAAATCCTTATGTGGTGCATGCTGGTGTTTTATGATTAGGTTTTTATTCATTATTTGCTCCTTTTTTCCGTATTGTAACCTATTATTTCACTAGTTCTGGAATGTATCCGTCTCGTTCAGTCTGCTCTCGTCCAATCTATTTTAGTCTTACATTTACCTGACAACTTCCAGATCCTCCCACATATGTTCAATTTCTCATAAATGCTCAACTTGTTGCCTGATCTCCAGGCCGGTCACACATTTGTTGCCAGGTGCGGTTGCTACATCCTAACAAAGACTAACTTTAATATAAGTTTTATTTTTCAGAAATGGCATGAAAAGTGTAACGCTAGCAAACTTAATGTTGGTAGAAAATTTTAAAATGAAATACACCGATGATATATTAAAAAAACCGTTTCTATTTATAATTTATATTACTATATATATATATATATAGATAGATAGATAGAGAGATATAAACTATACTTCATCATTTATATTACTGTAGTTTTATCACTCTAGCTTGTTGAATATTTATAAGTTGATGTGCGAAAAGTCGAAAATTTGTTATTAATGATACAGAACATTTATTTTATATTACAAATAATCCTAAAAGTAAAGTAATTTTTCGAATTTATTCTTTTTTCAATGAAATTTGGATCCCGACTATTAAAATATTTTGGAGCGATATCTAAACTGTATTTTAAAAAGAATTTAATCATTCTAACTGATGGTGTGTTTGATAGTAACTAAATATTTGTGTTCATTAGTTTTTTGCTGACAATCTCTTATCTATTATGTTGTTACATTGTATATAATATATGCAGTATAACTATTAACGACTTTAACGAACTATTAACTTTGTTATCTATTATTTAAATTAAATTAATTTTAAGATTGAAATATTGCCGCACGCATGATTGGTACAAGTCCCGATAGCCGAGTTGGCAGAGCGTTGGACTGAACTTCCTCAGGTCTCGGGTTCGAATCCCGGCCCCGGCAGATTTATCCAAAGACTAGAATTTTGTTCTCGTTTTTAATGTATTGTTTCTCTAGGTTCTAGATGAATCCAGATCATTCTTTAGAGTGCATACTGGATATTTCTCGAATATTCCGAAGTGTATAAAAGCAGAGTTCATCGCCAGTTGGGGATGTTCTCAGTCCAGTGTTGTATCGAGCTCCCAGCGTTAGAATAAATCTAATTGTTTGTTTAATTGAACTGTGTACTTCTTTCGAACTCCGTGACAAGTTTGGTGGAAGCGCGGGGTACAATTACGTCAAACGTGGATAATAGCGACAACCTTCGCAGGAGCCTCCGGTTAAGAGGATTATCCCCCGAATTCGGACTGTTAAAAGAAAATAGTAGGAAGAGGACAAAAATGCCGACCGAGCAAGAAGCCAAGCCCGCTGTAGTAACACCTTCGTTACAGCAATGGAGGAGCCCTTCGACCTTCCGAGGCGCCTGGGGAAGACCCTCTCAAATGGCTTAAAGAGTACGATCGAGTAGCCAACTTTAACAAGTGGGATGACATGATGTGCCTGGCTAACGTTTATTTCTTTCTTGACGGTACTGCGAGACAGTGGTATGTCAACAACGAAGACGACGCCTTAGATTCCTGGGAAGCGTTTAAAAATGGACTAAGTGGACTTTTCGGTAAACGTCAAAAATATACCAGAAGGGCAGAAGTACAACTAAAATGCCGAGCCCAGCGTTCAGGCGAGTACATAGTCCTACATACAAAGTGTATTAGGACTTTGCCAAGAGGTAAATCCTCTGATGAGAGAAGACGAAAAAGTGTCACACTAATGAAAGGTGTTGCTGAGGATATTTATCAGGCCCTGTTGACGAGAGAAATCAACGACACAGCAAGTTTTATCAAATGGTGCAACTATATCGAAGATATGAAGCAGAAAGAGAGTTGGTCGACCGAGATTTGAAAGGCTTCCAAACGTCGTACCGGTTGCATCCCTGACGGATGAGACTGATTTGGTCTCTCTTATTCGCACAATCGTACGAGAAGAAGTCCATCGACTAGTTAACCAGACGCAAGAATCTTTGGACTCCGATCCCCAATCCTTAGAAGAGATCGTTCAAGACGAAATTGAAAGGGTTTTGGCCCCAGTGTCAACAAAAACTACAGAAACTAGACCACGACCAACATACGCCGCTGTAACCGGGAAATACAGAGCTCCTGTTCAGAAATTCCCACCTGAACCAAGAAAACAGATGTGTGGAGAACGGCTGACAACAGACCTGTTTGTTTCCACTGCGGACGTCCTGGACATGTAATGCGCTACTGCCGAGAAAGGCTGTCTTTGACAACTCTCGAAACCGCCGACGGAACTTCGACGCCATTGGCACTGAAGAAGAAATACGCAGACCAAACTCTTCTCGCCGTTTTACGCCAAGTCCCACGAGAGGCCGATCCCCAATACGTCGTTACAGATCCCCGTCGCCATATCGCCGATCCAGTCAGTCGCCAGGCCGTAGGATCGAGGAAAACTAAAGAGAGCGACCTTCCAGGAGGTGAGGCCGCGTGTACTGGAAATCCTCCGTCGACCGCCAAGATGACTGGTAACCAACTAGACGTAATAATAGATAAGAAGCCGATACGTGCTCTCTAGTAGATTCTGGGGCATCGTTTTCTGTCATATCCGATAAGTATCGCCGATTTTAAAGAAAGTTCTGTTTGCTGATGCCAAGAGCGTTATGCTGAAAGTTGCGGATGGAAATTTTGTTCGGCCGATAGGGAAATGTGTTTTACGTGTCCGCATAAACAATCGAGAACTGCCTTTTGAATTTATTGTTTTATCACATTGTAGCCATGACGTCATCCTAGGATGGGACTTTTTAGAGGCGACTCAAGCCGTTATAGACTGTGGACAAAATGAACTTGTTCTAGAAGACATCTGTCGAGACTCCCACAGCGCCTGACGCCTGGAATTTGTATGCCACCAGAGACTATACACTTAAGCCGCATTCTTTAACTAGAATAACAGTATCAGGATATCAAACCCGAGGAGACATAAATGTAGTTCTAGACGGCAGCAAACATTTGCTCTTCGAGAAAAATATTGCTACACCGTCCATGGTATCCACATATCGTAACGGAAAAAGTGATGTCTGGGTTACCAACCTGCAGTTCCGAAACCAAATAATCCGTACAGGAATGTGCATAGGCCAAGCTGAACCACTAAATGAAGGGCATCTATGTGTTATTTCCGACACATCGGGTTGCTTGGATGACCAGCAAGAAACTTCGGAGTCACAGATGAATCGTTCGTTAATGATGTCACCCGAGTTAAGTGACGAACAGAGAAACAAGCTATCCGAACTACTCCGGAAATTTTCTGGGCTTTTCACGAAGACCGACAAGTCGACAGCCGCGAAGACGAATGTGAAACACAGGATTTTTACTGGTGATCATGCTCCAATCAACCAACGAGCCTACAGAGTCTCGCCGACTGAAAGACGCATCATTCATGAAGAGGTTCAGAAAATGCTTGATGAAGGTATCGTCCAACCCTTTGAAAGTCCTTGGTCATCACCCGTTGTTCTCGTAAGAAAAAAGACGGTAGTTGGCGTTTTGCGTCGATTATCGCAAGCTGAATAGCGTCACGAAAAAGACGTTTATCCTCTGCCTCGTATTGATGATACGCTCGACTGTCTGAAAGGTGCCAAGTTCTTTTCTTCCATGGATCTCCGATCTGGTTATTGGCAAATAGAAATAGACGAAACGGATCGTGAAAAGACGGCATTTATTACCCCCGAAGGCTTATACGAGTTTAAAGTCATGCCGTTTGGTCTCTGTAATGCACCTGCGACCTTCGAGAGAATGATGGACAATTTGCTACGCCATTTTAAATGGACTATGTGTCTTTGTTACCTAGATGACATAATAGTGTTCTCAGAAACTTTTGAAGACCATCTTATACGATTAAGACTTGTTCTAAAATGTCTTCAGGAAGCTGGTCTTAAATTAAATTCAAAGAAGTGTCTTTTTTGCTACCCAAGAAGTAAAGATTCTAGGCCATCTTGTATCTAGTAATGGCGTTCGTCCCGATCCCGACAAAATAAAAGCCGTAAGAAATTTTTTTCCCACTCCAAAGAATATACATGACATACGAAGTTTTCTTGGCCTTTGTTCATACTTTAGAAAGATTTATTAAAGGTTTCTGTTATCTCGCCGAACCTTTGCAGTCGTTGCTGAAAAGTGGCGTGGAGTTTTATTGGGGTCCTGAAGAGGTGGAAGCATTTCACAGTCTTAAGAAAGCACTTACTTCGGATCCGGTATTGGGGATGTACGACGAAAGAGCTTCTACAGAAATCCATACTGATGCAAGCGGGTACGGTATCGGAGCTGTCCTAGTACAAATTCAGAATAATGTCGAGAAAGTTATAGCATACGCTTCTAGAACTCTGACAAAAGCCGAAAAAGAATTATTCCACCACAGAAAGGGAATGTCTTGCCATCGTATGGGCTACCAACAAATTCCGACCGTACATATTCGGAAAACACTTTACTGTTGTAACTGACCATCATTCCTTGTGCTGGCTCATGAATTTAAAGGATCCTTCAGGAAGGCTTGCCAGATGGGCCCTCCGACTTCAAGAGCATGATTTTGACGTAAAATATAAAACCGGTAAGAAGCATAGTGACGCCGACGCTCTTTCGAAATCCAGTGGAAGAGGAAACGGAAACACCAGACAAATTTTTAGCAGTCACGACGAGTATGAACCTTGCGATGGAACAGAAAAAGATCAAGACCTTGCGAAATTAAAACTTTTGAGCAACTCATCCAAAAACGAAGAATTCAGATTCATCGACGGTATCCTTTGCAGGAAGAATTTTGATCCAGATGGAAAGTTGTGGTTACCAGTCATTCCTAAACATCTACGAGCAGACATACTAAGGCACTTTCATGACGCCCCCCACCGCAGGACACCTTGGTTTCGCGAAAACTTATGACAGAATTCGCAAGAGATTTTACTGGCCGGGAATGTACCGAAATGTCGTTCGGTATGTCATGCATTGTCGGGAGTGCCAAAGGAGAAAATCCGTTCCTCAACGACCACCTGGACGTTTAGTTCCCATCCCTCCAGCTATAGCTCCTTTCCATCGCATTGGAATTGATCTCCTTGGGAGATTTCCAAAGTCTGCTCATGGAAACAAATGGATAATAGTCTGCACGGATTACTCAACGCGATATGCAATAACAAAAGCCTTGCCGACAGCCGAAGTCGCCGAAATAGCGAAGTTCTTACTTGAAGAAATTGTCCTCAGGCATGGAGCTCCTCGAGTAATTATCACAGATCGTGGAGCCGTCTTTCGATCCAGACTTGTTTCCTCTCTCGTCGACTTGTGTAACATTGATCATCGTTTCACAACGGCGTATCATCCCCAAACAAATGGACTGACGGAGCGCTTCAATAAGACCTTGGCCGACATGTTGTCAATGTATGTGGATGTAGAGCAGAAAAATTGGGATGAAATTCTACCATTTGTAACCTTCGCTTATAATACCGCTAAACAAGAGACCACAGGTTTTACGCCGTTCTATTTACTTCATGGTCGTGAAGCGGAAACGACACTAGATACAATGCTACCATTCTGTCTAACGATTTTGATGACAATAACATCACCAAGATAGCAGCCAGAGCCGAAGAATCACGACAGCTAGCCCGAGTGCACACTCTGAGAGCTCAAGACAAAGATCGTCGACGTTACGATTCCAAACACCAAATGGTATCCTACTCTCCCGGAGATCTCGTATGGATTTATACTCCAGTGAGAAAAGTCGGTCTCTCCGAAAAACTCTTAAGAAGGTATTTCGGACCGTATCAGGTGCTACGCCGGTTATCAGCCGTGACTTACGCAGTACAAGATTTTGATCCTGCTTCACGAAAAAGAAAACTAAGAGAAGTTGTCCATGTACTGCGTATGAAACCGTACCATGATCCGCCGAGCAAATCGAAACCGAGGATATTCCTCCCAAAGAATCATACAAAGGACCCATCACTCGTTCCAGAATAAAGACCCTTGAACAAAACGACAGCGGGGCGCTGTCTTCTTTTTTCGAGGGGAGCAATGCCCACGCATGATTGGTACAAGTCCCGATAGCCGAGTTGGCAGAGCGTTGGACTGAACTTCCTCAGGTCTCGGGTTCGAATCCCGGCCCCGGCAGATTTATCCAAAGACTGGAATTTTGTTCTCGTTTTTAATGTATTGTTTCTCTAGGTTCTAGATGAATCCAGATCATTCTTTAGAGTGCATACTGGATATTTCTCGAATATTCCGAAGTGTATAAAAGCAGAGTTCATCGCCAGTTGGGGATGTTCTCAGTCCAGTGTTGTATCGAGCTCCCAGCGTTAGAATAAATCTAATTGTTTGTTTAATTGAACTGTGTACTTCTTTCGAACTCCGTGACAATATAATTAACTTAAATCAATGATTTTTCATGTTCGTGTAATACATATGGATATTATAACTACTAAATTATCTACGTAATTAGCATATTTCAAACCAGATCCTAGAAACTGTTTCAATTTCTAATGGTTTAACATTTGAATTCTAAAATACATTGACTTACACCACTTATATTCTCTCCCTATGTCCTCATCTCATCCCAAAATCCTTTAACGCTCTATTTCCACGAATTAAAATCTCATTTCACTTCTATTCTTCAGTGTCATTCGAATAGTTCATTCCAAGGAATGGTGCATAACTCGACGTCGAATTCCTGAATCACTTTTGATGATCACACATCGACAGCATGCGCTAATGACAGGACACTATTCATCACTTCCCGCTCCTCCCTACAAAATTCCATCAAATCCAGTTTAATGCATTAAAATATCTGCACCAATCGAAATGCATCCGAGGCGGTAGGGCGGGCGGTCTTCTGGATCCACCGCAAGAAGATACAACAAATGGAGATTCTGGTCAATAACAGATTAGGAATGGTCATTTGATGCATATAGTGTTGGGTTCTGTTTAATAAGACAATGACCCAGATGTGGACATGGACACGTGGTGATTACTGGACGTCAGGTGCAGCATGCTATTGAGTTGGACTGTCGTAGGAATTAATTGGTGGTTTATACCTTTCCAAATCTCGAATAATTTCAGGGTTTTGGATTCGAATTGGCATGGAGTGACAGGATGGTTTGGGATAATGGAGTCATGTCGTGCTTTTGGACTAAGTGGTATTTGTGAGTTGTTGGATTTGGTTCGTGACAAAAGAGGTTTTGAATGTGAATAATTATTGTATGATTTTGTCTAGTAGTCAAAGTAAAGGCGTATGATACGGAACTAATATGGAATAACGATAATAAACGTATTTGAAATACAATTCTGTGTGAATTTATTGTACGGAAATTCATCATTTCTATAGTTAACTATGCAGTGACTAATGAAAGAATATAAAATGGGGAATTAGTTGGTTGATTTCAATAACCGTCGCTATGCATGTACTTTAGGGTTTTTAATGATGTATCTTTATAATTTGGCTACAAATAGATGACGACACATGAATATTGTTACTTCACTTTTGTAACTTCCTTTATACCAATAAAGACTTTGAGGTATTATTCCATCTAACGTGTCAGGATTAGAATGCGGTAAAAATATCGGGAGCTTGAATCGTCAGCTTGAATATCATGGAGATCTTAAAATATCCAAATTTTTATCTGGGTTTTCTCGTTTATCAAAGTAGGGCTAGACAAATTATTAAAATGCAATTCATAATAAAATGTATAACAACTGTATTTATATTTTCTAATTAAAAGAAATAAAATGAGTCCTAAACGATGTTTTTATTTAACATTGGGCAAAAAAGAGAATGAGTATTATAGGTTCTTTATTTAAAATATTATTCATTAATTATATAAATACATAATTTTTTTTTAAATTTTAAATAACTGGCGTGCGCAAACTTCAAATAGCAAGCTTTAAAATGCGAATTGGAAAAATTGTTATCACAATCTTGATTACTTAACTTAAATGCCTTATTAATTGACTGTAACACATTATTAATTTTATAAAAAAATCAGATGCTTAATACTTAAATTAACAATCGGCAATTATTTAAAGTGTATATGTGTGAGTAAGAAAAATATATTTTAAAAGTCCCATATTACATGGCCTAAGGTGTAGATTTCATTAGTTCATAATGTTTAAGTTAAATATTTAATCAGCTAAAACAAAAAAAAGCAATGTAAATTTGCATTATTTAATAAAAGTGCGTTATGTAATTAAATTGAAAATTTTAACTGTTGTTAAATCTACATGGAAGCTGCATAAAAGTAACATATTTTCCGAAGCAAACAGAATTCAAGAACGGTATGAATTTTATGGTATATCGAACTGACTCATTTAAAAATTTTTCTCAAAACCTCAAACGTTTTTAGAATTTCAGTTTCTCATTTACGCATAGTAATAAAAAAATGCAATTAGAAAAAACGTATAAATGTAACTATGTTCAAAAAATTTAAACCCCCTAAAGAAATTTCAGTGAAATTTTGTGTGTGGAATTGTTTGAAGTTTATTATTTGAAAGAATACTATATTATTCTCCTCAAAAATTACTTAACAAAGTTACTTAACTCGTTTCTTAACGTAAACTTTCAACATAATCAGCGAAAGTTGTTCTTATTATTGACAAATGCATTGTATAATAATAGGAATTCATTTGTGATTTCATAACTTTTTTACCTACAGAAAATAATTGAAGTACATTAACTTTTATGACATTCGAGAAGGGTTCACTACAGAATTAAATTCTATTTGAAAAATAGACGTTTCAAACAATTTACTTCTGTTAAATAACATTGAAAAATTTTATTTAATTATTTTTTTTTTATAAAAGTCTCTTGAAAAAAACAATCAAACATTGCCAAATTACTGTTTCGTCATATCTCGAGTACACATTGTGGTTTAAAAAATTAAAATTACATTCTGCAAATGAAAAAAGGGCAATCACTAGCTGATTCAGTCCATTACCTTCCAACAACTCCTCAAAATTCAAAGTTGGGGAATGTCAGTGATTAGCTTCATTAAAATTCATAACATTGTTTGCATACACCAGCGATTCACAATTCCCAACTCTTGACCACGTAATTCAAAACTACGATTGAGGGAAGATGATTGAATTACGCATGCCATTCGACTCCACTAGGGAATGGTGGAGGACTAAACCGCATAGTAGCCAAACAAACATTGTCCCATATTTCCCATGAATTGGGTGCCATTACTTCTCATTGCTTTTTGGCGAATCCAATGTTGGTCGTCATGACTCATGATATATCCCTGGATGACACGATCCATTAATTTTGAAAGAGCCCTCTCGGAAGTGAAGATGACCCCTGCCAAATGGACAGAGGGCCAACAGAGGTGGTCCCTGGAGTGGGGAAAATGATTTTAAGGGGGAATTCTGGAGGGCTTCGTTGAAGTGTATGGGGGTTGTTAATCCCTCTGGGAGATTAACGAAAATCAGGTGGGAGCAGGGGGTGGTTTTTATATTTCAATGATTGTTGCAGATTCCAGATACCACGTGCTGTGGTTTTGCGTGGGAACTGGTAGTAACGCAAGTGATTTTATTTGAAGTTTATATTGGCATTTTAATGCAGGGTCGTCATTGTCTATTTTTTTTTCTTTTGAACTTTGTATATATTTAAAGATTTGGAAATATTTTAAGACAAACAATTGTGCTAATTGTATATCTAAGTTATGATATTTAGAAATTAAAAGGGGATGTTGATGTATTGCTGATTTTTTTAACAGTAGAAAGACTGAAACTTATAGTATATACCTATGCTACCCAAAAGCAGTCAAAATGACTGCATTGTGAAAGAATGATTAAAGTGTAAAGAAATTTGTTTAAAAAATTAACTTTTAATATTTTTTTATATTATTTACAGTCATAGAATAAGTTATTAGTAAATATTAACCATAAAAAATTACTTCACTTGGAAAAAATTATATTCTAAGAAATTCTAAGAAATTGTGCATTAGATTCGTAATTGTTTTTCAAATTGAAATTAAAAAACAGTCAAAATGACTTCCTTGGGCAATCTAGTGTTAATTATTATTGTAGTAGAAGTTTTTGAAAAATCATATTATAAACTAGGTGTCTCAGATGTGTTAAATTTCTCTGGAGCTGAAAATATACACAATATTCAAACATATATAACTCTTTGAAATTATAATTAAGTAATTCGAATCTTGTACACATTATTTATAAAGGGATGGAGCTCCAGAAAAGTCTAAAATGCTTAAAATATAGTCATTCTTTTGAAAATTATAAGTATAAAAAAATAAGGAACATTTCAATAATAAATATTAATTTACGTTGTTAAGTTTTACGTTGCACATGCTATTTTCTAAAATAGTAGCTTTAATTACTAACAATAAGTTGATTTATAAATTTAAATGTATTCTTATTGCACTATAGTATTTTTATATAAATAGAATAATAAATTGTATATTTTTTTTTAAAAAAAATTACATTATTTTTTTTTTAAATTTCAAAAGATATACACACAAAAGGGGTGTATTATTCTTAAGTTAAGTGGAGTTTAAAGAATATGATACATTTTACAATTATATAAAGTTGTATGCATCAAAGGCTGCTATTTTAGAAAATAGCGGGCGCAACGCAAACATTACTTTACATTTTTTACAAAGTTATTTCTTATTTTCATATGTTTATAATTTTTTAAGTAATGATTATATTTCAAACATTTTTTTCCTTTTTTGAAACTATAATCCTTTGTAAATAATGTGTAAAAGATTCGAATTATTTAATTTAAATTTAAAAGAATTATACCTGTTTGAAAAAATTGTTTATATTTTCCCCCTTCCAGACAAAATTAACACCCCTGAGACTCCTTTTAAATGTGTGAATTTATTTCATTCCATTCATTTCACTTGGAAGATACAAACTCATCAACATTGTAACCGTTTCCTTCGAAATTTGTTACGTAAGTATTGATTTTACTCTGAAATATCTTATATTTCATCAACTTTGATACAAAGTGTTATGCTTAGCATCTCGAAAACATGAATAAACTGCACAAAGAAGGGAAGAAAAACATGAAACGTTACTAATATCGCAAAAAAGGAGGCGACATTAAAGCTTTGACTTTTGGGAACATTTTGCAAAGAATGCATGTATCACTTCCTCTTGATTACTATTTTATGCAAATGAGTCTTCAAGCTCTGGAACATAGCGTGAATACTTGGTTAAGTCTGGCGGATATTATTCGCTCTGTTCTCAATGATAAATTGAGCCTTCTTGCAGCTGTACTCTCCTGTTTAACAGTCTGTGGAAACCTTGTGCTACACGGAAATGAATGTTTCCATGCAAATATTTAAAACAAAATAAACTGTGCGAAAAAAGGAAGACATTTTCTATCTTTGTAAAGATTACGTTGTGTAATGTATCGAAATGGTGTGCTATGGATCATTTCATTAACTCATTTTTGTTGTTGTTTAAAGGGACTTTTTTAAAAAAATTCATGTTCCAATTTGTTTTATACATCCCATACTGATAACATATTCTGTGCATCTAAGTTTAAAGCTCTACTATTATAAAATGACACCTTTAAATTGTCTTCGTGGACATTTTGATTCCATTTCGTATCTTGCCTCTCTTAAGAATTCAGCATAGTTTCTGGGTTTTTTTCAAGATCGATTGCAATTTAAATTCCTTGTATTTTACCGTAGATGCACTCACATAAACATATAAGTAAGTTTAAATATGTGAGAATATATTTTCAATAAATCTACAATTTGATTTTTTTTTTTCGTTTATTCATTCAGATATTGTGAATTCATGAATGTGCCTTTACTTTCTTCTCCAGATTTTTAATTATTTATTCTAAATACTTAGTAATGTGCTTATTTTATTGCTATAAAAAAATTCGATTGCTATAAAAAATACTATTTTATTATTATCCGCTAATTTTTCTTGAAAAAAATTGCATGATGTCACATATTTCTCCTTTTAGATTTTTTTACTACTATTCTTAAGTTTAAAATTTATGATTATTTCAATAATTAAGTTTAAATTTTCAATTGTAAGAAAATTTTCTAAAACGCGATTGAAGAGGATGAGGAATTAAATTTTTTAAACTATTTCTCTCGTTTGCCATTTTCAGGTAAAACTTCAAAAAAGTCCCTTACTGTGTAGTTACACTTCTTTATAACATCTTAGAATATACGTTTCCTCTGACGACATTTAATCTGAATTTTTCCTTATTCCTGAAAATACGTTTCCCCCCTGGAGTACTGAGTTAAATTATATATGATATATTTTAGTAGTATATTTCAGGAGCTTTACCAATATGGTCTTGGGAAAGTGCATATCCGGAGGACAGAACTCGCGACACTAAGACTCGTAGCCACATAGCATGATCAATAGACAAACGTGATCACCTCTTTCTGCAGGCTGTTACTGGCTAATATAGATACGCTGCAATGGTCCTTATGTAAAAAGAAAACATGCTGTCACCTTTTCAGAGCAAATTAACCTCATTAAATTTAGTAAAAAATATATTAAATCTCATTAAATCTGTTTAAAAAGGTAACATTTGTCTTCCACTTGATTAAGTTTTCTTTTAAAATTAAAGTCACGATCTAGGTTAATAATATCCACTACCCTAGACCCCCCAATTACACCTTATGGACCACCTAATTACTTTTTGCTGACGTATACCCCTTGAAGTTCGTCATAGACCTCTGATGGTGTATATAGACCACTTTGGGAATCAATGGATTATACATTAACGTTTTGACTGATTTAATCGCGATTCTTTTTAAAAGAATATCGTAATAGCTTATACTTGCCTTACTGAGTGGTTGAAACTTTTTTTCCCTTAAAAGCTGACTTGATTTCAAGAAAATAATTATTTCCTTTCTCTTTAACACGGGATTATGTTTTCCCCGTTATGTTTTCCTTGTACTTAAAAGTAGAAAAGGGTTAATTCCCTCTCTTGATAGCTTGGTGCTTAAGCAGAGAAAAGGCTGAATTATTTGATCTGATATCTTAAAATGTCCCGAGTAAATGAGGATTTGATTAATTTCTTGGACTTTTAATTACCACGATACAACCACAAAAATGCATCTTTACATTATATGTATATACTTTCGGATCTCCATTTTACGAACCTCTATTTTTCGAATCTCTCTTTTTTATGAACTTTTTCCTGAAACCAAGCATGTAAAGCAGATTGAATCGATTTCATTAAATAGAGGTCCTACGGTATATGCATTAAACATTTTATATTGCGTATTAAAACTCTCCCTCTTATAGTTATGTTTTCTGTAGCACCAACTTTAACTGTCAAGCTTCTTGATAAAGTTATAGTTATTTTCATTTGTGAAAACAAAAGAGGGTAGGGCATTTATCCTACATTTTAGAGCAGCAGTTTCTAAGAATATGTTTGTCTTTGATTATTAAAATCCCTTCATGTATTCCAAAGTGTTTTTTAACTGTAGAGCAAGCAAACAACCAGTATTTGAAAAAGATAATTATAAACTCTAAATAATAACACAATCATGGGTTAAAATACATGGCTGTCAGTAATCTTAGAATTTAAATACTTTTTACGCAACTCATTTCAATGATTATTTATTTCTAAAAAGCCAGCTAATTCTTTGAAAACCATAGAAGGACGCAAAAATATTCCGTACATAACTCATAGCAACACTTCTGCCTCGTTGAAACAATCCGTACAGAATATTCCGAAGACAATGCCTCTTTTTTAGTCCTTAGCCAAAAATCAGGCAACAACTTCCTTAATAGCCGTTGACAAGGACTGATCCACCGTCAATGCCGTAACACAGAATAGACGGGAACATACGAAGCAACAACAAAGTCTATGATATCTACGATAGTTGGACCTGACTTACGCGGCTTAGTTTATTAGCTTAAGAAGGGGAGTCTCTCTCATCAGTCAATCCAAGGGTTGGGGGAAAGGGTAGGTTAATTCTCGGAAAGTCACGTGGCATGGTCTTTGTCTTATTATCCGGTGAAAGTGGGGGTAGTAGTGTAGTGTAAATCCCTCAGGACGCCTTTTCCTGATGGATGATCTGGTGGAAGACAGATTATTTTCCTTTTGATGTGGGATCCATGTGGTGAATCATTTTCTTGAATAGTGAGGGCTCGACCTGTGAATCAAATGATGAATGAAAAGTTTTAATCGATGAAATGCTATTGTTCTAATCCTGGAAGGCCCTAGAATTGTTTAATGATGATTCCAGGCTTCCATTAAAGTCCTGTTTCTCTAAGGCAAATTAATCATTTTGAAGTAGAAATGTTTGTTTCACTGTCAGAGTCATATTTTGGTTTGTGACGGAATATTTTCATTATTATTGTAAGAGATATATTTCTGTGCAGAAATATATTTAATTACCCGTGTTACACTAAAGGAAATTTCCCATAGAGCGATTAAAAACGTTAAATTGCATACAGTGGCGCACACAAAGGGGTGTCATAGCTGTCCGGACATAGGTCTTTACTGTCCTTAAAACTCGGAACTCAGAAGAAATAATTCTGGTCTCGAACTCGCGAGCAAGATCATTTTCCAACAAGGATGCCTTCAAACTTCTTCAGGTCCCGGGACCCTACAAAAATATAGGCTCTATCTATGACCCTTTGAAGTAAACAGTCATAGCATACATTGTCAAAAACTCGCATAAACAATAACCTTAAGCAAATAAATGTGCGTGACTTACAATCTCACAAACCGGATAAACAGAATGCCACCTTTTAACTGGATGAGTAATGGTAGCGTATGGTGATAGGCCTTGGCCTATACATGGACGACGGTTATCACATATAGCCAGTTGGCATATACGAAATTCCCAGTTTTTCGGAGAACGCAACCGAAAACAAAATTTGACCATTGAAATTATTCGAATTATGATCCTATTAAAGCTCAAGTAGAGAACGAGACAAAGTCCCCATTGCGACTGATACCCTGGGTCCGGGCCCATTTGTTCCATGTCTTAAAACGTCCCTGCATTCGACTGCTTTGGTCACACAATGATTCCAAAATAAATCGGTACCGAAAATTTTAAGCCATCATGTAATATTTTTCTACTTCGTTTAGATTGAATATTTGTGTGCGTATTTTTACCCTGTGCACACTGTGTTCATACATACGTTTCAATTCCATTCAAACATTATAGACATAAAATTTAAAGTCACACTCAAATTATTTTGCAGTGCAAATTTAATTTCTGATACAAATACAGTCATTTAATTACGTAGGTTTTTATTAAGTACTTCTGAAAATCCTATGGAAATAAATTACTGAAAATTACGATTATCGCAAATGTCGCTAACATGCGAAGCCAGCGAAGTGAAAGTGCTATCATAAAATTTTAAGTTATTAGATCCGGGAAATGTGTAGATAGTCTTTGTCATTAAAATGACATTATTTATAACTACTGAAACTTTGTAACCTGTTTTACACAGTATTCCCGTATATTATATACATATTACATTCCACACGTCTAGACAACGTTAATACGAAGTATTTATGCACTCATATCGTGTGATGAAAAAGAAAGAAATTTATACTCAGCAGATTTTAACGCACTTTATATAACGAGATTGCATTACATAACTAAAATAACCTCAGATAAATTTATGCCTTGGGGATGTAAAAGTCTAATGTTTTTACTTGCTAAAAATATTTAGATGTGCATGCAAAAACCTGAACATTAAAATCATGATTACAAATGGAGATGGTCCAAGTTTTTGTATGGGGAAAAATTAGTTATATGTGGTAGATGATGGTATCCGTTTAAACTTCTAATCATGAATTTAATAGCTAGAATTTTCAAATTCTTATTATGGTTTTTACAATAGTTAGGTAGCATCTGATAAGCATTTGATTTTAAAAAAACCTCTAATGTTTATTAGATTATTAAACCAATTTATACAAATTAATTTTAATATATGTTCCTGTCGTATATAAATAATTTTTAAAATAAATCAGAATATATACAACTATTAATATATTTGCAGTTAATTTTATACATATTTTTTAATTGCTCCTTTGGATTTCAAAAAAAATTGAAAAAAAATTATATATAATAATTAATAACACTTAGATTTTTGAATTGAGTCATTTATAACAAAAGAAGCAATGCCGAGATCACAGTTTTATTTATTCTCCTTTGAAATAGGAACTATCCAAATATTTTTTTTTATCTATCTTTAAGAATTTTAAAGGGCATATGCGTTATTTTTAATATACAAATGAAACTTTTATGTTATACAGCTACCAAAGAATAATTAAGAAGATATTTTGAATATTAAAATGAAATTATAAAAACCAAAGTATCGCAGTAAATAATTATACAACAAAAAAAAACAGTTTAATTTTATAAAGGTCCACATTCATTAATTTTTGTTGCTTTGATAGATAGTGGCTTATGATTTTTATTCCATTCAATCCATGCACGAGATAAAAAAAATAACTGATACAATTTAAATAAATATTAATTTATTTTAAAAAGCACAAATAATTTATGCGAATTTATCTACAAAAGGGCAAATGAATCGCTTCCTACTGCAGCGGCACCTCTTTCTGCAAATCGCAAGCAATACAGGAAATTTACAAAAAGCCCTTAACAACTCACACGAATAAAGAATCCTTTCGTCTCAGTTGTCTAAGGTATGCACGGCGTAGCTGCGGACCTGTCAGTAGGGGGATCAAATAAACACCCCTACCAACCCCCAGCTTGTCGCCAAAGACGTGACCAAGAAATGGAACACTAGACGGCAGCTCATCCGTTTGATACTAGTTGATTACGCATTAATTCCATAGAAAATCTAACTGAGACGCTAATGTTCTAAAGCAAGTCAACCTATGACCTGCCTTTATCTAACCGACAGAGAGGTAGGTGACTGGCGCATTTCCCACGCCTATCTCTGGCTTCAAAGTTTACCGTGTGAAAGGTGACTAAGACCAATGCCCGGATAGTAATCCAGTTATGTCCAAACAGAAATGATTCTGCCTCATGTTTCACTTTTGTGGGTGTGACGTATTCCACCTTTAAATAGAAACCAAAAGGAGAAACACATAAACTTTACAGGCACTAGAGAGAAATAGACTTCTGCAAACTTCAACACTATACGAAGATTCTAAACGCTCCAATACTCTACGACACCATAACACTCCACGGCACTTCAACATACTCCAACAGATTCTCTCTTCGATTGATGTCCATATTCGCTTGGACTCTCTCACACTCACTGTAAACTATCAAGGCTCACACCTACAAGCATGCCAATATTATACAAATGCAGCCTTTCACAGGAGTGATTCTTCCTTAATAACGACTTCAAGGCTGGGGTAGCCGAGTGGTCAAGGTATCGGATCGTGTCTGGCCTTGGCACGAGTTCGAGCCCGGTACCACTAAAGACTGGCCATGTAGGGAAGCGATGGACGTTAAATCTGTTGAGAGCTCAAACGTACTCCCGTTGGTGTGGTGTGGTATTAAGAAGAGAGGGTTCCAGCTCAGGCGTCGTCCACGTCTCTTGATGACGGCTCAAAATTACGTGGTCCATCGCCAAAAAGCTCTCGTGTAGCTAAACAGTACGACATTAATATTCACTCTCTCACTCAACAGTGATCTCAGCAGAGTCGCACTAGAACAGCACCGTAGCACTGCATTAAAATAAGGAAAATATTGGGAGAAAATATAACGGGAATGTTATAATCACGTAATCAAGTGTAAGGTCATAGTAATTGTTTGTAAACTATGTTAATGGTTTTATTTAAAAACTTGGTGGCAGCCTGCTGCTGGGAAAGTAAGCGTATATACAGTTTAGCTGTTTTTCTATGAATATGACATTATATCAGTGTTTCTCAAACTGTGGGGCGCGCCCCCCTGGGGGGCAATACAGATACAAGGGGGGCGATACACATACAAGGGGGGCGCGAGCATATCGAAAATAAAAGTTTAAAAGAAATTTAATTACTAGAATGAAGTAAAACAAAAAAAAATCTGACATAATAAAAATATACACATTTACACGGAAATAATATATATAATATATATATATATTATCTGCGATTTTACATCATCAAAAATAAAAGCATTTACTTCAAAACCTCATTTTTTAGCTATTTTTGATACTATAACCAAATAAAAAACGTTTTATTCGATTTGCTGTAATCCCATGATGAGATATTTTTTTATTACGTTTTCTTTTCAAAGCGAAAATGCTACTCTTTTAGAGGTAAGACAAAATCCAGAGCCATAATCAAAAACATTTTATGAAGATAAAAAGTTCATCACTGTTATATATTATTGCCATCAGCTGTAGGCAGCAGAATGTATTTGCTGCGGTTTGACCTTCGAGCTTACTTGTACGGTTAGTTACGTCCTTGCTCTTATGTATTTGTTTTTTCATTTAGGGAAGTTTGAAGGAGTACTAAGCCAAGCATAATGAAAAACATTTACATAATTTTTTTAGAACATACATATTGTAATAATTACATTTTTAATCCAGGAGCGGTCACGCCGAGCACACAGTGCACGAAATCGGTAATTCTGTCAAAATTGTTTAATTGTTACCAATGGCCCTGACACTACCCTCCTGTTTGACAATCTTAACGTGAACTAAAATATATTTGTCACATATCTCCCTCTTTTTTGGGAGTGACATACGTTTTTTTTACGATCTTAAGGTACTTGTTTTGTCTGAGTTCCCGGTGTGATAATTTTTTTTCGAAATGTTTTCTGTGTCCTTGAAAGTGAGTATATTTTCTCTTAATTAAATTATTCACTGGAATTACGATATTTATTGTGTACTATAAAAATAATTATAAAAAAAGGATTGGGGTGGCTCAAATAACCCCGCTCGACCATTAGTATCGAGTGCGCGTCTGCTCCAAGGTTTAAACATGTTGAAGTATTTTCACTTTAAATATTAAAAATAATACAATTATTCTTCATCAGAATTTTTTTTTATTGTTCATTATTCAACATCAATTCTAAATGCTAATTCTTTGAGACTTAAAATTACAGTTAGCTTACAACTAATTATAATTTGAGCAATTATTTTACATTTTTGTAAACTTTGTCGCACACTTGGCTTTACTCTCCTTACAATTAAGCGATTATACCAATAATGTTTTATTTTCTTATGAATGAACTTGTACGAAGATCGGGTACTTCAGCTGGTATACTTTTAATGTATCGGTGCTGCACAGAGTATTTTATAACTAGTTAATTAATACTAAATTAAGAACAAGTTTAATAAGTATTAGCGACTTCCATGGACTCGTCTTAAATAGCTATGTTTTTCAAAGGGACGCTTATGATTAGAAATTGACCCTCTGAGTTCTTTTTCTACAGTTAGCTGATATCTATATTTTGTCTTCTAAGCAACCACTGCATTTTGCAATATTTCCAATTTAAAAATTAGAGAAAGGAGAAATAACATAATAATTATCCTATCACTTAATTTTTTTCTTTTGCTCAAAAGTAACATGTACGAAATTTAATACTCATGTCATGAATTTGTACGGTTTATAATAAAAATTTTTGCTTTAGCGTCAAAGTGCATTATTATTGCTTTCGGTACATTATTAATGTATAAGGGGGGCGCGATAAGAATTGTGATTGAAAAGGTGGGCGCCAGTATTGAAAGTTTGAGAAGCACTGCATTATATAAAGAAAAGAGGATATTTAATTATCTTTGTTGTGGGAATTGAAATGAAACTGGCATTTAGAATAATGGTATTCGTAATTAAAATTTAAAGAAAAATATGCAAAATTAGAATTTAAATTAATATTAAACTAAAAACAATTTAAATTATTGGGTATTATATACACTTACATATGTTGCATTTAAAAGTTATAATATTTAATTCGTTTTTTTAGATATTTCTTATTCTTTTAGTGATTTATTTAAATTCTTACTATTAGCCACAATATCCTTGTATCATTCAAATATTCAATCCTTAATAAAATACACTTTAAAGCGCTCAATGTTGAACTAAAACTTTATATACACGGTTATTTTGGATGTGACAATACGGTAATTTAATTTTAGTTAATTAGAATTAATTTATTAAAACTAATTATTCAAATAATGATAAATAAGCCACGTTGGCATCATTTTTGATGATTTAGCGACCATTTTGGCGACGTGTCAAAACATAAAAAATGTTTTTTTTCTCGCTATGTTGGCATAATTTTTAGTGACTTGGGTAACAACTTTTAAAAGATTTTTATTTTCTCACTTTTCAAAACATTCAGTTGAATTAGAATTTTATATACAGGATTGATTTGGATGACAATACTATACTATAATGATAATTAATACAAACTAATTACCACTTAATATTATGATTCTGTCAAATGTATGTACATAATTATATTATTTGTAATTATTTAATAAAAAGTAATTAAAATAAAAATTTTCTTTGTTGACCTAAGTAGAAATAGACTTAAAAAAATATGTTACTTGTTTTTTTTCAAATTTGCTTATGCATATGAAACCACATTAATTTTTAATAATCAATTTAAGCCCTGATTTTTGCTACATATTTACACTATTTAATTGTTTTTAATATCAAAATTATACCAGGCAAATTACGTACTTTTATTTTGGGATTTAATGACCTGATATTAATTTCCAAACAAATTCTTTGCCGCTTCGTTTATCCGTGCATCATTATTCAACTTTAGCCGGCACAGATTTGAGCTCAAAAGTGATTTTCATAACAAGTTTTCTCGTGTATCTGCTAGCCCTAACGATGTGATGGTGGCTTAATTTCCGAACACTTTAACGGAGTCCGGAAAGTGATGTAATTAACTTAATAATTTAGGAAAATGCCTGCAGCACAGAAATTGATCACCAAATTATTCTGCGTAATGATTCTCTTCAATGTTACAAGTTATTGCATCTGTACAAAACAAAGAGCCGTGTGTGTAAGTTGAGTTGTATGGATCCTACTATGGTTTGACTGATAAGATGAAATGTAGATGTATGAAATATTGATCTACCTATGAAGAATGAGTAATACGTTATTATCTGGAACATTTAAGATTAACGCATTCTAGAAGCAGAATGCGAGAGTTATTAAATACGAAATTATTTCAAGATGTGTATGCAAAAGGGAAGTCTTGTGTCGAATTTTTAAACGAAGGAATTTCAGGAGGAAAGTTTTCTAAAATATTATTACGCTTCTCACAACAAATTTTATTCCTGTACACTGATATATTGCTCAATTGAGAAAGGCAGCTTCTAAAATATATTTTTTCTAGTATTGTATCCTTAATGCAGGACAGGATTGGAAAATGCATTTAATACCATGATTCACTTGCTGAAAAACTAAATTCGCATTAAACTGATTTGTAAGTTAGGACAATACTGATTGTGCTGTTAAAATTTTGTCATTTTAGAACAAACGATTACTATAATGTCAAAATTAATAGAATCTTTTTTTAAGTCCATCGTTTCCTTATATTTTTGTTCGCTATAAAAATGACAAAAAAATAAAATTAAAATTGTACATTGGATTAATTTTTTGGCAGTTACATGATATATGCAATCCCGTTTTTTCCGCTGAATTCTAAGCTCTCATTAGATTTGTAATTATTTTAGTTGCAAAATTAAAATTAAATTTCAAAGTTAATTGAGTAAAAATGATCAATGATTAAGATTCGTCAAAAAATGTTTTAAAATTTATATATATATATATATTTATATATATATATATATATATATATATATATATATATATATATATATATATATATATATATACATATATATTACACGTGTATTTTTAAATTATATGTAATTAGTTTGTTTGAGAGTACATTATTCTTATTGACAAAAAAAAACATTTTAAAAGAAAGTTTCAGCAAAAAGCAAAAGTTGGCAACAGCGAGGCTTCAATTTTTTGATTTAAAAGCTCTTACATTTTTAAAAATGTATCTTATTCTTGATTTAACATACCATCGAAATACTTTCACATTTAAGATCTTTGTCGAGACTCATTTTATTGATCTTGTTATATTTTAATGCAAACTAGGAATCACAAATAAATACGACAGAAGTAAAATTGTTTAAAATGTTTTATACTGTTCATAAGTGGAGCAACCAGAAAACCAAAAAAAAAACCGCCTTGAAAGGTCTTTTAAATACTTGAAGTGGAAATTCTTATTTATAAACAAGCAATACTATGATTGCATGAGAAAAAATAATGTATTTAAATAAATATTGAAGGAAAAGCCAAAAAGAGCTTAAAACAATGTTATACTACATTAAATAATTTGAATACATTTCTAAGATGTTTGAGAACCATTTTTCAAAAATCTCTTAACGGTTTTGAAAAATATTTTTTTCTGGAAAATTTAGAGTTAATTGAACAAATAATTTGATACATTTTATTATTGGTTTTTTATCATATTGTTAATTTCATTGTATTTGTAAGATAATATTTATATTTTCAAATAATTACTCGGACATAATAATTTGTAAAATTTGATGATTTAATGTGTGTCTCTCTCACATTTAGAGTCAACAAAATTTCTTAATGATAAAATATTTCTTCCTATAACTATTATTTTTATAGTGTGTCTTGAGATGTAAAAATAATGTTTGTTGCTTTTTAATAAAACCAAAATTATTATTTTTATTTCAAGAAATTAATATTATATTTTTGTTTTTTACGTTAGAATACACGATAGAACTTTCAAGACTGTCGTGTATTTTCGTACAAATTTCATGATTAGATTAGTCATATACACGATGTCAACATTTTATTTCATAGAACCATTATTTTCTATTTTTTTAAAAAAAATAATAAAGTGAAAAGTGCTTTAGCTGATTAAGTAATCTGGGATTATCAATAATTACTTATTAACCCTTACGCCGTTGAGTTTTTACCATGTAAATTTTCCCCAGTGTTCAGATTTTTTTTTGCTTTCTCCGGGGCACTTTTTTTTTAAATGGGCATATTGGAGGAATCATATTCTTATTCTTTTTTTAGAAACGGGAGCTTAATACAGTTATTTAATCATAATCAAGTAATAATACATAATACATACTTATAATTAGAATAAATAAAAAATGTGTGTTTTATATATAATCTGACTCACATCTTCACTTTCTGAATGTATAATAGAAAATGATTCATATTCATTATAATGATTTTTATTATTAAAAATATAATATAATCACACTTTTAGCATTACTTGATATCTCACTCGCCTTTAGTTTCGACAGCCTGATAATGATGCCATTTCACACCTTCAAATAAAGTGGCAGTTTTCGCGAAATATTGTATTCAAATCTCTATCATGCAGTCTAATTCTGTTACCTAGAGTAAAAGAAAACATACTTTAGACATCATTACACACGTTTGTAACGCTTGAAATAGTGCAAAACCTAGATGGACGCGTTCAGCAAGTGCCGGTATATCCATTGGCGCTCAAGGACCGCATAAGCTGGACTTAACCAGATTTTCTGGTTATAATTTTCGATTCTCCATTGCAAAAGGTCTTGCCGATCTTCTGCACCCAGGGCCCGAAATGAGCTTAAATTGTGTTAAGCGTGTGCGTAACGTTGAGGGATAAATTTAAATGAACACGCTCAGCACGTGCTTAATGGCGAAATGGTTAAAAAAAGAGGAAATATTCTTATAGAAGCAAACATCAAAGATTTGTAACAAATTTAAAGCTATAAGATACCATTTTTTTATCAGTCACAAGAAGAAATAAAATACTTAGCATTTTGTTCAAAAGTGAATGAAATGTCCGTTGAAAATCTGAAACTGAACAAATATTAACCTATTAAATGTAAATTATTTTCTTTTTATTGAAAATGTTTCTGAGTTTAAAAAAACCTGTACGATTGATTTGTTAACAGCAAACTTCTAAAGTGAAAGCTCAATGTTTTTAGAACAACACTTATACACTTTATAATACTTTTAATTTCACATTTATGTAAATTATATGCTCGAATGATTAACTAATATAAATTTTAAAACAAACTTCTACGGATATTTTGAGAATTCTACAAAGAAAAAAAAATGTACACCTTTCTGTAAATGTCTAAGGAATTTAAGCGTCCGTAATTCTTTAATAAATAATTCTTTAATTACATGCACATACATATATAACAAACTCACATTCAATGACTCAACAGCCCTTGAGGGCCATGGCCTACTGTGCCCATCCTATTACCTGCGACCACTGGGTGCATGAGCAGATATCCCGATCAGGTGGCTAGTCTAAAGCGAGACTCCCAGTGTTTAAGTACCCAAGCAAGCTTAGTACTTATTTATCGATTCACTGCTGTGGAGATGAAAGAATGAGTCAACCTTCCCCAGACCGAGAATAAAACCCGGACCTGTAGTGTGGAAGCGCGATACGCTACCGCTCGACCACTGGGTCTACATTCATTTATGCCATTAGACTCAATTATATTTTTAAGGTAAAGATACTTTTCAAAAATATACCCGTTTTCTTAGAAACTGATTAAATAAAAGTCAAAATTTATCATATTTAATAATATTCAAAAAAACTTTTTTAAATTTTTGCACATGCTTTTATATATTTCTTTCTTTCGGCACTTTTCAAGCACGATCAACTAAGCGAACATTTAAATACTCTTACTTACATTAAAATATTTACGCAAAATGTACAAAATTGTACTGTCGGAAAACTAAAATTAGAATTATTAGTACTTTAACAAGTCTCGACCGTTTTTAAAACATATTTTCTAAGGAATTCAAATAAAAGCTCTGTTTAAAAGAAGATATGATGTATTATTTATATTTAAAGTAGGCATATTCAGAGCTTTTGAGATTTATACAGAAACCAGCTATATTATTTATGTTCAATAGCAACAAAAGTAAGACATATAAAATCATTGAAAGTTGAATCAAGACCTAAAATCAAATGGAAGAAATTGAATACAGAAAATATTCCACTGAGTCCATTAAAAGAACTTCTTACAGGATATAAAACAAGCATTGGATAGAGAACAGAGACTTGAACAAAAGACGGAACTCTTCAGCCATATTGTGCATAAATATTCATAGAATAAGTACAATGAAACGTCGTCGGTGTCGAAACGCATTATACCAGTAGCCGAAAAAGACCAAAATGGCTCGCAGTTTTGTTTCTTTTTTTATATCAGAAATAATAAATAATGCATCTCATTCAGTACGCAAGATAAAACATCAAAGAGTGCAGTATGTTTTACTGTAATTTCAAATGACGTATTATTAGCAAATATGTGAAACACACACATGTATTTGAATGGTGCAAATAAAAATTAAAACCTTTATCGGTTATCTTTCGAATTGGGTTGTTCAAAATACTGCTCTTCATTTCGCCTGTATAACTTTTGGTTGTTGCAATAATTTTTCAGTAAAATACTTTAATGGTTGAAACTGTTTCAATAAATTTATACATTTGAAAGGAAAAGATTTGAGCGCAGTCATTTTTAGTAATTCGTCGAAGTTCTATAAAGAGTTTCGTTTGGATACTTTTGAAATTTAGTATTTCAGTTTCCAGTATTCAGTAGACCCGCACTTAAGTTTTTCAGTAATATTATTTAAGCTGCTTATTTTCTTTACATTCACATTTACCATTTTGTGTATGTTAATGCAATAACATAATATTATTTCTATGAGAGTAACATAACATAATGTTATAATGTTATTACATTAGTAAATATAGAATACTAGCCATTATATATATATATATCCTTACTTTGTGTACATCAAGATGCTAAATGATTATATACTGTTTTTGTTATTGTGTGTTAACTGAGTATATATTAAGATTTCTACTGCAATGAAAATATTATTTTACCCCTTACCTCTTGATTTAAAAAAAAACATGACTTGAATTTCTGAAAAGGAAGTGTATTTATCATTTATGTCTTTCTAAGCTACCCTCCAAGTCTGTTTCCGCAAAACCTATTTTTAGTGGATTTTTAATCAACAAAAGAAACACGCTTACCTTATATTAAGCTTTTAAGTCTTAAAGTTCAAAACGACGCTGAAAGTCACTGGGAAATGAAACGCGAAGCCCATATTTGAAAATTTGAACGTGCCCTGATGCTGATGGCCCTTGATGAATGTGACTCTCCTGATTGGTAGGAAGGATGTGACAGGAAGGTGTGGTCAGGGGAGCTGCTTCGGAGGCATTAAAAATTGGTGACAAAACTCCAGAAGTTAGATGAGAGTCCTGCTTACCATATATTGGCTTCAAAATCAAAAAACGGTATTTGTTTTTATATAGCATTTGCCCATTGTCTCAACCTCGAAAGTCGATTCCGCCGTCGAAATTAGCGATCATTACGATCAGTAATTGAAAATGTCCCCTAAACCTGATGCCTTAAGTGCATGTGGTTATTTAAAGTATCCGACTACGTTCGGAACCGTGATTATGCAAAAGCGCATAAATGGATAATATTTATAATATTTAGTGTCACTTAGATTAGAAAATGGATGTAAAGTTGTTTTAATAATAGTATTACAGTAAAAAAAAATATTTAAGTACAATGTTTTGACAAAAAATGAACATAGTATGACCCATTTTCAAAATATTCTCATTTTGTGAAAAATGCTTCTATTATACACTGCTGGACAATTGCTAAGGACGGATAACACTATCATCCATAGCAACCACAAAATAAAAGAAAGCAAAATGTGGAAAATTAGAATAAGTGCGGGATATTAGTAAGAAGAAGTATGAGTATGCAAATTTTTTTTCCACGTCTGCTCATCACGTGATAGAGTTCATAAGAGCTTTAAAGGTTTTGACGCGTGTGGACAGTTGTTGTTTCAAGTCAAAGTTTTACAGGAAAGATTTAAAAGACGAACTTAAAATTTTTGGCATGTCTTCCTGACATCACATAGATGATTTTATGCGTGGCCGAATTATTGGAAAGATCGAAGAAGGGCGAAAAATAACAGATGTTGCCAGGGAGTTCGACATCGTTCACAGCGTTATTTCACGGCTGTGGAAGTCATTTAAAACTACTGGAATGTGTAGTAGACGGCACGAGGGAGATCGTGTTAGAAGTACGACGCCTGTAGAATACAGATATATCGTCCTATCAGCAAAAAGGAACAGGCACACCACAGCTCAGCAGGTGGCAAATCAGTTTCTTGCTGCCTCAGGAAAGCAGATCTCCCGAAAAACTGTTGCCAGACGTTTGAGGGGAGGTGGACTATACGCACGCAGACCTGTTGTGTGTGTCCCATTGACCAGACAGCACCGTACTGCCCGTTTGCAATGGTGTTGTGAGCATCACAATTGGACTGAACAGGACAGGGCATGCGTACTATTCTCAGATGAGAGTAGGTTCAGTCTGTCATCGAATTGTATACGCCAACTGATCTGGCGCTAGAGTGGTACTGCTTATCGTCCAGAAAATATCCAGGAAAAGGACCGATATCCGACATGCAGTATCATGGTGTGGGCCGGAATCATGATCAATGGCCGCACGCGCCTACATGTGGTTGAGAATGGGACTATGATGGGCCAACGATACATTGATGAAGTTCTACTTCCTCATGTTCGTCTTTTCCGTGGTGCTGTCGATGATAAATTTGTTTTTATGGACGACAACGCAACA
Source organism: Trichonephila clavipes (assembly GCA_019973935.1). NCBI lineage: Eukaryota > Metazoa > Arthropoda > Arachnida > Araneae > Nephilidae > Trichonephila > Trichonephila clavipes. The sequence goes on from BMAU01018918.1 coordinate 504,154, forward strand.
TGTCATCGTACATTTGCTGTTCAGGATTGTCTAGACAGCGAGTATATCCAACGTCTCGTATGGCCAGCGAGTTCTCCAGATCTAAACCCCATTGAAAATGTGTGGAATGCTTTGGGGAGGCAAGTGGCTGGTCGAAACTATCCTCCGACAAACAAGAACACCCTCATCCGTGCACTCACAGAGGAATGGGATAAATTGCCTCAACAGCTGCTGGATAATGTTGTGCAAAGTATGGTACGACGTGTGGAATGTTGCATCACACTCCACGGTGGACATATCCCGTACTGATACCTTTCTTTAAGGTGCCTGCTGACTTTTAGATGCATTGTTCCATTTCTCCGTACGCAGATCAAATGAACATTTTTTTTTCTTTCAGATGTTTCACAGCTTTTGTACTTTCCAGAACAATAAATATTCTTTTTTCTAATGTCTGAACAGTGTGGCAACTATATTTTATCCTACTAGGCCTCATGGCTCGCTTAATGTTATGCTACATAGCAATTTGTGATCCGTCCTTAGCAATTGTCCAGCAGTGTAATAATATTTGACTTGTATATAGCCCAGACCTCTGTATAGAATTTTTGAAATATATAACTTAGAAGTGGGTTTATCCATGTTTTACGACAACAGAGGGGATAAATTTTCTGAAAAGGATGCCGATAATATTTCAAATGGTTGTAACTCTGAAAATAATGTGAACTTTTCAAAACTTATGGTTGAGCCTCTGTACAAATTTCTGAGTTTTATTCAAGCAAAATATTATTATAATAGAAGTATTTTTCACAAAGGGAGAGCATTTTGAATAAAAAGGTTATTCTAAGTTAATTTTCAGCCGTAATATTGTATTTAAATACTTTTTTTTTGGTCAAAATGTCCTTAAAACAATTTTATACGTGTATTCTAATCTAAGTGACACTAAATATCATGAAACTTATCCCTTTATGTGCCTTTTTAAAATCACGGATCCGAACGGATCGGATACCTTAATAAACATGACATTTAGAAAATAAGAAACAATAAAATTTTGCTTCATATACATATATCCATACTTCATATAATTCGCTTGAAATAAAAGTCTACTATAACACTAATTATCTAAAAGAAACAATATATATCTGAGTATTAAGAATATTTTTCAACTTAATGCAACAAAAGTCTTACAGAAAATTCTTTAAATGTTGTCCTATGTATTTATATTTCATTGGAATTAAACGAATAATAAAAATAAAATTTTAAAAAAAATCATTCGGAATAAAAATATATAAAAGATCTTTTTTGACTAAGAACAGCTTTGAGTTGATAGGATGTATAAATAAATTTCAAGACAACAGATTTATTTCTTTAAAATGTGTGTGTATTCTATCTTATAATTATCAATAAAATAAAATATTGTTTCCTTCTTCGTATTAATATGAAAACTTATATTTTTTTATTAAAATTTATATTCATGGATTCCTTTATTATTATTCATAAAATCAACCCAGAAGAAATTTTTCCTAATCATATTCATCTACGACGTCAATATTTCTATACATTAAGTCGATGAACAAGATATGTTTTTGTATGCTAATTTGGAATGAAATTTTAAAATGTTTTATTCTGCGTAAGTTTTAAAAACATAAAAATAATGGTTCGATTTGTTGTTTTTAAAAATGGTCGTCTCATTAATTAGAATATGTTTTTGAAGTATTAAAGTGAAAAAAACTTGGACAAATACAGCAAAACAGAATATTTGAAAGAATGCAACCCAATTCAAGTTTTAGACAGATGTTCAATGGGTGAAACTTTAGTTAATCATATACCAATGCATCAGTTCATGCAGTATTGACAGCACGTCAATATTTCCGTATTATCCAATTAAGGTCATAAGAACAAGATGCCCACTTTTGTTTTGATGCAGCAGAACTGCATGAAAGATAACAAATGATGTCTATAACATTGATAGTAATGAAATATTCAAAATGAAACATTTTATTCTAAAGGTAAGTTTTAGAAAGCAAAACATTATTTAAAAATTATTAATTTACTGAGTAAGCAAACAAAATAATCTGACATAATAAAATATAAATTAAAATTTGCAACAAATATTTATAAATATGTCAGTACTGCTTATATGTTAATCCTTTATTAAGTTACTTCCAGTTGCCCCATGGGCTTGTCATGTATAAAGTTTTTACAAAAATAAACATATCTCTATATGTGTACGGTTTATAATTAATCTTAACTTCCGATTAAAATTTTGATTCGCTTCCCAATGTCACCTTTTTCTACGTACGCACGAGTATTGATGTATTGGGGGGATGAAAAGAATAAATATATAAATAATATATTTTCTGAAATAAGTAAATGCATCAAAAAACCTGCCAAGTTACTTTTTTGCATTCCAAAGCCTTCGAAATTATTTTATGGATAGCAAGAAAACCCGGAAAGACGTATATATACGTCTGACAGATTACTAGTTTATTGCGCCGGTTAAAGGTTAAAGTCATAATTAGAAATTTAGTCAATGCATATTATTTAATTCAATACATTGTTATCGTAAGGAGCGGGGTGGGCGATGAAAATTTGAATGAAGATAAGACAAATATTGACAGTTTGAGAATTGCATAGAGCGTTAACATTGATGTATATAACATGGTTCACATTGATGTTTAAAAAGATTTCACACGTGGGAGCCTGAGATATGAAGAGTATTATTTTAAATATTTTTTTATGTATTCGTCTTAGTTAAATCACTATTGCGATTTGAAATCCTGGATGGATTTATAATTAACCCTAGGCAATTCTTATTATTTAAGTTTCATTTTAACATGCGAATTAAAATTTAACAAATACTCCTATATGTTAATCCTACTTTGACCCTGGAAGATCCATGTTTGAATATGATATTATATATATCTTAGCACTTATTTTGATTATTCATTTGAGTTTATTAAAATAAACCGCATTTGATTTTAAAAGCAAGAAACCCGACACAATGACAGATTACTAGTTTATTGTTAAAGGAACTCTATAATTAGAAATTTAGATGCATAATTCCAATCATCCTGTGAAGTCTAGTACTTCAAGTTTCTGAGATAAGACACTGAATTTAATTGATAGAGCTCTTGAAACAGTTCACATTTAAAATCCGCCTTGAGCCTCGGAAGAGAAATCTTTTCCTAAATCCCCGCGATTTTAAAAGCGGACGCTATTAAGATTTTCCTGGAGAAAGGTTGAAGTCTTCTTCAAGCCTTTGAGGTTCAGGAATAATTGCGGAATTTTTCAGAATCGATTCAGCGATAAAACGCTTCAATTAATTGCATTTCCATTTTTTACTCCTTTCGAGATGGGAAGGGGAGGAGGGGTAAGAAGAATTTTAAAGTACCAAAGAGAACTGGAGTATTTTCTCTTTTATGAAAAAGGTGGAGGTTATTAAGGATTTTCTGTCCTTTTTTTTCTTTTGATATTTGTCCCTCAAGTCGGCGGAAAATGACAACACTCTTAATTAGTGACGGCTAATTAACAGCCATAGCAGCATGTTCAACTCGCAATCAACATAAATGGTAATTTCAATTACTTAACCCGTCGTTTTTCGTTTCTCTTTCTTTAATAAATTCACATATATTGAGGGCTAGTGTTGCCATGCCTACAGGGAACAATTTAAAAGTCTTTGGAAATAAGATCCCGAAATGCTTAGCTAACATTTCCAGGTACTAATTTACTATTCTCTGGATCTAAGGCCATTTTTTCCCGTTCCTTTGAAAACTTGATGCTTAATTCTATTACCTTGGGAATATGGTAATAGGGTAACACATATCTCATAAAACTGGTCACAAATTTTTGAACCTCGCATACATATGATTAATTACTTTATTCCATTAATTACTTTTTGATACATTATTGTATTAACTAATTCAAACAATTAAAAACTTTTCCTCCGTACACTAAAATAGAATATAAGGTAATTCAGGGGGAGATGCCAGTTGGGGGAAGACGCCAGTTTGTTAATAGTACTTTTATGCGTCGATAGATGGCAATTCTGAGCCACTTGAATCAATAGCCTGGTCCAACATTGAGTGTAGTTTGTGAAGTTATCTGAATAAATCGTCTTTAATCGGCCTTAACATTCGATCTTGTGAGCATTTAAAGTGGTGAGTACAACTTTCATTATATTCCATTCCTTGTATTTAAAGTTCATAAACGTACTTGTTTTAAATACAATATTAGCAATACAACTGGGTAACGCATAATGTTACACATACGTTGAATGTAGAAACGGCAATAACACTGCAACATTAAAGGAAATAAGCGTGTATGGCATCTGCCCCCTATATTTGGGGAAATATGCCACATAGTTCAGAAATAAATCAAAATAACTTTAAAAGTTTGTAAAAATTTTATTACTGTATATTATCGTATAACATTTAGCTACAATTAATATTTATGCTGCAAGGATGGCACAGGGATCTCCATAGGACGAGGATGTGCATGGCTGAAGTGGACTACTACTTCAGCGAGCTTGCTTTTTGCAGTTAAATTCATCTTAAGCAAGCTATTTTTGAAAGAATGTACTGTTTTTGTTTTTCTATAGTTATTGTTATTTCACAATTAATTTGGCAATGTTTGTCTTATTATTTTTCTTATTTACTGTGGTGTTGCATCTTACTCTATGACTGGTGGCATCTTCCTCATATACACTCAGGCACATTGAAAATAGCGACCCAAGAAAAAAGCATCGGATTAAAATGAAATTTAATACACATAATGACACAGATGAGAGATTCACTTGATCTCTAAGACAAGACAATTAAACGAATACAGGGTGTGCAACGACAAAAATACTGGGCAACTTCAATAGCGCGTTGGACCACCACCAGCTGTAATACATGCCGCCACACGGTCCGGCATTGAGTTGATTAGACACCTTATGTTGTCCTGAGGCAGATGGGCCCACAAATCTTGAACAGCCAACTCTAAATCATGTGCAGAGTGACACGATGGCATCTGCCATTTTAGCTGATCCCACACATGCTCTACAGGGGACAAATCGTGGTAGCGGGTCGGCCATGGAAGAGTCTGAAAATGACGTAAGAAGTCTTGAGCAACTCTTACTGTATGCGGACGAGAATTATCTTACTGGAAAATTGCCCCTAGGAGACCGTTTAGGAAAGGTCCTACATGGGGTCGAAGAATATCATCAACGTAACGTTGGTCCGTTAAGGTTCCACGCATCACCAATTAAACTGGACCGACTATTATAGGCTATGGCCCCCCAGACCAGTACACCAGCTGTGCGGGCAGTGTGACATAGAACAGTAAGGGGGGGATTGTACCGCTCACCAGGGCGCCACCCCACTCGTACACAGTTATCATCTGTCCCCAAAACAAACCGGGATTCATCACTAAACACAACCTTTTGCCAATCTTTCACATTCCACACTGATCTGGCTTGGCACCACTGTAGACGCAGTTGCCGATGTTCCGGTGTTAAAAGGTGTGCACGGAAAGGGCGCTTGGATTCAAGATTTGCTTCTGCAAGGTATCTGGAAATTGTTTGTGGAACAATTGCTACGCCTACGTCTGCTCGTATCATTTAACGAGTCACTGTGGGGTCCACAAGTGCTTGCCACACGATCCTTCGATCCTCTCTCGCCGTGGTCTTCCTGGTCGCTCCAGACACGGTTTTCCGCACGTGGGTACCTTCTCGTGTCCACTGCTCCCAACAATTTCTAACGGCACACTCCAGACGATCCACCTGGCCAGCAACACGGCGCGTCGACCAGCCTGCAGTTTTCATCCCGATTATCAGGCCTCTCTCAATCTCGCTTAACTGTGAGAAAAGTCTTCTAGCACGTTTACCTGTCATGCTTCGCTTACCAAAGTGTTCCTACAATCGGCGGGTAATCGTCACGTTTATGAATCTTCGAATTTGCGCTGGCTTATATAGTACGCTCTTCCTGATTGTAGCGCCACCTCGGCTTGTATGAGCATGCGTATTGGCACAAAACTTGGATCATTTGCATATCACATTACGCTGTACTTATTTGCAAAGTTTCGCGATTGTACTTAGCTTCCTTCATGGGTCGCTATTTTCAATGTTCCTGAGTGTATGTGGGAAGCTTGATGCCTCAATTAAATGAGTTTCTTTAACATTAAATTTCTTATTTATTTTGATACTAAGAAGAGAATTAACTTGTATACATAACTAATTAAATATTGAGAAATGAAATATATTTTTTTCATAGTCTTGTTATTTCAATTTTCAATGTACTAAGCGAAAATTATTTAATTGTGACATTTATTCACCCGATTTACCTTATAGAACAGAGAAAAACATTGAAGACTTTTTCCTACCATAGGAAACACAAGCCTAAATTACATATTTTTATTAATTATACAATATTCATTTTGAAGATTGTAGCGTTAGCAATATAACTTTTACCTCTTTAGTGTAATTTGTAAATCATTGAATTTTGTGTCTTCTATCGAAAGAGAAAAACATATACTTCTATATTACTCCTATTTATAATCTTAAATTAAAATATTTTTTCTGCATTTTATATTATTGTATTTTTAAATATTGAATATAAAACTACAACTATTTTCTTACATTAAAATTCTAGTGTGCTAAGCCTACTTGGCTTATAATTTTTTTCTATAAGTAATAAATTATTTTATTTACGAGTAAGTCGTTGCCAAATTGAATTGTTAAGTGAAACCTATTTTATAAGCTAAACTCTAATGTATATATAAACAATTTTTTAAACAATCATTTTCCATCATATATGAATTTATTTGCTACGTATAAATACAAATAACTTCGTTATTCAAAGTGTAAGTAATAAATAAATCGAATTTTTTAAACCTTTGGCTCACCTTTCGTGCTTCTACTCTTGTAATTATCTCTAGCGTTTTAAAAAGTTAGAAAAAAAGCCATTCTGTTAAATTCATCATTATTTTAAAATGTTGATAAACAAACTGGATTTTGTTTAGATATTCGATAAATAAACAATGCCATATTTATGAAAAGTGTGTTCTAAACCATTTTGTGTTTACTTAAAGCTCATGCATAGAAGAAAAATGTTTGTAAATATAATTGTTCAATGTTAACTTATATATGTACGTAACAATTTACATGTATATATATGTTTTTCATTTGTTGGTTTTGACCAATTCTCAGCATTTTTCCCCTCACAAGCAATATCTAGAAGTTCAGCAAAGTATACAATTTAACAAAATTGGGAATAGTAAACTTAAGAATCAGACCCAAAATACAGTTATTTTTTAAATATTTCTGTTGAGATTATTCTTGTTGCATCATTTGAGGTTAATTTAGAGCTGTAAGAATTTGAAAAATTAAATTTGAACAATTTTTTTCATCCAGGAATTTACAAAGATCAAGAATAACATTTTAAATTCAATCTTGTGACATTAATTTATAACTTTAACTTTATAAAAAATACTTTAAGTGTTAATGAGGAAACTCTATTTAAATAAATAAGCTGCTGGTTGCATCGGTCTGCAAGAATATTTAGAAAAATAACTAGCTGTTTTATTAACCAATGTTTTATTTTTATTTTTAAAACTTTTTTTGGTACTTCTCTGCGATTAATCTTTAAAGTTCTGCTCGGATTTCTGTTCAACTTAAAATGAGAAGGAAGGGGTGGGGGGAGAAAGAGAGTAATATGTCTTACCTGGAGTTGAAAACAACGCATCGGTTTTTCAGTCTTTCGTATTTCGGCTTCTGAAGCATAATTGATTATGTAAATATTCGATAGTCTTCGATATTTATTTAAAAATAAGGAATGAATTAAGGAGGATAAAATAATTTTTTGTATTAAGAATAAGTCCGCCATTTAGAATTGTAACATAATAAATTTGGCAACTGTCTTAATGCCAAGAGATCTTAAAGTCAAACAATTTGCGATTCACAATCAATGAAAGAGAGGGAATGAAAAGATTTTTCATTTCCCTTTCTTTTCTAGCAAAATTCGATTTCCAGATTTGTTCGTTAAAACAAAAGAGGGAAATAACTCAATGTTTGAGAAACGAAAGAATTTGAAATTCTGGAAATTCAGTTAACAACACATTTCCAATATCATTCGAAAATAAATTACACATTTCTAAATTTATTTTTCGTTATTAGTAAAATTTACACTAAACAATGTTTTGATTGAATTGTAATAATTTATTTAAAGTAATAAAAAAATATTTGATAAATTACAAACAAAAAATAATTAGATATTAATTCAATGTAAAACTTGTATTTTTACATGACAGGATTTTACATCATATATTTTTTTTATTTTTAACGCATACAAATCTTAGAAATAATGTTGAGCAATAAAGTAAAAATAGAATTCAATTTAATAAATTTTTTTGAATAAATGACGCAGAAAATATGGATAAACTCTTTGAGTTTCAAATATTAGTGTAAAAATAATACGGTCTTGTTCATTTAAAATGTTTTTTTATATGACACTAAAAATTTGTCAACAAAAAAAACATGTTTTTTATCAACTTTATATATATATATATATATATTATATATATATATATATATATATATATATATATATATATATATATATAATTTAGTTCAATGCAATCCATCTTATTAAATTGTATTGTGCATTCTATAGATAAATGAGAAACCATCATCCACAGAAATTTCCAGAAAATGTTATAAGCAATATCAAATCCATGTAAAAGTTTCAGGTACGATTGTAACACAATATGTTTTGCAACAGTGGAAAAATATGTGATTTTACTTTTATTAATAATTTTCGAAGCTGCACGATAAGATACAACTTATTTTCATTCAAAAATGTTTAAAAACTACAAAATCATATGTATTTATGTATAGTAATATATTTATCAGCTAAATTATAATCATTGCCAGGATATTTTTTTTTGTGAATTTTCTTCTCGTAAAAAAGAATTATGCATAATTTTCAAGACGGTAAAGGTGCATATTGATAATTGAAAATGAATGCTTACAATATCGTTAAAAATATAAATTGATAGATCAGTTTACCATAATTTGAAGGTAGTTTGTTATTATGTCTTGTATTATACACGAAGCTTTCTTCAACCCTATAATAAAAATTACCACTTCCAACATCAATCAAATTTATTCCCTATGCCATCATTAAAATAAACACTTTCACACGAAGATAAAGTAAAAATCCTTTCTGGCTATGGCCGATGAAACGTAACTTTCGCCCTTTTATAGTTTTGTTTTTTCTAATTACACACGTACCGACCGCTACAGGCAAAGGCAGGTGGAAGAAAGTAAAAACATACTCTTATACCAACAGACCTACTAGGAAACATCTTTATGGAAGGGTTGGCAATGCAGAAATATATCGAGATGAAGATATAAAATAAAATAACAAAAACATAAAAAAAATCGTAGCAAAAAAAAATCCCCTTTTATTGTTTCAGAAGACCTTTTGTAGCAACTGGGGAAGAACTAAAGTATAAGAGTAAACGCTAAAAGGGGGAAAACACGAAAAGGAAAAATAAAAATGAATATAAATATATATAAAAAAAGGCAGTGATATTTGGCCTTGCGACAATCCCCGCAGGACGGATGGACGAACAAAAGGGAGAAAAGGGAAAAATACCATAAATAAATAAAGAAAAAAATAGAAGTGCCCGTAACCCATTATTACGATGAAGATGACGGATATGGAACCGTATCGATTTTGAGCTCTTAGCGAAAAGGGTAGAATGAACCGTAAATGCTTTGCAATAGTACATAGTCCTTCGTAGCTAGGACTTTACACTGGATGAAACAAAATACACATTTTTTTTTTCATGTATTCATATTTGCTTTTATATAGTAAAAGGTATTTTAAACACAAAATTCATTTCTAACTCCTTGGAATGGGTAACTTGGTTGCATTTACTTAACTTTTGATGTACGATATTTACGTAAGTGTGCGATTTAATAAAATGCTTTATGTGTGTTCAATTTTTTTAAAACAATTATAGCTTAAAATAGAAATACAATTTATTTCCTTTAAAAAAGGTTAAAGTCACTGTTTGAAGAATTTGATTTGTATTTTGCACACAACCGGAAAAGTTCTAAAAAATAAATTTACAATTTTTCTAAGTTAGTTATTTTAATCTTCTGATGTATAAAAATGGAACAGTGCTTGATGTTTAATTTCTGAAATGTTCAATAAATTGTTAGATTACGTTAATTTTTTGTAATTTGTTAGCTTTCAATAACCATAGACGGTTTCTGTAAACATTTCAGATATTAATTTTATTTTCTTAAAAGAAAACTGCACATGTATGCGAATATTTAAGGTAGTCCATTATTTATTATAAATAGTTCTTAAATTTAATAAATCGTGGTAATGAGCTGTCAAAGGGAGAGCATGACATAGGAAGTTCATTTGGGGGTCGAGACTTAGTGAAATAATAGTACTACTCCCTTAGGGAGTTTAACCCTTAATGTAAAAGGGCCGAATGGCCAAGTAGTTAGAAGAAAATAGCCTTCGAAATCCATACTTAGATTTTATACAATTAAGTTTTAATTAGCTTTAGATTTGCAGTGCCATGATGGTAGTGTGCCTTCATACCACGTGGTCGGTCAGGTTTGAGTCACGCGCTCCATTTTTGTTCTATAAATTTTCATTTTATTTATTTTTACAATTACATAAATCTATTGTTACTTATTATAATTATTGTAAACTTATTATATATTTTATATAATTATAAAATAATTAAATTAATAATATATAATATAAGATATATATAAGTATTATTTTATTATATAATTTTTAAATATTTAATATAATAAAATATTATAATAATATATTTTATACATTATAACAGCTTTATATTTTGCTTTTTAAAATACAAAATAAACATATAAAATATCATTTAATATTTAATATAATATATTTTTACTTTTATAATAAACATTATTTATTAATAATATTATAACATTGGGGTGGGTAAGGTCGACTCAGCTTTTTATCCCTACTGCAGTGAGTCGATAAATAAGTACCAAGCTTGCATTGGGATTAAACATTGGTGTCTCGTTTTAGACTGACTACCTGATCGAGACACCTGCTAATGCATCTCACCGCCCAATGGTCACATATACCTGGATAACCGCAGTAGTCTCTGGCCTTCATGGGCTGTTGCGCCACTGAGTTTAAGTTTTGAATACCGTATATATAATAATTGATATTACAATAATATATTTATAAAATATAATATAAATATTTATGTAATTATAGTATTTGTTTTACTTTTTTAAATACAAAATAATTATATAGAACATCATTTAATATTTAATACGCGTTTTTAAATTTTTTTTAATTGCAAATATAATTAAATGATTTGAAAACATAAAGCGAAAAACCGTCCGTGCGACATCCATCTATGTTACTGTAACTCTATAGCTAAGTAAAACTTAATTGCATAAAAGTTAAGTATAAATTTCGAAGACTCTTTTCTCCGAATTGACTGCGTGTTCGGCACGATTACATTGAGGGTGAACACTCTAAAGGAGCTCTACTGTTACACAAAGTCTCATCCCTAAATGAATTTCCCATGTTGCGCCTTCCCTATGGGAAATAAATTTATAACTTAATTCAGTAAATCGATTTTTTACATACAATTATCGAGAAAATATACGACTGTTTTAATATTATTCAGAAGTTAGTTTTAATTTTATTTTTTAAGGTATCCAACTACGTTCGGAACCTCGATTTTAAAAAAAAGTACGTAAATGGATAAATTTCATGGTATTTAGTGTCACTTGGATTAGAATTTGTGTATAAAATTGTTTTAAGGACATTATGACAAAATTTTTTTATTTAAATACAATATTTTGGCAAAGAATTAACTGGGAATAATATTTTTTTTTCAAATTGTTCTCCTTTTATAAAAAATGCTTCTATAATGATAATATTTTGCTTATATATATATAAAGAAAAGACTTATCCAGAGTCTGAACTAAGGTTTTTGAAAAATTGACATTATATTCAGTGTTACTACCAATTGAAATAATTATCGACGTTTTTTTTTTCCTTAAAATTTATCCCCTCTGTTGTAGTAAAATATGGATAAGTCCACTTCTAAGTTGTATATTTCAAAAACTTCAGTTCAGCTTCTGTACAGAGGTCTGAGCTACATACAGGCAAAATGTTAATATAATAGAATCCTTTTTCATAAGAGAAGAATGTTTTGGAAATTGGTCATTTAATGTTCATTTTTTGTCAAAATATTATACTTAAATAATTTTTTATTGTAATAATACTCATAAAATAATTTTATATACGTTTTCTATAATCTAAGTGACACTAAATATAAATATTATCTATTTATACGCCTTTGTAAAATCACGGTTCCGAACGTAATCGGATATCTTAATCGATAGAAATGCTTTGATTTGTATTATAGTTTCTTATTGATATGCTTTCGAATACACAAAAACGTTACTAAATTATGACTTTTTTTACGCTCATATTGAAACAATATTAATGTGATGTATTTTTGAAAAAAATGGAGCAAGTAAAATATTAAACAAAATTAGCTTCATTATTATTTTTTCTGCTACTGATATGTGTCAGCACCCTTCCCCCTTCTTTTGTTTGTTTGCTTGTAAAAGTCATATGTGTCGGGTTCACTTAAATGACTTGAGCAAAAAAGAAGAACAACAACTATCAGCCTTCTTAATTTTTTCATTTCAAGTATTTTTCAAAAGGACAGAATTTAAATGCATTATTATAAGTTACCAAAATACAAATTAATTCTTTACTCATAAGAGGAAGTTACTATTTTTCATAATATAAAAATTCAATAGTGAATAAAATTGTTTCACTTCTTTCGGCTTTTCAGTCTTTTAAATTTGAATTCACAGTTCATTATTTTTTACATATATTCTAATAATTATTTTCGTAATACTAATATGTAATATTATAATGAAGAAATACGGGATATATATATATATATAAATTAATTCTCTGTAATATTTCATTTGAAATTTAAATGTTCATATTTGCTGTGGCATGAACTGCTTTTTAACAACTCTTGGAATTAAAAAAAGCGAAGCATAACTGTCAAAACAATTAAAAGACCCTTAAAATAAAATTAAATGCAATTGTGAATTTGAAATAAATTCTAATTGAATTGAAATTAAACATCTAAGTAAATAAAACAAAAACATTTTTTTTGCGTATCTGTCTTTCGCTAGTTATTTGGCAATATATATATTTAAAACTTTAATTGTACTTTTATGACCCGAAATGATGAAAAGGAAAACAAATCAATAAGATTGAAAACTATAAATTTCCATATATTTGACATCCATAAATTTTTGTCTTTTTTTTTCTTTTTTAACAAAAAAAAATATTTCCTGGTTTACTTAGAATTGAGTTTCTTATTTAATTATTATTTTTTAAGGTTACATGTAAAGATAAGGATGCAAAATAATGCCAGTGTTAAACACCAATATACCAAAACTACAAGTTTTTTCGAACTCCATCGATCAGTTTCTGCAGCACCTGGCGTCAAATAAGGCTCCCGCCCATATCATGTTTTCGACTATTTTCTTTTTGCCGCCTAATTCGAAACCTCTTTAAACACATCTCGCCAATTTCTCAACTGCCAAGTCATAATGATGATTTATGGTTTTATTTTTCTTGCCCATTTTTCGTACTGAAGGCGAAAGGGGAAAAAAAGTAAACAATTCTTTTTCTGAAAAACAATGCGGAAGACAAAAGGGAAGGTTTGTGAAACTGGTAGACATCATAATCTAAGAACGGTTTTGGCGATGGGAATTTGATGATGTGGCTCCCTCGTGCTTTTATTTAGTGTTTGTGACAGAACATGTGCTTTCACGAGTTTTCTGAAAGACTAATCTGATTTTGAAGTAAATTGCTTGATGGTGGTAAGCGGAAAATGAAAATGTCAGAAATACATTGTAGGCATGACCAACACTTTTTTTTGAGGTTTTTGAACTTATATTTTATGTCATGCTCTAAACATCGTGCTGGAGAAATTATCACAAGCAATTAAACGATCTTTTTTTTAAAATAATTTTCCTTCGCAGGCTTTGTTTATTTTATTTTTTTTTTTCAAAAAAATCACATTTTATTTTATTTTACTTCCATATGCTCATTTCTGCACCTTTGTGGGTTTTTAATCGACATAATATATTACCTACACATTAGATTTATGGGGAATATTTCAAATGAAATATGAATGAGAAAGTAAACAAATTCAAACTTATGTGTTCTTATAGAATCTTTTACTCGCTGGTAAACTGCTAATCATTCATCTAATTTCGGATTAAGACTCTTGTACACATTAGAAAAATAGAAATGTCAATCATTTACTATTTTAATTATTTACTCAAATTATTTACTATTTTAATTATTCACTAAAATTCCTTACTATTTTCCATATATAAGTTTCAGTTTTCAATGATATCGTTATTGAGTTGCGAAGTAGTTTAATACAGTTAAGTTAAATAATTATTCAGATATATTATTAATTGAAATAAATAAGTCTTTTTATTTTTAGAATAATCAATTGAAGCGGAAAATAGTTATTTTTATGAGCTTGCATTATTTTATCGGTAGTTTGGCTGATGTCATAGACAATAGTTAAATAGAATCAAAGGTCCTATAACAGTGCTTCTCAAACTTTAAAAATATTCGAGACTCAATATTCAATCATCATTTTCATCGCGCCCTACTCCATACAATAACAAAGTGCTGAGTTCAACAATACCGTACTTTGACACTAAAGTTGCAATACGACTTTAACCTCTTATATGTCACCGACGTATATAAATGTCTAACTCAACCAAAGCATTAATTTTATGGGCGTATATATACATCATTGTGAAGTAGGATCTTTTCTGCACGCTGCTATCCATAAAATTATTCCTAAGAAAAAGGCATTGACAGTGTTTGTGAAGAATTCACTTATTTCAAAGGATTTTCTTATTTTTTCTCCTCCCCCTCCCCTAAAAAACATCAAAATACACACGTCTACGTGGAAAACCGTGGCATTGGGGAGCGAATCCCGTAACTTTTAATTGGTAGTTGGCAGTTATGGAATTAATTACACACCCTATAAATTACCAATATATGTGTTAATACAAGCCCATGGGGTCACTGATAATTATCAAACTTGTTCTTAACTTAGTATTGTTAAATTAATAATAAAATACATTGTATAGTACAGATACATTTATAAGTGTATTACACTCTATAACACAAAAAACAACACACCAAGAAGGATTTGTCCGATAGTAATGAAATTTTGCAAGCGAAGATATTTGTATCGAACATACAAAGGATTAAAATTTGGTGTACAACGAATGAGTAGCGGGAGCTACAGCGCATCGGAACTGCGCGCTCGGCTGGTGTCTATAAGAAGCGATTTTCTATACGAATGTCAAAATTTCTGCTGCATTTGCGATTTAGGACTACTATCAACGACTGAAAACAATGATTGGTGCAGGGTTCGAGCTCACTACGAGCAACTGTCCGAGTTTGAAAGAGGTCGTATCATTCGATTGAAAAAGGCAGGTTAGGAAAATCAAAGAATTGCTCGTCATGTGGGTCGAAGCAAGCCGGCCATTAGAAGATGCTGACAAGAATGGGTGGACAGTAGCAGATTTCAGCGTCATGATGGTAACGGTCGACCTAGGGCCACAGCAGATCGACAAGACAGATTGATTGTCAGATCAACTGTCACTGACCCTGATTCATCGCCATCAACCATCAGACGTGCTACCCACACGTGATGTGTCCACCATGACTATTCACAAACCTCTGATAGAGCGAAATTTACGCTCGTACCGACCGCTACGCCACCTGCCACTTACGCTTGCACACTGTCGAGCCAGATTACGGTGGTGCTTGGCTCTATCAGTTTGAAATCATGCTGACCGGGGACGTATAGTGCTTAGCGACGAATCTCGCTTCCAACTGTGTCCTGACGATCATCGAAGACGTGTCTGGAGACGCCCAGTGCAGCATGCCGATTCTGCTTTCACTTTAGCTCACCACACGGGCCAATCAACCAGGAGTTATGGTCTAGGATGCCATTTCTTTTAACAGCCGGACCTCTTTGGTCATCATTAGAGGCACACTTGCAGCCAAACGGTGCGTCGGCGACATTCTGAGAACTGCTTTACAACCGTTCCTTTAGCAGTACTTTGGCCTTATTTTTCAGAAGATAAGGCCAGACCACATACAGACGTGTTGCTATTAACTGTCTTACAGCTTTTCAAACACTTCCTTGGTCAGCCAGATCGTAAAATCACTCTTCAATAGAGCATGTCTGGGATATGATGGGAAGTCAACTGCATCTACCAGGAAATGTTGATGACCTTGTCCAATGATTGAGAAAATTTAGCAAGAAATACCACAGGAGACCATCAGGGTGTTTTATCACTCTATATACCATGTCGTGTGGCAGCTTGCATCCAGGCTAGAGATGGGTCAACACCTCATTTTCTGTTCCGTACATAATCTTCCTACGCACCAATTTTTATCTTTATCGGTCAACTCTTTCTTGGTGCGTTTTTTTTTGTTATAGAGTGTATTTCGCTGTAAATGTGTATTTTATTTTTTTGTATTAGAAAGTATTGATTGCTTATTTTCTATAAATTAATAATATTTTAAGTAATCTTTTGTTTTCCACTTTTCAAAATGCTCGCGCCCCCTTGCAGAGTTACCACGACGGAGCGTACCCCACAGTTTGAGAAACGCTTTCCTATGGACAGCATAAGTAATTTGGATATAATATCTTCATTTAAGCCCTCACACGGTACCGATTGCTGATGGACTGCAATTTTGCTAGAATGACAGGACAGGAGAAAAGACGCCCTGAGTTCAATTTCGTATCATGACAGTGTTTTCAAAAAGAGTCTTTTCTTAACCAGTTCTTCCGAATTGCATGCCCTTAAAGTGCCCCATTCTAAGCCTAGTTAGATTCTTGCCAGGCTTGTACTTGTATTCATTTCAGGAATTTAAAGTTTCAGCCTGATTTTTCTGCCAAAAAGTCTTGATTTTGCTACTGAGTTTAAATCGCTTAAGGTGACGAGCGTTACAGTGTTGTGGTTAGTGCAGCGTTTCTCAAACTGTGAGGCGCGCCCCCTTAGGGGGTGTGATAACCCTACAAGGGGGGCGCGAGTTTATTGAAAAGTCGAAAACAAAAGAATAAAAAATTATTAATTTACTGAATGGAAGCAAAGCACAAAATACATTCCGACATAATAAAAAGTAAAATACACATTTTAACTGATATAATACACTTATAAATGTATAAAACCACGCAATGTTTTTCATATAATTAATTAAACAGTACTAAGTTAAGAACAAGTTTATTAATTACCAGTGACCCTATGGGCTTGTCATAAAATTATATACAAAATTTAATACTTGTTTTGATATTATCAAGACATGTATAATGATAATTTACTATTATAAAGTCGATATGTAGCTTTTCGTCAAATTATATTAATTCAATTCGAATACATTGTTATTGTATGGAGGGGGGTGCGATGAAAATTATGATTGAAAATTGGGTCACAAGTATAGAAAGTTTGAGAGGCACTGCGTTAGTGTAAGATATCCAACTACCCTAAAGTCATGAATTTTTCAAAAATTGACAATTTTCTTATTGTTTTAATTTATAGACCAACATATTAGCTTAATAAAAGTACCAAGTTTTTTTTTTTATTTTCCATTCACTAGAAGAAAAACTACACGTGTTTTAGTAAAAGCAGATGCCATAACACTTTACACAAGATGTCTTAACTTTAAAATGCGTTTTACTCGAAATGCATTTTTTTCGAAAATGTGAATATAATCTTTTTATATAACGTTTTTGTGAATATAATCGTTGTTTTTTAAGCAATTTCATATAGTCACTAGATTAAAGTGCTCTAGTTTTTGTAAAAATTAAAACATATCTTATCCTGAAGGTCATTTCAAACATGAATAACAAATTAATACAACAAAATTAAAAAAATTGGGAATTTGTTCATAAATTTTCTGTGCAGAGCGGGCCCCATTTTATGAAATTTTTTGTACATTTTTACCAGTTTTTTCCCATTTTAATAATAATAAATTGTTCTGTTTTCAATTTTAGGATTTTTTCCTTAAAATATACTGTATAAATCTAAAATTCACGAAAAAAATCCCCATATTTCTATTTTTTTTTCAAAAAAAGTTCTCACAAGTAGTCGGATACCTTAATCTGCCCTGCTTCCAAAGCCAGGGATTTTCCGTCTCATTTTCAACAATATTAACATACACTGGTATCTATTGCATGATGCACTGCTTTTTCAAGCTGAGAAGCTGACGAGGTGTATAGTGTATGTCCAACCTTTCCTGATGCTTTAGCATCCCTTTTTTCATGAATAGTAATATTGTTTCTTAAATTGAACAAATTAAAAATCTTTAACCTAAATTGTAAGTCCTAACCGTGATCTAATACATACTTGTTATTTTTAGATTTTGGAAATTCAATATATTTTTGCCACTAATTGTTTTATGTGGTAAATGGGTCACCACAGAAGCCAAGTGATTAGGTTGCAATGGAAGAATGAAGTCTTTAAGAATCGTGTAGAACTCTAGTATTGTTTAATAGAAAGCTCGTACTCAAATTCAAATTGGTTTTAATTTTTGAAATTTCTATGTGAACAGAAAGATTGGGATGCTAACTCGAATGTTGTTTTGGTCCATTAACCATGATTCATAATTACAAGGCCATTTTTAACATCTCTTTTGTAGTTATAAAAAAACATAAAAATTCAAACCAACCAATGAATTCACGAGGAAATCAAAACTTGACAAAAACAACTTATCAGTCACTAAAGCTGTTTTTTTTTCATTATTAAGCTTCACTTTCCCTTTTTTAATATAACATAGTCGAGAATTTTTCTGAGTAATGTCGTTTGTAACAAGGCTTAATATTTTCTAAATTTACATTAACAAAAAAAAAAGAATTATTGAACAAATTTTACTATTTGTCAAGCATGAAATTCATGAAAACAATTTTCTATTGTGAGGGTTAAGGCGTAAATAGGGATTTTATAATTATTATTGCAATCTTCCTGTTAATAATAAAACCTTCCTTTTTATATATATAAAATAAACGATTACGAGAGAATTCATTTGAATAACTAAAACACCTAAAACGTAGATAACTGAAATAACAAAAGATTTTTTTCTCCCACATATACTGATATCATCCTTCTTGATTTCAATATTATTGAAAATTTAGCTTTTATACCCCCTTCACACTAAGCATATATTTAAATACATGAGGAAATGTTCTAAAAAAGAACAGGGGGGAGAGCAGTCTGCATTTCGTAAATAATTGCGAAATCCATTTACATCTATATTTGCATTTATGAGATTACATCAAACGATTTTTATTACCTCTTGAACAAGATAAAGGCTAACGGAATATTATTTTTCGATTGTTTGCATTTAGCTCAGACGATTTTTTTTTCTGCCGTGTGCGTATGTGTATAAGGCTTCTCAAAAGTCAAATAAGATGAGGGAAATTGCGAGAGTGCATCTCATATTATCAGTCAAAGAGTAGACAGGATATCATATAAGTGCCTTACAGCAGACTTTCTTTTTTTTTATTCTATTCTTTACATTCTGTCTTCTCTCGACAAAACACTAGCTAGAATTGTCAATATGGGAAGTTATTTATATTTAATATTTGTCAATTGTCTGTTTATGACAAATATGGAATATTTGTCATAAACAGAATTCGCAGACGATTTAAAAAAAAATAATAATTCTGAAAAATACAAAAAATGCCAGAACATCTGCTTATAGTTTTCTCTTTTATTTATATATAAGTTAAAAATGAACAACACTTGAAAAATGTATTTAGTAAACTATTTTTTCTTCATCTTTTATTAAATTAAAGCTCAGAGAATTAATTAGGAATTTGCAAAAACAAGTCTTGATAATTTCTCTGAATGCCATAAATCCATCAACATTCTAAATATTTAAAATCTTCCATTCTTTGTTTATTTAAAACCATTAAATAATTTTAATTTATCTTATTGTATAAACGTGGCACTTATATAATTTTTTATTCTGAAATGTTGTGGAAAACGAATTATTTGTATTAGTGTGATGTAATAGAACACCATATTGCTCAATTACAGATACACTATTAAATATATTCGATTGAATATGAAGTAGTCATGGAACAAATATTTTATACTACAGTCAAACTCGAGGCTAGAAACTTGATCTTGTTAGTTGCTGTAATCTATAATGACACAAACGTTTTAATATCAGCTGAAAAACTCTTAAGATATTTTGTGTAATTTTTGGAAAATCTCCGATACATGTTCATATCATTATCACATGATCATCGTTAGAAATTATGAAGCTGTTGCCAAAACGTTTAAACCATTCTTAAGTTTAAACGAAACAAACAAATTGATCTTACAAATTAACCTTTCTACCGATTATTACAAAATTAATTTCTCGACATTAATATAAATATTATAAAAAAAATTAGGTATAAATCTGATTTATGTACAACGATATACAATGATTATATACAAAAATTAAAGGTTAAATACAAAAATTAAGTTGTCGTAATATGAAAAATTAATCAATATAAGTTTAATTATAACTTTTAAGAATATGCTGTGTGAGCGTAAGGCATACAGTTATAAACTTAAACATAATAATTAGTTATGTTAAGTTACTTAGGTAATTATACTAGAATAATAATGTCAGTGTAACAGAAATACGTATAATACACTAATTACTAAGCTCTGACATAATTCAGCAAATGAGGAGGACCAACAATGCTGCTTTAAATCAAAGTTTTAAATTATTTGTGGTAAACTCTGATTTTGGAACAGATCTAGATAATTACTGCAAATAATTAAATTACATCAGCTTAACGGATTATTATTAATTATTTTCGCGGTAATGTAATGCTCAATATTAAGCTGTTATCTACAGTACTATTAACTGGGAATTAATTCACTAACACAAGAGGATTTTATACTAATATGTGTAAATATGTACTTTTATTTAAGGATTATTTTGCAATGAAGTATACGATCTCTTTAAAATTCCATGTAAAATTTACGAGAATTCATTTGAAAAAATAGCTAAATATATGGCAATTGTTGCAATTCACCATCACATTCTGGTGGGATGATTTTTTATTCTATATTTTCCTTTTAAAGTTAGAAATTATATTTAAAAACGGTTTATAAAACAGGATTCTATTTTATAATCATATATTTTTGCGTTCCCATAACTTTGTTAAATATGTATAACAGGTCAAGTACGTACGCATAAAATTTAAATCACGGTTGCATGATAATTGTTTTTAATAATAATTTTACTTTATGAGAGTTTGGTAATTAAAACTTGATAAAAAAAGGTGCATCATAGTTTTTATTTAATGATTCTCTCTGTATTTTCAATTTTTCATCTTTCTCAAAATTAAATACAAAATGCTACTTGTCATTTACATTTTACTTAATGCAAAACTGTATTTTTATTTTATTGGTTACTAGAAAATTCTACATATGGTAATTAATTATTCAATCATTATTTAATTAAAATATTTTTATTAAACCACTGAAAATTTTAAAAGGATTTTTCTTCCATTGATAATTAAATTCAAAATAATCTTTAACTTATGTTTAGATTTATGACTAAAACTTTATAAAATTATTACGTTAAATTTCAAATTCAATAAGTAAATTTAATATTTCAGAAAAAGATAAAGATAGTAAGTACTCCAAAATACTTGTACATTTTCTTTTTCAAAAATGTTTTACAACTGTTACAAATATGCGTCTGAATTTTTAAATAGATATAATTCTTGAAAATCCAATAAAAATTCTAAGGCATTTAGCATTGTGTGTTCCATGATCATTTAATGATATAATTTTGTTTAAATAAAGAAATACGACGTAAGTATAAGAAAAGAAGTAGAATTTGTCTTTTTCCTTTTGTTCAACACAAGCTGAAGATAATCTTTTGAATAAGGATTATTTTCCAATAATTTATTCCTTGCACAAGTATGAAGGAAAAAATTAAGGTGATTCAACTGATCATTTTACCCGACACGTTCCTATAAAAATGCCACCAAGGAATAATTTAAAACTCATTTATCATTATTTGAGTCGATCTCAAATGAATCTGCACTTTACATTTGGCAATTTTTTAATCTTTTATCATTCTTCATTTGATTGTTCGAAAGTTGTATTGCTACATTTTCAATACTAAATACTTACCTCAGTCAGTTCTTCTGGGATTCAAGAGTACTATGTTGTTAATAAAAATGAAAATATTAAACGAATTTATATCCTTTAAAGAAATCTTATTAATTCAATCCAAATATTTAAATTTAAATAGTCCATATGTATTGTATAGTTATAGGAAGTCTTTTAAGTCAATGAGTTGAATCTTTTCTGATGGCATTTTGTATTTTATGACTCACGTAATTTTTTGAGATAATTTAGGGAATTAAAATCACTGATATTATGCTCTTGTGTAACACTGGTATCTTAAAAGCATTGTATTTACAGATCATTAGAGATCCTAAATCTTTTCTTCTGAAAACTTCTTATTCATGAAAAAATATGCACTCAGGAACATTGAAAATAGCAATCCAAGAAGGAAGCTAAGTACAATCGCGAAACTGCAAATAAGTACAGCGTAAAGTGATATGAAAATGATCCAAGTTTTGTGCCAATACGCATGCTCATACACGCCGAGGTGGCGCTACAATCAGGATGAGGGTGCTATATAAGCCAGCGCAAATTCGAAGATTCATAAACGTGACGATTACCCGCCGATTGTAGGAAGACTTTGGAAAGCGAAACATGCCAAGTAAACGTGCTAGAAGACATTTCTCACAGTTAAGCGAGTTTAAGAGACGCCTGATCATCGGGATGAAAACTGCAGGCTAATCGACGCGCCGTGTTGCTGGCCAGATGGATCGTTCGGAGTGTGCTGTTAGAAATTGTTGGAAGCAGTGGACAGGAGAAGGTACTCACGCGCGGAAAACCGGGTCTGGAGAGACCAGGAAGACCACGAGGAAAGATAATCGAAGGATCGTGCGGCAAGCACTTGTGGACCCCACAGTGACTCGTTCAACGATACGAGCAATCGTAGGCGTAGCAATTGTTCCACAAACAATTTCCAGACACCTTGCAGAAACAAATCTTAAATCCAAGCGCCCTTTCCGTGCAATCCCTTTAACACCGGAACATCGGCAACTGCGTCTACAGTGGTGCCAAGCCAGATCAATGTGGAATGTCACAGATTGGCAAAATGTTGTGTTTAGTAATGAATCCCGGTTTGTTATGGGGACAGATGATAACCGTGTACGGGTGTGGAGGTGCCCTGGTGAGTGGTACAATTCCACCCACATTGTTCTACGTCACACTGCCCGCACAGCTGGTGTATTGGTCTGGGGGGGGCCATAGCCTATGATAGCCGGTCCACTTTAATTGTGCTGAGTGGAATTTTAACCGGCCAACGTTACGTTGATGATATTCGACCTCATGTAGGACCTTAAATTGTCTCCCAGGGGGAATTTTCCATCAAGATAATTCTCGTCCGCATACAGCAAGAGTTTCTCAAGACTTCCTACGTCATTTTCAAACTCTTTCATGGCCAACCCGCTGCCCCTATTTGTCCCCTGTAGTTCACGTGTGGGATGAGCTAAAACGGCAGATGCGATCGTGTCACTCTATGCATGATTTAGAGTTGGCTGTTCAAGATTTGTGGGCCCATCTGCCTCAAGGACAACATAAGGTGTCTAATCAACTCAATGCCAGACCGTGTGGCGGCATGTATTGCAGCTGGAGGTGGTCCAACGCGCTACTGAAGTTGCCCAGTATTTGTGTCGTTGCTCACCCTGTATTTGTTTAATTGTCTTGTTTTTGAGATTAAGTGAATCTCTCATCTGTGCCATTATGTGTATTAAATGTCATTTCAATCCGACGCTTTCTTCTTGGGAGGCTATTTTCAATGTTCCTGAGTGTATATCATAAATAACATGTGTACTAATGAATGAAGTCACCCTGGCATAAGCATATTTTTAATTCTAAAGCACTAAAAGTTTTAAATAAGCATTTCCTCTTATTTTATTGAGAAATTAATTCCACGGAAAAAAGGCCTACATAAAACCTGGGACACTTAAAATAAGGATCTCTATATTTTCAAATATGTATTTAACTTTTATTAAAATCGGACATTTTATCTTGATAGATTTTTAATAATCCTGGCAACCCTCGTTCCCAATTTTTGACACAACTATCGTTTATTTCTGTAAGTTTCTCCTAATTTGTGTTTTATACGAAATATTTAGTTCTATATGCGCTACATTGCTATTCGAAAACTGAAATTTATAGTCTCTGGAAACACTGATTAATCCCCAATCAGAAAGTTGAGGGAGTGATCCTGATTCATTGTGAGATCTTGGTGAGAGAGAACGCTACCTGATAGGTTGTTTAATTGAAGTTAGAGGGAGGGGTAATGGTAGGTGTAGGATCATTTCATGGGGCTGAACTTAATTTTCTTAACATTGTGTATTGCTATGGATGCAATGGTTATAGCAATAGTGTTCGTACGAGTTGTGGGATTTTGGTGTGAAAGAGCGCTCCCTGATTATTTGTTCCATTGAAGCAAAGAGAAGGAGCGATGACGATGTTAGAGGTAGAATCCCCTTTTGTCGTTGAATGTTTGTATTGTTATGGATAAAGTGGTTGTATCAATGTGTTGTTAATACAGTTCTCTGTAAATGGAGAATTACTGTCTTTGTGTGTGTGTTGAAAATATTAATAAAATAAGTTTATTTAACTCTTAATAAGAAAATAAAATGGTTTAATTTTCTCACCAAAAGAGAAAGGTATTGTGAATTGTTTTGTTAAGATTTTTCTCTATAACAGTGGTCTTTAAACTTTTTCGACATACGGAACCCTTAGAATTGCAAGTTATTTTTGGGGAACGCCATTATACGCATACTTAGAAGTATACATCTTAAAATAATATTTAAAGTAGTATCAGCATGTTATAGGTAGTTAATGAAAAAAACAATTAAAGAATGTATTTTATTTGTTATTAAAAATTATTCAAATTTTAATAACATATACTGATCAATAATACCAATGTGTGATCCAAGAATCACTTCCCCGCGCATTATATTTAGTAACCGGAATATATGTTTGCACTTTTTTACTTAAGCTGTCGAAGTCGAAGCCAATAGAAATAATCTGCAGTGTTTTATTTCATATTTTGCGTTTAATTCGTTTTAATATCTTGTTTTTGTAGTCATTCACGTTTGAGATAAATATTTTTCACTTAAATACACTGTTCTAAATGGTATCAAAGTGTTTATAGCTATGTAATATATACTGCGCATTTTGCAGGAATTTGCAACTTAAAATTTTTAAGGGCTGTTCTTTATTTACCTTAGATTTAAAAGTTGAATCTGTGGATATGTCGATAAGTTGCCCCGCTCCTTCATTGTAAAGTCTTTTTCCCCTCAAGTAATGAAAAAGGTGCATTTTCCGCTAGAAAACTATTTAGTTGAGCAAAACATTGCACTAATAAGAATGAAATTACTTCATGGTGCCTGTGGTAGCAAGCAATAGAATACTCCCAATCTAGTAAGTAGTATATATAAAGAAAATATTTTACTATTTTTTATTATATGAAAATAAAGTTTAAAAAGTTTTACAAAATAAGGTTATTATGTATAAACTTCTCAGTTTTAATGATAGAGATAAGCTTTAGATTACTCTGGTTATAAAACAAACTCCATAGAAAATGTCTACATTTCTTTTCAATTACAATTTTATTTTCGATTTATTATTATGGCTTGTGGAATAATTGAGTATGCCTCTTGAAACCCCAAGGTTCCGTGGAACACAGTTTGAAGACCACTGCTCTATAATAATCCATTTGAAGAGGGGGGAGAGGGACGAAAAGAGTAAAGAAAGGTATTATCTCGTGATAAGAGCTATTTAATAAAAAAAAGGGGATGGAGTCTCCCAATTTCATGCCGGATAAATTTACTTTTTCTTTTCTTTTCGTTATAGGAATAACTTTTTTTTATTCCTAAGATAAAATTTGCTTTATTTAAAGAAAGACTAAACCCCTTACAATGCAAAGACAGAGAAAAAAAGTTGCACACACACACAGGCCCATATCCATTCCACCAAAATACATTCAAATTAAACACCCGGATTAAAGAACAGCAACACTTTCTCTAAGGACAATGAGAAAAACGTTGACTCGAAATAAAGAAAGTCGGAGGAGTAACTTTAATTTCCGCATAAAAGAGTGAAGAGAACTAGACACCCGATTTACCCTTATGATTCGTTTCCAAAACACCAGGATGCTTTAACAAAAGAGAAAGTATCCTTTTTTACATCCTTTTCCTTCTTCTTATCCAACTCCGGTTTTTTTCTCTCTTTTCTTTTCCCTGTTTTTTTCTTTTTTACAGTATCTCCTTTACCCCCAGCGTTTGATGAAGTTCGTTGACGAATGCAAAACTATTCATGGAAGACCATTTCGAACGGAACACGCTACCTAAGAGCATCTTATTCTTTTTTTATTTTTTTATTTTTCAGGGGAAAAAAGGAGAAATAAGGAGGGGGGATAAGGAAAAGGGGTTTCTTCTTCAAATGACGCGGTAGAAAAGATTTATCAGAGAAGGGAATATTTTCGCATGTTTTTTCTGCGTATCTACTTTTGTCTTGGATGTAAAATTGGATCTCATCCAAAGAATTTAAAAATAAAAAAAAAGAACGTTTACGTCAATCAGAACGATTTTTGGGAAGGTAATATATTCGATTCCGTATTCCTTTTTTCACCCTTTAAATACAATGGTAAGATTCGCGTTGGAATTTTTCCGATCTAATCTGTTTTTAAATCAAGCGTATGCATATCTGAGCGAAAAATGCGATTTGATTTGCGTTATCGATCTCGGCAAGAAAAAGTTTCATCGATATCTCTCATCGATTTAATTGGACCTTTCAGCGCATGCGTACTGACTCATTAGATTTCCTTGCGTGTAGAAAATGTACTGCTTAACGAAAGAGAGAAACTATAACTTTTTTTATATGAAAATTGAATAAGTTTTTTTTTCATTCTTATTATTTAAAGAACTTTTTGAATTGGAATTTGTATAAAAGTATTTACAATTAATTTGAACTATTTTTATTTGTTTTTGTAATGTATTCTAAATAAATTTTTCCTATAATACACACATCAAGATGCATACTGAAAATTCTAATTATATTCAAATTACAAATGAATATTCTATTACCTTGGAGTATTTTGTTGAATTGGAGAGAACTAGAAATTTTTTTTTTTTAAATAGTGACATATGAAAATGTTTTTTTGTAAATGAAATGCAATTTTCAAGTTATTTAAATTGCATATTAAAAGAAAATATTAATTAAAATGCCTAAAAATTATAAAATAATATGTTGTGGCTTCCTTAAATTGCAGTTCTAAGCATCTAATCTGTAAATAGATTGTGACTAAAACAAACAAAGGATTCGAGAAAATTTTTAATTTGTAAAAATGTGATGGAAACTTCTTTTTTAGCAAAAAAATTCGAAAAGGTATTCAAAAATAAAAAAATGAGAAGTGTTGTTGTTTCTCTACGGGAAAAATCAATAACACTTTTTTTAAGGTATTTTAGTTGAAGTTTAAAAATTAAAATTTCAAAATTATTTTAGTTTGGAATAATTTTGAGCTATTATTTTCTAACAGTTCTAGTAAATGTTATTACATTAACTCTCTCTCTCTCTCAAGTCATTACCCTACTGCTGTGTCTCCTTATGATTTAGAATATAATAATTTTTGATATCGTATGCATCAGTTTTATCAAGACTGACTATTAAATACTATAAGGCAAAAATAAAAATGTTTTTACTCTTAATAAGTAATGACAATTAGCAAATATTTAAATTAATATTATTTAACATAATTCTTGATAATTTTATTAAAATATTCGTTGAATAAATTTCTATAATTAACTGTTCTAATTATTTATTATAAATGATCAAAAATATTTTTTTTTAATTTTCTGCATAAAATATTTATTTTTTAATTTTCAAAATTTCTTTTAAATTTCAATGTATGTATTAATCTTAAAAGTACAATTTATTTAATTGTATTTTTCAAACTGTTTTCCGACAAATTGATTAATTACTTGCTATAAATATTGGTTACCACATTTTTATGTATTCATTTGTATTACATTTAATTAGGATTAATTCATTATCCACTAAATGATTTATTTTAATTAACCTCCTACTCTACAGTAGGGATCTTCAACATTTAACACTTGAGAGCTAAATATATCAATAGATCCACAATGATCCACGGGCTACATCAACAAATTTACAATGATCTGAAGGCCACATGATTGTCAAATTGTCAAAATAATTAAATAAATAATGTAGTCGGGAAATTTAAATAAGAAAGAGATACTTGTTTTATAAGACTCCAACTGATTCTAAGGGTAAAGTTGATGCTACAGTTTTATGTATATATATATACATCGTTTTCAAAAACGTTAAATGGAAGTCGAATTAAAATTATTTGCGTGTTCAAGATAAATTCCACCTTTTCTTCTGAAAGTTTCTGAGATTTTATGAATCGTTAGATTTCATTATATTTAAATTACTTAAAATGCAATGAAATTTTTGAAAAAAAAATTCATCATTTTAACATTATTTCAAACGATATCAAGCATAACAATTAAGTTGTTTTAAATATCGAGAAAAACAGAAAGAATATCAGTTTTTACAAAAAAAGCAGACAAGGATATTTTCTTTGAAATTGCATTAGAGAGCCACTAAAATACCTTCAGCTGGCCATTCATGGCCCACAAACAACGGATTGAAGACTCCCTACTCTAAAGCAAAATGAGGGTATTGCCGGCGAACATCTTAATTTTAAACTTAATTCAAGAGACGAAGCTGAAACCAGGATTACAACCCACTCTCCAATGTATAACGCCATATCAATGAGAGGACTTAGAGCCAGTAAAAATAAAACATGTTTTAATCCCTGCGGGTGAGGAGTTTTCAGTGGAATAAGAACTCAAATTAATGATCTACCATTCATGAGTTTGGGACCATGACCCTTCGTCTACATTGGTCATATTCAATACTTACTTACTTAGGGAAATCCACAGGTGTCAGTCCTAGAGTGTATGCCAGAACAAGTAATGTATATATATAAAAAAAGGTAAATCAATATTTTTTTTCCTACTTAGATCAACAAAGAAAATTTTTATTTTAGCTACTTTTTATTAAATAGTTACAGTTAATATAAATATGTATATACATATGACATAATCACAACATTAACTTGAAAGGGAGGACATCTATTCCAGTCCTCTTTTGGTGTACGATTTCCTGAGGACTCTTGGGCTCATGGACCTGGTCTAGCCTGCTAGCCTGGTTAGCCTGGTCCTCCTGTCTAGCCGCAGGCTAGACAGGAATTAGTCAACAACAACAACAACAACATTAAGTGGTAATTAATTTTTATTAATTATCATTAAAGTATCGTTTTGTCATCCAAAACAATCGTGTATATAAAACCTCAGTTCAAATGAATGCTTTAAAACGTGAGAAAAAAACATTTTCGAGTATTGACACAAGTCGCCAAAAGGGTCTGTCTATAAGTCACCAAAAACGATGCCAACGTGGCTGTATTTGTAATTCTTTAAATAATTAGTTTTAATCAATTAATTTTTATTAATTATAGTTAAATTATTGTATTGTCAACCAGAATAATCATGTATATAAAATTTCAACTCAATTGAGCGCTTTAAAATGTATTTTATTAACGATTGAAAATTCCCCCAAGATCAATAAATAAATAAATAGAGAGTGGAAGCTAATAGTAGGAATTGAAAAATGACTAGCCCAAGAGAGCAAAAATATTTCACCTTACTCAATTGAAAGGATACGGAATTAAGAAATCACTATAACCTCTTAAGAACAAAAATTAATGCATATGTATTGCAAAATTAAGGCATTCAAATTCATAAAACTTAACATTTAAATACACTAGAAGACATATGAAAAATATCAAATTGTTCAGAAAATATTTTGAAAACTTTATGAAATTTTTAGAGTTAAACATTATGAAGAATACTAGAAAAATCTTGGCATGATTTCAAACCCGGGATGTCGAAAACTTAGCATAAATAAACATGGATAAATTCTATAAATAACAATGGCTTTTTTTATTAAACAAGTAACTCACTTGAAACTATTTTACTTATTTTCAAAAAAATGTGATTTTATTTTTGTATTAAGGGTCCCAAATCAGGTAATAAGGCTAAAATATTTTAGGTTTCAGCAGATAAAAGCGAAACACAATTTTAAAGCAAGCTCATTAGAAAAAATTTTAATTTTGAGTTTGAAAAATAAATTTTTCTTGTAAAAATGTCTCGGAATATATTTTTAAAATATATTTTTTGGTAAAAATATATATTTCAAATAAAAAAATAGATTTTAACAGTTATGTAACAGCAGTATTTCTTATTTGTTCAATAAAAATTAAACAATAAGAACTCCCTTGAACAAATTTATTTTGCTTACATTAGAAGTATTTAATTTGTAGCAATATCCCCTCTCTTACTGCAATCTAACATTTATTTTTCTTTTCGGAAAGTCCAGACGTATAAAGTCTTTGTAAACCAAATTTTCGTGTAAAGCAAAGGATAGCAGGTTAAGATAGGGAAAAATGCCTCTTTTGTTAAAATTTCACGACAAAATGGGGTAATTTTTAGTTTTGAAGATTTTTTTAATATTGTCTTTTCTATTCCGTTATATGTTTTATAACATTTTTTTTTCCTTCGACATTTCTGCCTAAAGCTTTGCGTTTGTAGGGAGATCGTGTATGACAAAAAGAAGACCGCATAAACGTAGCATTTTAGAAATGGGCTTCATTATCATACTTCGGTCTTTGGCAAGAAGTTGACGCCCACGGGTGCCTAAAAGTCATGTGGTGGTTTGTTTGTTAAACCTCAAAAACTTTACATTTTGCCTGCAGGTTCTTCATTAGCATTTCTTGCAAACGTCTTTGGCGTGTCATCTTCTAGACATATTATTTAATGGCTGAAATATATTCCGAAAGTTTACAGAAGCTTTTTCTTAGTGGAATTTGTGATATAGAATAATTTGTGAAGTCTATTTTTCTTCTTGTGCATGTACTTTTTTGTTAATAGAAAGTAAACAAAGCATTTAAGTGTCATTTACATGTTAAAAAGATGTAAATTTTCAACATTTGAGTTTTTAATACTCGAGAATTTTTGAATTGGGTTTGACGGAACAATATTAACACTATTTGATAGAACACTATTAAAAATATTTAAGCGCTATAATATATGTAAAATACTTTGGGTATTTTTGAACTTTTTTATTTAGTAGAGTATTAATATTTATGGGAGATTTAGGAAAATAAGTTGATTAAATGCAGTCGGAGTCTTTAAAAAATAAGATCGGGTTTTTTATTATTTTTAACTGCAATAGACGCAGTAGAGCTTATTAAAAAACACTTTATTTGTGTGCATAATTTGTATTCTACTCATATTAAAGTTTTACATTTAGGTACATAGTGATGCTCAAAATTTTAACTTATTCAGATGCATGCATATTGCCTTCTTTTGAAACATCATCATAAAGCTCAGCATATACATTTATCCTTCTGTCACTCGTAAATTTGCATTTATTTGATTTTTATTCGAGATAATAGCAATAAATAAATAAATATTATGCCCGTATTACTAGATTTTTAATACTTTAAAATTATTTTTAAGCAGAATTAACCAAAACAGGCAGGGCTGACTTGAAGCAATTCTGAGCTCGTATAGTACAAAATATAGTACTAAAGCACATTTTGCCAAAGATGAAAGTATCTGAAGCGTTTGAAGCAATTCTGAATAATATTTAATATTTCTTGAAGTCGCAGTCAGATGGCTCTTTCTGCTAATACTTATTGTTAAATAACTATTTTTAATTTTCTACAAGTAGCACCATGTGGATACATTTTTTGGAACTGGTTTTTTAGCACAGAATATAGATCAGAGATCCGTGGAACACAGTTTGAAGACCGGTGCTCTACATTATGCTACAGGGGGTTAACACTGCCTAAACGAAGCTATCCCTCTAGTGATGGGAGACCTTGGATAATGAACTGATAAATGGTCTAACTATAGTGTCATTGACAGGAAAAATGCTTAAGTATCGGCCCTGAGGAAAACTAAGCACTGTTTTGTTCTGTCAATAATCCATTCTCAGATGATTCAATGAAGAAAATAATGATTGCCGCAACCTTCTCTACAATCGCGCTTCTTACTATTTATTTCGTCCAATTGTTAAGTAATATTATCATATTTGGATCGACACTTTTAGATAGTTAGTTCAAAGATCCAATTTATTTCCTTGTAAAAATCCGCAAGATTCTTACCTTTAAAGTCTTTCACAGGATTACACTAAGTAATACTGAAAATTGGAACACCAGGAAAAATAGTCAGAAAGGAAAAAACTCTGTAAACTCATTGAGAGATAAAAAACTGAACAGTAAATGATGATCATTTTGAAATCATACACATAAGACAAAGCGAAAACAACACCCACTCAGTGAGTGTCCCAAAATCACTGCAGACGACGATATACGAAACAACATATCTAGATATAGAACCATAGGTAAAACGGATGGTATCCTGAAAGATGGCTCTTTTTACTTATTAACCGTTAATCACAGTTAATCTTCTGAACATAGCGGGTGCAGGGCATGCAAACTATATCCATAACGTTCAAGATGTGTTCAATTAGTAAGAGATCAGATAAGAATGGTGGTCATGGAAAATGATGCACTTGTGTGTGTGCGAATCGAGTTTATTTAATCATAAATCCGGTCTTCTTCGTGAACATGTAGTTAGCTTTCTTTCAGTGAAATCATTGATTTTTGTCATGGTTCTGCCACATACCCACCTTTTACTAAAGTGGATGTTCATTAAATCTGATAAGGCTCAGAAACATTAAGTTTGTGTTTTGTGGAATTTTGGAGAGGGTGGAAATAACTCAGGACACATCCTTGTCACTTGATGAGGGGTAATCATTACAAATCACGTTACCAATATCTCTCACGTAGCTTTAAAATGCGATTAAAATTTAATCAATTATATATTTTGTCTTTTAAAATTTTTAAATTGATTTTTTACTTTAATTACTTCCTACAGGGAAATATAACTAGTTATTAGAGTTATTAAGGAAATTAAAATAAGATCTTTTATTTGCTTGTAGTAGATTAAAATGCAGAAATGAACAAAATAGAGTTGCATAAAATTATCCCGCTCTTTGACGGTAAATTAGTTTCATGTGTTATTGTGTTTTCGAAGAGGTATTGTGCTTTCTAAATACATTACACCCGGTATTTCAATTGCTTAAACTCTCATTTTATTCCTAGGGGTGGTGCTACAAAATTCGAAGAACTTCATTTCGAAAACCGCATGAAACGCTGATTCCTAAATTAATGTAAATGAGAGAGAGAGAAACCACACACCCTATTTTAACTAGTACGCTCAGAATAGTTTGTTAAGATTTTATCGCTTACACGAAACAATTTGAGGCTAGTATTGGAGACATGAGATTGTTTCATCAAAAGTATCCTCCTATTCAATCCCGCTAACTAATTAGAGCTTTAAACCCCCATTTCAAACAATTCCAAATTTTCTACCAGCTTTTATCGTGTATGTCTGCGATTGTTGCGAATTAATTTAAAAGCCTTTTTGTAATGCCTTTTGCCAAAAATATCCCTTTCTTTGATAAAGCAACGTACTTTCTTACTAAATATAATTGTTTTTTACTATTAAATAAGTTATTACCATGAATAAAACATTAAATAACAAAACTAA
The DNA here is from genome assembly GCA_019973935.1 of Trichonephila clavipes. NCBI lineage: Eukaryota > Metazoa > Arthropoda > Arachnida > Araneae > Nephilidae > Trichonephila > Trichonephila clavipes. The sequence continues at coordinate 538,099 of BMAU01018918.1, forward strand.
TTAACTTAAATAGTATAAATTTACATATCACTATGATGTGATTGTTTGTTGGATAGAAATTGTTGAAATTGTGTTTAAAGTTGATTTCCACATGCAAATGTTAATCGAAATATTAAGCCTCCGGTGCTTAACATTTAATGAAATTAGTTGTAGGGCATTCATAAAGTAATAGGTTTATATTTAAATGTTTTATTTTCTTTTAATGCTTCATACTCTTAATCAAACAAGAAAGGTTTTTCAATTCCTGCAATTAGCTCACTCTCTATATATATTTCTTGTTCAAATTTTCAATCGTTAATAAAATACTTTCTATTCATCCAATCAAGTTCAAATAACTTTTTTTTAAATTTGTAGTGAGTGGCACTTGATATTAATACATTTTTTTCGGAATATTAATTAATTTCATTTGATTAATTACTGGTTTTAGACGCTAACTTAGATTCGTCTCTGTTGTTGCAACAAGGTAACTGTTAAAACAATAACAAAAGTTGGCATTAAAAACCGATTTTTCCACCAAACTAGACAAAACGAGTGGTCATTGTTACAGCAATGCACACACAAATCATGCTCTTTTCTCAATTCCTACTATTAGTTCACTCTCTCCTTATATATATATATATATATATATATATATATATATATATATATATATATATATATATATATATACTAGAGGACCCTAAAGACGTTGTCCTGCACACACATCTTAAATTCAAAAATTCAAAATTTTTATGAATAAACTTTAACAATCTGGACCGCTTTGAGTAAAATTTGTATTAAAAAGTTATTACAAAGTCTAACGTCATTACATGTACGGTTATCACAATCCAATCAATTGATAGCGTGTGAGTATGTGTATACTATGAGCGAAGTTAAATGTAAAGGCTGTGTGAATAAAAACTTAAACTTGTTTTAATTAAAGGTGAAAAAGTTGAGAGAGAGAGAGAGAGAGACTCAAACTATTTTATAACAGGTATATTTATTAAATTGTACATAAAATGTATAGTTTTCTATGCACACTTCAAAATTCTTCAAACACTAATTACATCTGAATGTAATAATTTAATTAACACACGATTTATTTCAACAAAATAATAACACGAAGTGACAAAATATTTTCCTGAAATGATCACAGCACCAACTGTTGGGACCAACTTGAATTATAATAAAAGATTTTTGAATATTCGATACTGCGATCTTAGCGCAGTCTGCCGGATCCAATGTAAAACATTCCAAGATCAACACTTTATAAATAAAAAATTAATTAAATAAACATTTCTAAGCCGAAATATAAATCTAAACCATTCTCGAGTCCACTGGAACAAACAAAAACTTTCATCAAAATCGGTCCAGCCGTTTAGGAGGAGTTCAGTTACATACACACGCACAGAATTACATATATAAAGATTTTTTGAAAATATATTAATTAAAAACGCTAAAAAGCATGAATCATCTGCATTTTCGTAACAATAGAGACCGGGTTTGGCCAGTTTGGCTCAAAATCAATTTTCAACGCCAACTTACGTATTTTTCAATTCCTACTATTAGATCACGATCTCTATACATATTTTACTTGTTTGTTTGTTTATTTATTTATCTTGGTGGGATTTTCAATCGTTAATAAAATGCATTTTAAAGCGCTCAATTGAGCTGAAATGTAATGTACATGATTATTTTGGATGACAATACAATAATTTAATTATAATTAATAAAAATTAATTGATTAAAACTAATTATTTAAAAAATTACAAATACAGCCACGTTGGCGACTTACCGACCCTTTTGGCGACATATTTTAAAATTTGAAAAGATTTTCTTCTCACGTGTTAAATAAATTATTCAGTTGAAAGGAAATTTTATATCCACGATTGTTTTGGATGACAATTCGATACTTTAATGATAATTAATAAAAACTAATTACCACTTAATGTTGTGATTCTGTCATATGTATATACATATTTATATTAATTGCAACTATTTAATAAAAAGTAGCTAAAATAAATTTTTTCTTGGTTTATCTAAGTATGAATTGATTAAAAAATTTTTTATATTACTTGTTTATAATAATAGCGTTGTTACAACAATGCAGGTGAATATTGAGTTGTATTTTTTGAATGTTTTTAATTAATATCTTTTTAACTAATTGTGCGATATAGGACCAAATTGTGAATCTAAACCATTCTCGAATTTACTTGAACCCACGCAAAAAATTTCATCGAAATCGGTTCAGCCGTTTAGGAGGAGTTTATTGACAAACACACACACAGAAGATTTTTATATATAAAGATATATATAATCGATAAATGTATACAGATAGCTATAAAACCTAAGTATAACTAGTCAAGATAGGAAATATTAGGCACAGTAGTTTAGGATTGCAGGTTTAAACAAGATTTAGGGCTAGCCAACCTTCACCTGTTATTTGCATGTATATATATATATATATATATATATATATATATATATATCGTTTAAATTTTCAATCGTTAAAAAAGTACTTTCTATTTATCCATTTAAAGTAGGAGATAATTAACTTAATTTTTTTCTATATTACTTGTTTGATATAGATATAGCTATACCCAACAAATGAATACAAGAAAATCTGTAATAATTAAAAAGTCTGAGTAAATATTACATGCATTTAGTAATTTTGATAGTTGATATCATCGTATGTTCTTTTATTGTACATTTTTAAATTATGATTTTTAAGAATCAAACTAGAATTTTAATATTTTTTACACAAAACTGTTAAATTATCTTGTTTTTTTTATTTTTTACCTGATTTTTATAATGAAATGAATTAAAATTATAAAATAAAATACTGCTAATATTAAAGTTGTTTCCGCTAAATGCACGAGAGCTTGGACTAAACACGGAGCACATTTTCGAACAGAAAAATGCCTCCATTTTCATGAAAATTTTACCATTGTAACTCAACATTTGTTTATCATATAGCATTTTTAAAATTTCAAAATATTTCATAAGCAATTAATTGTTGCTTTTAACAAGTACAGAGATAGCTCATTTAGTAGTACGGTATAATAGAAAAAAAACATGTTTAAAAAAAAAAAAATGTGTCAACTAGGATAAAACTGACTAATATGATAAAATATGTAATCATCGACAGGATAGTGAAGCTAGAATATAATATTAAAGTAAGAGTAATTTTATGTTTGAAAAAAATATTCCAAATTCGGGACCTATTCTTTAAAATTAACCGAAAAAAAAACCCTGCCTTATGTATTTCTACCATCAACAATATTTAACAACAAATCGGATAGTTAGATATTAATTTACCACATCACGGCTAAATTATTGTGACGTCATAGTCATATGATAACTCTAATCATTTTTTCACACAATAAATTCATAAATTCGTCTGACGTCATTATCCCACGATGAATACAATCACTTGTTTTCATTGAGTCAATCAATAAACTTCACTGTTGCCAAGTTTTGCTTTTTACAGAAACATCCTTTTAAAAAGTATATACTGGTCAGCAATAATAACGCACAAAAGTAAACGAAATGCACTTGATTTAGAAAAACAAATATAACACAAGAATTTTTTTTTTTATTTTTCAAAGGACTTTAACAATCTTAATATTTGTACATCTTTACTCAATTAACTAACTTAATTTAAAATTTTATTTAAATTTTTCAAAAACAGAAAGTGCAAGTTGTGTGTGTGAATGCCTGTTTTGAATTTATACAATGGAAAACATGTGATTGAATTGATCAGGTGACCGTCATGAATTTAAACTATTAAGAATGTGCCAAAGAGCGTGTCAAATTTAATATTTTCACTGAACAAAATAAAGAAAACGACGTAATGGAGATTGGCATAAAAATCACCAACAACTTATAAGAAAAAATATAATAATAAAATTAGTCAATTATTCTTAATAAAAAGCCCGATGTTTTAAATTCATTCATATAATTAATAAATATGCATTGTCCGAACAAAATAATTGTGTTAAGGCTGTTTCCTCGAAAATAATAATGGAACAGGAACTATGCTACAAAACTCTTCCTCAGAATTAAATACAAATGATTTGTAACATGAATACATTTAATAAAACAACTGTATATGTACTGAAAATATAAAATTAGTTTTCAATATTTTATCAATTTATAGATATTGAAAATCGTGTTGCTTTTTTTTCTTTGATAAATGTATCTAATTAAGGACTGAGAAAAGTAGTGAGAGAATTATGTTTTATCCAAAACAATAAAGGATTGATTGAAATACAATAAAAATATTACAAAGTATGGTTTTCTCAGACCCACCAGAGCATAATATTATTATTGGCGCCTTTTTCTTCGGGAAACTGAATATAGAGTTGGGATAATATAGATTTGTTGCTTAACATCCAACAAAAAAAAAACTGTAATGTAGCTGTAATGTACATCTAGATCATATCTTGAGGCAAAATGTTTGAATGGATTAGATGGTTACATCACAGAAGAAAATGGACAGGGTTATAAGTCCTTTATATATTCTTTCCCGTAAACATATGTCTTCTTTTGAGGGTTGATTATGTTGTTATCTACTGTATTTGCTCACAATGTAGCAGATACTAATTGGTTATGATTGAAACTTAATATCCTCAACTGTTAAAAAGCATATACATATGCTAGCCCAATCTTTCACAAAAAGTTTCGACTTGCAGATGTAGTTATATGCAGTTTTAAGCCATGAACGAATTGATCACAAACCACAAACATCAATCCGCTTACATAAGGTTTTTTGACGAATTCAAAAGAGGAGTGTTGTTCAGATTGGGATGGCATCATGCCTGATTCATTGGTTCGTGAACGTCTAGCAGGTTAAAATGTTTGACGAAAAATTGCTGTTGATTCCTCACGCTATCTTTTCCTGTGGAGCATTAGAAGCTCATGGTTAAAATAACTTCAACGAACAGTTTACCGTGCAAGTGTGTATACACCTTTAAAATCTAGAATAATTTCTTTGTGAAATTATTGAAACACTTGCTCCTGTTTTACTTACGAAAATAGTATTGAAGACTTTTCTCTTTATGTATCTAAGGATTTATTTTCCCGGCTTTATTCTCAAATGTGTTTTTTCCCTTCGATTCTGTTAATTGTAAAATTTGCTCCCTTTAAACAGTGAAACTACAGTTCAATTTAAGATATACTATATTGCATACATTAAAAACATTTTTTGAATAAATATTAGTTTCCCTCTACGCATCTTCCCATGAATATTATACACTGGTGTGCAAAAATTAAGGACGAAGTCGAAAAATTAGCATATCAGCTGAACGAAGAGGCAGAGCGGACAGAAAGACCAATCAGAAGATTAAGTAAGGTGATGTACGGTAGCACATGCGCAGATATGCAGGTAGACGTAATGGGGGAGTATCTGAGTAGTATAAAGCATGTTGTCGGTGTAAGATCAGTATTTCTGGCAAATAGATTGCACGCCGTATAGTAGTTAAAATCACACCGAGATGCTGCCTCAGCGAGAAATGGCGAATAATCAATCTGTTAGACGACATCTGGATTCTTTTACCCGAGGTCGAATCATTGGGAAGTTGGAGGAAGGCCGCAGTGTGACAAGTGTGGCTGCAGAGTTCGGAATTGCTCACAGCATCGTTTCACGACTTTGGAGACAATTTCAAACTACAGGAACAGCTATCCGGGGGTTCAGTAGTGGTCGTCCACGAGGAACCACACCCACAGATGACCGGTACATTGTCTTACAGGCCAGAAGAAACAGGCGGCAGACAGCGGGAGAAATCGCTAGACACACGACACAGGCGACTGGACGACCGATATCGCGTTTTACCGTGGCCAGAAGACTGCACGGTGGTGGTCTGTTTGCACGACGCCCTGTACGGTGTGTACCTTTAACGCCTGCCCATCGGAGAAGGCGTTCTCTGTGGTGCCGGGAACACCGGATTTGGAGAGACAATGAATGGGGACGAGTACTCTTTACAGATGAGAGCAGATTCAGTTTGAGTAGCAATTTTCATCGCATACTCATCTGGAGAGAGCGGGGAAGCCGCAATCATCCCTCGAACATCATTGAAAGGGACAGGTATGGAGGTCGCGGTGTTCTCGTTTGGGGAGGCATCATGCTTGGTAGTCGTACATACCTTCACATCTTCAACGCAGGTTCAGTCAACGGGACCCGTTATTGTAACGAGACTCTTCTTCCATATGTGCGTCTTTTTAGAGGCGCTATGGGTCTGCAGTTCCTCTTCATGGACAACAATGCACCATGTCATCGCACAGTAGTTGCCGAACAGCTCTTAGAGAGTGAGTATATTGAACGTATGGATTGGCCGGCACGATCTCCAGATCTCAATTCCATCGAGCATGTATGGGAATTTCTAGGCAGACGCTTGGCAGCTCGTACCTTACCACCAGTAACGATTCGGGAGCTTCGATTGGCGCTGCAAGACAAATGGGCAGAAATGCCTCAACAACTCATTGATACCCTCATTCTCAGCATGGGCAGACGCTGTGAAACCTGCCTAGCAGTCAGGGGAGATCTTATCACCTACTAAAGACCGGATGTTTCTTGCTGGACACCCATTATAGGGATGTTTCGGCCTTCAGTCGCATTGCGCTCCATGCTACTTTTTCAATCAAGCTTCTTTTTTATCCCTCTGATTTCTCTTTTAGTAAGTGTTGCTTACATTTACATGTCCTTACGTATTGGGATCTGACGGTATTAAATGTGTTGATTCGGAAAGCTTTTGCACAAAGTTATATTGAAAAAACCGTCTCGTCCTTAATTTTTGCACACCAGTGTATACTAGCTGGTATACCCGTTCTTCGTACGGGTGAACTGAAAAATTAAACAACACAGATTCAGGGATAAAGAAGTTTTTAATGTGTTAAATTTACGTGAATTCCTAATTAAACAAAAA
>BMAU01018918.1:552500-824279 GCA_019973935.1 Trichonephila clavipes
ATATATATATATATATATATATATATATATATATATATATATATATATATATAAATATATATATATATATATATATATACATATATATGAGTCACTTTGATAAACTCTCTACATGTCTAAGCCATAATAGGGGTTGAATATTTTTAAATAAATTATCTTTTCCATAATGGCAAATATTTTTCTGGAAAGTGTCCAATTTCAGAAATATTCGAAATACTCAAAAAGAGAGGGCATACCTGTGGTCTTTTGTAGGTAAAGATCTTGGTTTTAACTGAAAATATTCTTCAAATAAAGTCGTATTTTTAATAATACTCTTAAATAATATGTTTTGGTTGCTACATCTCATATATTGATGCCTAGTTATAATTTTGAGCATTATGCATTTATGCATCCAACATGAAATCATTCTTTTAATAAGTAATAGAACATTTTAAAATATTTTTAGCAAAATAATTATTTTTTTTATTTAATAAAGATTTTAATTTTACAGATACAGCAACTTGATATTTCCTATTTAAGATATCACGAAAAGAAATAATGTAAATTATTGAGATATTTTTTTTATTTGGAAATATTTGAAAGTTTTTGTTGAAGATGTGTTATTTTAATCAACTGTTTCAACACTGCCATAAATATTTAAATGTTCTACAGTCCTAGTACTATATGGTTTTTATTTTACATTTATTCTAAAATATATTTAATAAGCACTGTGTACATTATTATTTGAATTATTAAAATACAAATTTACTGTGCCATAAAATTTCGAATTTATTTCGTGTACTGAATATATTTATAAAATGTGTTTAAATTATTATTCATTTAATAAATATTTTTATCCAACTCCGCAGTATATGTATTTTTAAACTTATTTTAAAGTAATGCATGTTCTTACACTACATGTACTAAAATAAATGAAACAAATATGTGTTTTTGCAATATTGTATATATTTTTATAGAAAATAGTGTTTGTTTATATCATAAAAATATCAGCAAACGAAGTTAATTTTAAATTAAAAAAAAAACGTTATTCATTGTTTTTATGAAACAAAACCTTCTGCATTAAACATGAAATTAAGCTAATTTATATGTCTAATATTTTTAAAAATTAATTCAATAGACTAGGGAAGCATTTTTTTAAACCTATATTTCTCAACTCTATGTGTTTTTCTTAGTATCTATCTATACTGTAATTTCTGTGATATTCTATAGATACTCCTTCTCTTTTTAAATGTATTTGTGCATGATCTTGTCTGTTCTGTGATGTCCTCTTCCAGCATTTCTCTATCTGTTTGTAAATGGGGGTTGAGATATACTATCCTAAGCGAACTGAGAACTTCCACCAGTTTCATTTTCACTGCCTCTTTCATTCTGAAATCTTTTTCTCCCCCAAATTTTTCTCTCTTATAATTCTAAATTAAACTTTCTAGTTTTAAATATGCTTCCTTCTGAAATCTAGTACAACATCTATTCAGTTAACTTAAAATTTAAAGGAAAAATATCTTTGAATCAGAAAACAGTTGAGAATTCAATCAAAAAATTACTTGCGATTCGAAATACTTTTTAGAATTTTTTTTAGTTATATTTGAAAATGTCACACTTTTATAAATTAAGGAAAACTTTACAAATATACTGTTTCTATTTACTAACAGAAATTATTGAGTCAGTATTGAGAATATTTCATTCTGATAGTAAATTTTGTTTATATAAATACTATAATAATTTAAATAGAGAGTTAATGTTTCTCTCAAAGTTCAATTATTAAAATGATAATTTTGAAATAATTTTTCTTTTAAAAATACAATGAACTACAAAATAATAATTAATAATTATTTTACTTTGTATCGAAATTCTTTGGTACACCTACCATTGTTGATTACCATATTTTGGAACTTTTTACAGCAAATGACGTCACTTAAATTTACTGCAAAAATAATTGTAACTATATACTAAATAAACTGCATATTAAATCAAATTACAAAATTAAAAATTAATCGAAATAGGATTGAAAAAAACTTTAATAAACATATAAGAAACATTTTAGTAAAAGGTTTAAACTCCATGGTCAATTCCTGCCATATGCATTTACTTATGGACCTGATCATTACGGATATACATTGCCTTGAGCAATCCCTATGTTTAACAATTACTCTACTGAAGTATTTTGAATTAAACAGCAAAATATAGAATAAAGATAAGTTATACAGCAAGAAACGTATAATATTTTCCAAAATTTTATTTATATTTTACATCAATATAAAATAATGTTCATTTCTTCATCTAAATTCTAAATATTATTTTTCTCCGTTTTGGCAGAACCCCCTCAGACACTGGTGGGAGTTGCCGGTTCAACACTGGATTTACCTTGCAACATCACGGCCCCAACCCCTGATGACTCTGTGGCCCTGGTCCTCTGGTATAAGGACGAATCCACAACGCCCCTATACAGCTTGGATGCCCGCAGGGGCCTCCTTGATCAGGCCAGGCATGCAGCCAGTGACCTGCTCAACGGCCGAGCCTACCTCAGTATAACTCACAGACCTTCTACCCTCCAGCTGAAACCATTGCTGGCAGATGATGAGGGTCAATATCGGTGTAGAGTGGATTTTAGGAAAGCCAGAACGAGAAATTTTGATGTTATTCTGAATGTTGTCGGTAGGTAGCATTTAAAAGAATACTAATTTCTTTGTGTTAATTTCAGTATTTAAATCCATAATACATTTTCAAACATTCCTTCGAATGTTTTATTCGAACAAGTTTCAATGCAGCTAAAGTTCTTAGACTGACAGAAAGAGTTGAATCCAATATCATTTGCTTAAATCTATTTAAAAAGTAATTGTACGTTTTTGTGTCATTATTCTTGTTTGTTTTTACAAGTTTTGAGCATAATTTTCGAAGAAGAACGAAATATATTTTCTGCGAATGTCGTACAAATGTGAAAATATTTCCTTATTGATATCTTACTTGATTGGAAAAATCAGCTTTACGGTTTAGTTTCATTACTTAATGAAGGATCTTAATGTTCATCTATTTAAAAATGCAACATATAATGAAGACTACTGAATGTACTGTTGAATATAATCTTTATGTCTTTCGGTGAAAAAAGAAAAGCTTGTATCTTTGATATCTGACTTAAAGATTCAAAAACCTCCATCCTTAACTTTAACGTATCCAACTACGTTCGTAACCCTGGTTTTGCAAAGCGCATAAATGGATAATTTTCATGATATTCAGTGTCAATTAGATTATAATATATGCATAAAATTGTTTTAAGGACATTTTGTCGAAAAAAAAATTATTTAAAAATAATATTTTGGCAAAATATTTACTTAGAATAATCTTTTTTCGAAATGTTCTCATTTTATGAAAACAGCTTCTATTATAATAATAGTTTGCCTATTTATAGCTCAGACCTCTCTACAGAGGCTCAAATGGAATTTTTGAAATATATAACTTATAAGTGGGTTTATTCATATTTTACGACAACAAAGGGGAGCAAAAAATTTTAAGAAAAATACGCCAATAATTATTTCAAACTCTGTGATAACTCTGAAATCACAGGTCTCTGCGGGTGATAACTCTGAAAATAATGTGAATTTTCCAAAAATTCTAGCTGAGCCTCTGTAGATAGGTCTGAGCTATATACAGGCAAAATATTATTATAATGAAACCATTTTTCACAAAAGGAGAACATTTAGAAAAAAAGATTATTCTAAGTTAATTTTTTGCTAAAATATTATATTTTTTGTCAAAATCTCCTTAAAACAATTTTACGCATGTATTCTAATCTAGTGACACTAAATATCCTGAAAATTATCCATTTATGCACTTTTTTAAAATCCCAGTTCCGAATGTAGTCGGATACCTTAAATTTCTTGAAACGTCTTTGAAGTTAAAAATTAACAAAGATATTTTCGAGTATTGAATATGTTATGAATCATCTCAACGATTGGGGGGAATCTAAAATATTTCTCCGCATATATAAGTAATAATATTACCATCATAATGAACAATAATTGTTACAGAATATAATACTTAGTGACAATAACACAAATATAAGCTTACTCAAATATCTGAAAATACCAGCCTTTATTTCACTCAAGTAAACCAATCAATTAATCCATTCCTTCTAACCTCGTAAAATGCGCAAACCATATATGCTTTGAGAAACTCAAGAGCCAAGCGCGTCAGAGAGATAATCCTAGAGGAACTATGACCCCTGATAGTGCTAACAGTCTCTTTTAATCAGAGACCTCTAAATCCCAAACCTCTGTCATTATCCCTCTCGTTGATATAGACTCTCCCAACCGATGTACGTAAAGCCCTCTATCCGAACACTGCCGGTTCAATCTTGGGCCCGGAATAATTGATAAGACCCGTTCTACCTCCTGTTGCGATTGATGAGGGTGAGCTGTTGACATAGAGAGTGCCGAACACAGGACCGGACTTTAATTAGCCGCCAACTACAGCCGCCCGATTTTGGACCATTACTCTGCACAATTACTGCAATCGGATGTCTCTTGTGCTAATGGCTGCCGAGGACGTAGTTATTTCCTCATACCTCATCTGCATCTTCCCTGGTGTTAGGCATCGATAGTTGCTCCCTGCCAATGTTGGAAGATCCAGCTGGACCCTGGCCAGACAGAAATTTCCTTGGTATGGGAGTTATACCCAATACATATCTTTGGAAGCAGATGGTAGCGAAATGATATAGATTTAAGTTTTTCAAATCTAGCTGTATCTTTTTGGTTTCGAATGGCGATATGTAAATAATCGAATTTATCCCCTTTCATTTTAATCAAATTTAATTAGGTACTTTTTTTTAACATTCGTTGATGTTATTTTTTATAAGAGACTGGTTATATATGTTTAGCAAATAATGTTAAATCGCCCCCCCCCCACAAAATTAACATAAAATAGAATATGTCTTGCTCCAGAATTTTTCTCAACATGTTTGCTTATTATCAGTATTCGCAAAATTTAAAAAATATAACCTAAATGCGACATAAAATTTTAGATAAAAAATTATATTTTAATGTTTAGCGTCACGTAGAAAGTAAAACAGCACATTACTCAATGTTTTTGGATACATTCATTTATTCTAGGATAATTGAATTGTTCCAATTTTAAAGCAATACAAATGATAAACTAGTTCATCTTGGTGCTATTTCTGATATAGCATGGCTAACAAGGGTATATTTTAAAAACAAAAGGCAACTTCGTCGTAACCCATAACTTTATTAATATTTTTAAAAATATTACTTCTTTATAATTAATGTAAATAGCATTACTTTTTCCTCAAGTTTCTATATACACTTACATTACATTTTTAGAAACAAAATCAAAAATTTCATTTGCGTTTTCCTATTAATACCTTTTTACTCAACGATAATATTTAATTGCTTTTTTTTTGTATGAAACTACATACAGTCGGACCTCTGTTAAACCCCGTTAAATCCCGAAAAAAAGCTGATTACATGGAAAATTCATTATATAGAGCTTCCTCTTTCAATTTTCTTTATAAACAAAATAAAAAAAATTAAATCCATAAACACTATGTACTAAAAAAAGTAATTATTCACACTTTTTAGCAAATTAATATATATTTATTTTATATGTTGTCTTACCAATAAAAAAAGTTAAGAAAGAAAAAAACTCCAAGAAATGTTTCTTGACGCCTTTATGCACTTCCTGAAGAATTAAAAATTTTTCTTTGATGCTCAAACACTTACTTTGTGACATTTTCGAGCTACAAGAAATGAAGTAACCAGGACTTCTGATCAACATTACAAATGAACGGAGACTAGCTCAAAGACATGTGGACACGAGACCACTCCACTGAGTCTGAAAGGGGAAATCCAACATGTTTGCAGTGAATTGGACAATGAGTGGTTTAAAATTGCACTTTTTGGATAAAGCACCCAGAATTTTATTGCACTCGGAGAGTTAGGCATCTAACAAAACCGGTTCAAGATTTATGACCACCATAAAGTGTATTAAAAGAGGGAATAACTATAAGTGCCAAGAAATAATTTAAAAATAGAGAGAAAAAAATTGAATCACGCACAAGAGAAGAAGTTCGTTACATAGAAAATGCACTTCGTTATTATGAGGTTATTTTATGAAGAAAATCATGAAATGTTTTGGGTTGCAAGAAAAAGTTTGCTATATAGAAAGATTCACAATAGAGAAGTTCGTAATATGGAGGTCCTACTGTATTTTAATTATTTGTAACTATTTATTATTTTATAAATATTTAAACTACATAACAAAACTTAATGAAAGTCTTGTTATACAGATTGGAAAAGTACTTTTAAAATACTTATCATTTTGAATTTTACATATAAAAATGACGTCCTAAGAACTTATTTTTACGTATGAATTTTGGAGAAAATCAAGGCTATTTTTCTGACGAAGAAATGAAAAGAAGATGCCCAATTCAAGAATTCCCACTTCAAAATGAAAATTTGATAGTAAAATAAAACCAAAACTCATTTCATTAATCTAGATACTAAACTTTTCAATATTTCAACTATAATACGCATTAAACTACCAATGAAATCATTTTAGCATTACGGATATTGAAATGGGATTGGACAATGGATCGATTAGATATTTGAAATATGACGACACAAAGGATTTAAAGGAATATTTTGAAGAATCTCTGATTACTTGCTGCGTCATTAAAATTCGAATGTCAAAATTCTCTCGAATTCCCAGCACACCAGAAAATTAAAGTATTCTTACGATTGAAAAGACACAAACACATGCTGAAAGAATATCTGAATTATTTTGAATTTTCTATTTCATAACAGACGATAAAATGTAAGCAATTCAGGTATAAAATATTTCATCAACAATACATTGTTGGAGTCGCATTTCTTATCCATAGTAATTTTGATTTGAATTCATTAGTTTAGAATTGTGTGTAAGCATAAATAACTAATGAATAACAATCCTTTGAACAGAAGCAATGCATTTGAAGTTTTATAAACATCTTTAAAAATGTATAAGTGTATACATGAAATTCGTAAACTACTTCAAATATAAGCAACAACTTCTTATTTATACATAAACACGTCAAATGCTAATGAAAAGGTAACTAATGAGTGCAGATTTTATCTTCTGCTTTGTCCGTTATCTAATAAACAATAGAACATTGAAAATATCGATAACTACCACAGATTTAAGATTTAAAATGAAGTATTAAAATTCGCGTGGTAGTGTTTTAGAGATCGTGTATATGAGGAAAGATTGTGAGATGTGCTTTCATATTTAATGCTTTACTTAATATATGTGATTATATCCCATTATCCTATTTTTACAATGGGTTATATAGCATTATTTCTTTAAGTTTGTTTATGTAAATAATGTATATAGCTGAACTGCATCTTCTAGCTTGTTTATATATTACTCTGCTGGAAGAAAGAAATCAAGAGGAATGACTAAAAGAGTGTTTTTAGAAACGAGTAATTGTAAAGATTTGAAGATATTTGATTTAAAATTTCCAAAATTAATGACTTCTTCTCACAAATCAATAAATAAATAAGTTTTACTTAAGAAATGTGATTTTGAATATTCACATTATCCAATATACACTTGTGGGACGAAAATGTTATTATATATATATATATATATATATATATATATATATATATATATATGTGGGAGACAACAAGGGGTCCAAAAGTCTTTCTTATGGTTTATTTAACATTAAACAAAAATTAATTAAAAAGGTAGATAAGTTTGACAATGATATGCAGAAGGTAACGCCTGCTCGCGCACCTCTCGCGTTCTCCTTTTTTCTCTAATGTTCAAGAGTTTTTGTTTCTCTTCCACTAATTCAAAAGTTTTAGTTCGTGTTTTAGCTGCGCCTGCGCGCGAAGACTGCTTGGTTTTGGCTGCATGCTACAACGGCCATTCTGACCGTACGCTGTCCGCAGCGATATTTCCATGGAGACCAGAGGAGAATCTGAAACATAAAAAAAAAACGGAACAGACAAGGACTATACGACAAATATATAGAGATTAAACATATCATAATTTTTCTGAACTAGACAGTTTCTCCATCATGTGAAGGCACCTCTTCGACATCCGGAAGGTTCCACAGGAAAACATTGTTTCACAGGCATAAGAACGTCTTTTTTAACAAGTTGATCTTTGGTTGAACGCATCGATATTTTCCTCTGTAGAGTTCTGGACGTCTGTTCAAAACGATTTCTCTTTTTCCTTCGCTTCCACTGCCAGGGCTCAAAAATTTTCCGGAGCAACACAAACCGATGATGTTTACTCTTCATAGGTAAAGGGTTAGGTGAGCGGGAGATAAATTCCACGGAACTCGTTTTCATGGCACCATTGGCTTTCTTACACAATACTATAGGTGAACAATAATCAAAAACACTTTCTTTTATAATACCTTGTCGTAACCAATCATCAATTTGATTGTTTACCTGTAATTTCTCAGAACAAGATAAACGTCTGGCTCTCTGACACACAGGAATATCATTTTTCAATTTAATATTCATTTTTAACTTAGTACTCTTAATTTTATTACATTTATAATCCTTAATTAGAGAACTCAAATCATTTCTAGTATTAAAGTTTTTAACATATGGCAAATAATAACTAGAGTTTTCTATCACATTTGAAACAGGAACATTTGGAAAAGAAACACCATAATCTGCACTCAAAGAGGATTCACTTTCACTTAATAAAACATCGCTCTTTGCGTGGCCTAGTTTCTCTATTTCAGAATATACACTGGGATGTATAATAAATTCTTCGGTCAAGGTCGGTGATATCGCCGTTCGCACACTTATACCGGGCGAGTGTTGATCAAGAGAAATATTTATGGGTTTAACTTCTACCATTCGCTTTTCGCCAAAACATGAGCTTAATGTTATGATTTCTTCGGAAGGTGTTGGCACTCTAATTAGTGAGGAATTTTAAACTGGGATCTGGCAACCTGAATCGATCAAGGCTGTTACGGGCTGATTTTCCACAAAAATGTTTACATTTTGAAGATTTTCGAATTCATCGCTATTTTGTTTTTCGCTCTCGATTTTCAAAGTATTCACGTTTATTCTATTATGGATGTGGTCGTTAGATTCTTTAGGTTTAAAACGCTTCTCACACTCTCTTGCGCAATGAGATGAATCACCGCATATAAAGCAATTTTTATTTTCTCTTTCAAGATATTGGGGATAGTTCTCTTTAATCTTTGGTTTAAAGTTTTGTGATCTATTTTTAAAGGGGTCTTGGGTATATCCATAAGTAATAGGAATTTCTTTATGTGATCCGCTTCTAGATGAAATATAAATATCACACTCTTTAGCTAAATCAATAGGCCTGAACCAATCTTCTGCTTCTCGAATGCCAATATGAGTTGCAGTTTCCTTATTTAAAGTTTCAAATAATTTATCAGAAATTATAAGATCACATAGAGATTCAAAGGAATTAACTTTTCTTAACGAACAATAATATTGGAAGTTTGCCGTCGATCTTGCAGCAAATTAGATGTATGTCTCGCCTGATGATTTTACAGCATTTTTAAATGAGTTTAAACACTCGCGAGGGGTTAATTGGAATTCTCTGAGTACTATAGATTTTAGTTTTTCATAGTCATTTAATTCCTCTTCTTTAATATACAGTAAGACGTTATGAGCTCTTTCGCCCAGAAGATTTATTAAAATTTCAGATTTATATTCATCATTTATTTTCTTGGTTAAAAATGCGCGTTCTAATGATTGAAAGAACAGATTAAAATTTTCAGATCTGGTGGGAACAGGAAGAGATAAAGTTTTATACTTTTTATCATATTTTCTATGTTAGTTTCGAACTGTTTATCTTCGACTTTAGCTGCAGGATTTAAACTTAATGCTTTATTTTTAGCCGTTTGAAGTTCGATTTCTTTTTCTAATTTTGCTAACTGAAGTTTCGCGAGCTCAATTTTCTGTTTTTCTAAAAGTTACCTCTCTTTTCGTTTTGCGATACTCTCTCATCTATACAGTTTTGAATTAAAGTTTTAACGAAATCTGGATCACTTTCAAATGTACTACTGTTCTCAATTTTAGTCTTTAGTTTAACTATAGTGTCAGTACTCTCCACAGTACCGTCTAGATTCTCAACAACTCTTATGAGATCCTCTTTAAGAGCGTTTTTTATACATTTTAGAAAAATATGGGAAGGTCCTACCTTTTTTTTTTCTGGCTCCCTTGTTGCTCGCACGTACGACGTATCCAATGAAGAAAAAAATTTCGATTTCACAGATCTCACCTCTTCGCAGGTAATATAGTTGAAATTGTTCGAATTGACACCTCTCCGCAGGTGTTTGTGAGTGGATCCAACCTCTACACAGGTGGAATATTTGTCGATGGTTCGTTGAAAAATACACCTCTACACAGGTTATTTTGTTATTTGTTCCGGACCTCTACACAGGCGGAATGAAGTTGAAAAATTCAACCTCTACACAGGTTGAACGAAGTTTCCAAAAAAGGGCGGCGCGTCTCCTCCACGGACGGCTTTTTTTTTTTCACGTTCCAAATTTTGATCAAAATCGAAATTTTTTTCAATCCCGGCCTCTACACAGGCGGAATTTTCATGCTGAGTTCAAACCTCTACACAGGTTGAATATTTATGCTGAGTTCAAACCTCTACACAGGTTGAACGAAGTTTTCGAAAAATGGCGGAGCGTCTCCTTCACGGACGCTGTTGTTCATTGTCCAGACTTTGGTTCAAAATCGAAATTTTATCGATCGCGGCCGAGCCCCCATAATTTGTGGGAGACAACAAGGGGTCCAAAAGTCTTTCTTATGGTTTATTTAACATTAAACAAAAATTAATTAAAAAGGTAGATAAGTTTGACAATGATATGCAGAAGGTAACGCCTGCTCGCGCACCTCTCGCGTTCTCCTTTTTTCTCTAATGTTCAAGAGTTTTTGTTTCTCTTCCACTAATTCAAAAGTTTTAGTTCGTGTTTTAGCTGCGCCTGCGCGCGAAGACTGCTTGGTTTTGGCTGCATGCTACATATATATATACCTATGTCGCAGGGAAATGAATAACACATATCCGTCCCTTTTCCCGAAATTCCTTTCATAAAGACCCAGCAACCGAAAAGAAAGAAAGATGTTACACTTCAAAAATACCAGCTTAATTTTCTAATTATTTGTTAATTAGTTTCAAATAAATAATTTGTATTTCATTCATTGACAATTGTTGTATTACTTACTTTTACGTTTAATAATACACCATATTTGTTAAATAATCATTTTAAAACTATTTACAATATTATTTCAACATTTCACTGAAACAATTCAGGGTTTTGTTAAAATCAGTTACTTTTATCAGGGAAATGACGTTCAACAGACATTTTGACATCATCAGCCAATTGATCATTTCCCTGCGACATATGTATTTCAATGGGCCTACATTTTAGCAACTTTGCCTTAGCAGTCATGGCCACCCCAAACAGGAGAGCACCATCTATTGGCGACCTCGTTTCTAAATTTGAACGCTTGAATTAGTTTTTAATTCAAGCTCTCGTTGGATGCTAAATGTTGCCGCCGTTTAATTCTGCCGGAGTACCAGAGCCAATTCGATACTCAAGGGAACTTTAACATGCCACATATGACATGCGATTTTGCTTACAGAAAATCTATCGACTCCAAACGGGGTCGAGTGAGTGAGTGAATATTAACATCACACTGATCAGCTACACGAGGGCTGTTGGCGACAAACCTCTCAATTTTAAACCATGGTCAAGTGATGAGGACGACACCTGAGGTGGCACCCCGTCTCCTGATTACCGCACCTCTCGACATATTTAACGTGCATCGTTCCCCTACACGAAGGGTTTTTAGTGGTACTGCGCTTGAACTCGTAATATGCCAGCCACGATCCGATACCTTGACCACTAGGCTACCGCAGTACCAAACGGGGTCGAACCCGTAACCTTGGGCTAACCAAGGAGGCATGCTGCCTCTAAGCCACCCACGCCAACAATTTATATTATCATATTTTAAATTGGGAAATAGATGAAATATTAAAAAGTACTTGAATGTATCATAGATGAAATATTAAAAAGTACTTGAATGTATCTAAAGCTATATATTTGACTTGTATGCATTTAGATTCGGCCCCAATTGATACATAGATTGAAGGAGAGTAGCATTTTTTCCTCCTAACAAAAATTTAGTATATTCTAACTCTTGTTTAATGTATTCTCTTGATTTCTCCCAAGAAAAATATTCCGTACATAAACAAGAGAAATTAATTCACTTCAGTTCTATTTGCATAAATCAGCTAACGGAAATGAACATTAAAATGTAGTATATATAACATAATAAAATTGTGTTAAATTATTGAGTAATAAAATGTGGAAAGTTAACAAGTTAATTGCGCGTGCTCTTTGTCTAATTATTAGTACACTTAACTTATTTTACATATAGTATTGACTCATTAATTTTCACAGCAGCAGATGCATTTAAAGTCTCAATCATGCCTGTTGAAGTGATTGTTAATAAATTATAACTATAAAAGTATTTATTTAATCACGTATGAAAGTGATTTTCTAAACATTTTTCTAGATAAATGGCTAACTTAAACTAATAGATATTATTCGTTACACACACATACACATACATATATATGTATATATATTCGAAGCAATGAAGTTTATTTTTAACCAAGAGATTAAAAATGGCTTTGATTCTATGGAGAAGCAATGACTAAGAGAATCTTGAAACTATAAACGTAATTTCAAATCACTTATACAAGTGATATTCATTTAACTTAAGCCTTTATATATGAATCGTTATTGCTAGTATTAGCATTAACGATGGATGATTAATGAATTTATTAATCGCTTGATTAATAAAACCATTAATCCATTTGTAGAAGATACATTAGATTTCCTAATGGCAATCAAGAATACTGGAAAAAGTGAATTGAAGCGAGTTTAAAATGGGATAAATTTAAGAAATATATATATTTTTAAAATTTCCAATTACCACAATGATTTACATCTACCATAAGAATATAATAACAGATTCATTACGTCCGAAACTGAAATTTAATAATTCCGAAGTATAAGAAACAAAAATTCTTCTCAAACCCCAAATGAAAACTAATTATAATCTCAAAGATTAAGGAAATTCACTTATAATTTATTTCATCGCAAATCTTTATGGCCAGGACTTTTATCCCGTCAAAATTTCCTGACTCGTTAAGCCATCCATTGCTTACTTTCTCCAAGGCCCATTTCCAGTAATTTCTGACACCATTACCCGTATCTCTGGTATAGTGAGGTGAGATCTCGATGAATCCAACGAAAGTGCTAGTAAATTAAGGAAGTGTCTCGTGTACCCCTCTTAACCCCCCCTCTTTTAGTTCGTGTTTACGAGTTGAGGAATTAAAGCGATATCATCCCCGGAGATCCCCCGCCCATCTGTGTCTTGCCTTTGCCAGGGGTTAATTGACCGAAACTCTGAAGACTGAACTCTATCCTTATCTGCGATTTCAGTTTACGACTTCATGAAGTTCAGGGGAAGTAATACCAGCGAAGAATAGCGCCTGACTGTTAAGTATGGTAATTGAATTCGCGGCAAGGAAGACTTGAAAACCAGAATGGAAGATAGCAGTGGTAGACAATGGATACGCGTGAATGGTTGACATTATTTAATTAATATTTAAACGATGAATTGAGTTGCTATTAAAAATACACCTTACACGCATGTTTAAATTCAAACTAATGTCCAGCTTTATAATAAGTATGAAGACAGGTATTACTATGATTATATTTTGACAAATCAGTGTAATACTTGACGACAACGTTTATTATTTTATCATCGTTGTATTCATTATGAAGTATTAAGTATTTTTATGCACTTTTTCATCAAGAAAGTATGGTTAAATTACAAACAAGGATTGATTGTTTTTAAACATCGTACTCTTAGAAGTGCAAGCGCCTAATTAGGATGGTGGCTAGTGATTCTGGCCGCTGAGTCAAAGGACCTGTGTTTTTGTCCCGGAAAAGGTATGAATGATTGTAAATGCTTCCATATGCAGCATGGGGACCTTCTAAATATCTGGCGAGTTGAAAGTCGTCTCGAGCAATCAGTGGTAGATAAGAGGTTTGAAATATTCTTGCCCCCCCTCCTGGGGTGTCCTCCCTCAAAACTGTGGTGGAACAGAGCAAAAGCATCGTTTTTCCTATATGGTGCTCAAGCTGCTGCTAACAGACAGATGCAATCTTACCTCCATTCCATGATGAATTTTGTAGGCCTTGATCTGATGTTAAGATCAATCGGATGGGATATTTTTTTTTCCTACTGGACTATGCATTGACAAATAAACCTTTTAAGACATGGTAAGTCCCCAAATGTGTGAGTTATTTTATGGTGGTACCATCTAGTTATGACACTTTCTGTCAAATTTTGACTCTTGAATTAATTTTAATTGAAACTCTCGTCAGATGCTAAATATTGCCGTGATTTAATTTTGCGTAGAGTATCAGAACCAAAGTGATACTCCAGGGAGCTTCTACATGCCACATATTTATATGATATGCATGGCCACGGTTTTTGCACCCAGAAAATCTATCGACTCTAGCCGAGATCGAGCTTTCAACCGAGTCGAGCACGCTACCTCCTAAGCGTCTGAGCCAACTGGATGGGATAAGTAACAACACTAGCATAAGCAGCTCTTATAATGAACCTCATAAATCTGAACCACGATCAAGTGACCAGGAAAACACTGAATCTGACGCTCAGTTCTCCAAAACTTGACAACAACATGGAAACTAAGGACCTGGACAGATTTAACATGCATCATTTCCACTACATAACAGGTCTCCAGCCAACGGCTCAACAAGAAAAAGCCATCTGCATAAACTGCAAAAAACTATCTTTGATAAAGACTGAAATGAAATGAAAACACTTTTTCTGAATTAACATTGTATTTTATGTACTAAAAAAGACGAGCTTCTAAAAACAATTTTAAAAAATAATAAGGAGTTAATGAGATATATGAGGATTTTAAGTTAAGAAATTATTCATTATAAAGCATTTTCTGTTTTTTGCCATTGTTAAGCGTATTTCTTCTCTAATTTAAATTAATCATTTTTATTTATTTCGAATCATATATGTGGAACATTTAGATTTAAATTATTTAAATGTCTGGATATATAATATTATTTTTTGATTTATTGTAACATTCGAAAAATATTGTGTTCCTATTCGTGCATCGCTTTTTATTAATTATTCATGAAAAATTCCATTTAAACGTTTGTTAAATTATTATTCTGATCAAAATGTGTGTTATTTGTTGCTACTTTTGTAATATTGCGACTAAAAGCAATCAATTTACATCCAAGGATATTAATTATATTACTCATATATAATTCAATACGTCCAAAAAGAAAAACATATATCTAATTAAAGTTTGAATTAATGTTAATGATATGAATACTAAAAGCTCACATTTATAGGGATCACTTACGAAAATCAACTATTTAATCTACATAAACTTTTAAACATTTTCTAGTAAACTGTATTATTACAAATGATAATTACATTTTCAAAATGGTTATGTTTACATTACTTCCTGTACAATATTATGAATAGCATATTTTTTTCTTATTTATCTTATTACAAAGTAATAACATAAATGGCATATGATTAGAATTTGAAACACCTAAACATAGTAGGTGTAGGGGGGGTTATATTTAAGTTTTTTAGCTTTATTTTTAGCTAACATTTTTTTTTTTTTATTTCCAATGACCAGCGTTACAAAAGGTCACACCACCACAAAGGGGTAGGAACAAAAACCGACAAAACAAACAAAGAAGGAAATAACAACATGGCGAGAAAAGTCTATGAATTCAATAAGTCCCTAGCTTGCCAATACAGATCGCGCAAAGAGGAGCCCTGTAGTGCAAGGCAGCGGCGAATGTGATCAGCATCCATGTCCTCCCAAATATCACAGAATGTTCAGAAAGGAAACTGTACAACATGAATTCGATGGAGATGTTTGAGGAGACAGTTGTGTCTAGTAGCCAGACAAAACTCGGCAACTTCTTTACGTCTTGGCTACATGGGGCGATCTTTAAGATTAGCATTATAGGAACTAGCCAAAGTTGTAATCAATTTAGCTGCAAAGCGTTACCAGGGTACACCACTCGAGGAGGTAGACCAACGTTGCACCTCAAGCGACCCTAATATTTATAGTTCTAAAGTTAATGTGAAATCAGCATTTGCGCAAGATGGACTAAAAGCTAAATGTGTGTGTGTACTCTTTTTCTATTCTTTTTTAACTTGACTAAATAATGGACTCGTAGCACACAAAAGAAGTATAAAAAGAAAACTGCTAGAAGTAAGCATTAAAACAATGCAATTGAGAAGAAACTCCCGATTTACAACTAAATCAAAATGTCTCAATTATCTTTAGAATATTTTCCACGAACATTTTCAAGTAATGGACGGGAACTATTTGCAGGAAAAAAAATACCCGTCGGATTAAAATTATGCTGAATATAAGAATCAAAGTAAAAATGAACTTCGCTAATTCAAATCACGAATATTGTGCTGGTAATGCAATGAAACCATTCCTTATAAGTGTGATTTATGGTAATTATTAATTGTTAAAATTTTATGAATTATTGTAAAAGGTAACAAATTGTTTAATATAAGTAATTCTAATAATAAGTAATTAATAATAAGTAAATAATAAGTAATGATAATAATAACAAGGAATTACATTAATAAGTAATTAATAACAAATAAATATAATAATAAGGAATTAATAATAAGTAATTAATAAGGAATTAAAAATAAGTAATTGATAAGTAATTGATGATAAGCAATTGATAATAAGTAATTGATAATAAGTAATTGGTAATAAGTAATTAATAACACACAATTCAAAGAATAATCAATTCTAATAATAATCAATTCTAATAATAAACAGTTCTAATAATAAATTCTAATAATAAACAGTTCTAATAATAAGCAATTCTAATAATAAGCTGTTTTAATAATAAACAGTTATAATAATAAGCTGTTCTAATAATAAGCGATTCTAATAATAAGCAATTCTAATAAGCAGTTCTAATAATAAGTAATTCTAATAAGTAATTCTAAAATAACTTAGTAATTTAAATTTTAAATCGTAAAGAAAAATAAAGCCTGCAATTATTTAAGTTTTGCAGAAATCAATGCACACTGTAAATGTTGATTTATGTCATACGATACAGCAAGACGAAGCCTATTGGTGACGGACCACGTAATTCTGAACCATGGACAATTTACGAGGACGATGCTTCAGCTTGCACCCTCTCTCCGAAACTCTACATCACACCAAAGGAAGAACTTGAAGCCTCTACATATTTAAGATGCATCAGCCCCTCAGCACGACGAGCCCACAGTAACATTAGAGTTCGAATTCATGACACTTCGGCCACGAGTCCACTAACATGACTACTAGGCTACCGTGGCCGCATTAATGGGTCGAAAGCAGATACATATTTGTTTACATATAGAAAATTCACAAAAATATATTCGTATTTAAATAGAAAAATTTTCTCATAGCAGAATTCTATTAAATATACACATAAAATAAAATCTCCATTTCTCCCTTTTTAAACCTCAGCGATGCAACAGTGTAAGCTTATATTTCAAGATAAAAATATGAAATCTGGCTATAATTCAAAGAAATGTAGATTTATAATTTTTTAAGCCAAAACGAAATACAAATTAATTTCTCAATTACTCATTATTTTGCTACTTTTAAAATAACATAGCTTAATTTGAAAAAAAAATACTTTTAATAATTGCTTATGTTTACAATTTTTTTAAAAAACTGATATTTGTATGATTCTATCCATATAAAACAACTAATACCTTACGCAATTTATTAAATACCGTGAAAGTATAACAAAAATAAGAACTCCCCAATACTATTTACTCTTTTGTGATTAAAATTACAAATAGTATTAAATGTTTCAATTAATCGACGCCTCTATCTCAGTGCATTAACACTATTCTTATATTAAATAGAAATTCGCATTCCTAACTACTTTCTACAAACAAAGCTAATTAACAGTATTTTCAATTGAAAATGGTTTTCTTAAATCGGATTATGCGGGATCTTAGTGGTTATCTTAAATCCATTAATAGGAATGAAAAGTGATAGCATTGTATAGTATATCCTGTAATACGACTTTAAATACATTACCTCACAAACTAAACTCTTATTCTGCATAAATGCCCAGACAACAACACTTTGGTAAATACAGACATTATATCCCATAAACAGAGAGTTAAATTACTATATCCAAGGAAATCTCGTAATGGTGAAACCGAAATCACACGCTATTTCAGCCCGGATTTGGCTGGTGTGGTTTTATATCCTACTTAGTCCACAACATTCTCTGCCGCACAATTAAGGATTCATTTACAGTTTTAGAGGCTTTACTGCTCATAATTACGTGCAGTTTAAAATTCATTGTTATGTATATGTAGAGAACGTACTGCAAGCCATAAACACTTCCTAATTGTTAAGCGATTATTATGTAGGGGACGAGTTCTAAAGCTATGAGGTTGAACGCCTTCTAGAAAAGCTTTATTTTGAAAGTGAACCGTTTTAATTTTCATTGCTTGTGTTACTGTTTCTGGAGTTCACAATTACTTTGTTTCGGTGATTTCAGTTCAGTTCTTAATTACAGAAATTTAATTATTCAGACTGTTTAACTTTTCTATTGATGAATCATGGCGTTCATGCAATCTTAATTTTAAATCTGTACAATGATCGAGGGTCACCGCCACTTCGGAATGAAATACTACGAATCGGCTTTTTATTAATGTTTGGGACGCTATATTTAATTTGTTTTGAGTTTTAACACAACTAATATTGTAGGTGTATAGCAGTTGTAAGGTTTTAATTGGTAGGATAATTTTTAGAATATTCCTTCAGTGTACTGTAAAAGCATTTATTTTCACTTAATCTTTAGCTTTTAGAAAATTCCTGATTTTTTTCTTTAAAAAAATAATTAGTTAAATAATTTTTAAGGGAATTTGTCACCCATTCTATCATAGAACTTTGTTTAGATATCGTGAAGGGAATAAAAAATATTAATCAACGTACATTAAATAAGTGCCGGTATCCAGATAAAGTTTTTGTGATCATGTTAACTAATGTGTGTTTGGGGGGTCTTTAATAGAGTACTATTTAATTATAAGATATTAAGCGACGACTTAAAAGTTTCTGAAATTATAGATGATTCTCTCTCCCTGACAAACTTAAATTTTCACATAATGCTTTAGCAAAAATAAATAAATAAATAAATATTTTTAACTTAGCCTTTTCTCATTAAGTTTCTTCCTAGATCTAAGTTTTCAACAGATTTTCTTTAAATAAACTTTTTAAATAATAATATCGGAAAAATACATAAAAATAGTTTTATAGTGTAATTCTGAGCAGAGACATATTTTAAGATATGGCAAAGCAGAAGAATATTTAAACCCGATTTTAGGGTCTGTTAATTTAAGTGTCTTTTCATCTTTACAAATAAATAAATAAATAAATAAAAAATAAATAAATAAATAAAATAAAATAATCTCTTTATTTAGAATCGGTAAGGATAATGAAAAATAAATAGAATTGATAGGAAAAAAGGGATTTTTGAGTTCTTATTTAGTTAGAGCTCAAAAAGGACTACCGTAAAATCCGGCGTATAAGGCGCACCTGTGTATTACGCGCACCCTTACTTTCAAGCTGATTTTTTTTTCAGGTATATTCGCCGTATAAAGCGCACCCTTACTTTCAAGCTGATTTTTTCAGGTATATTCGCCGTATAACGCGCACCCTTACTTTCAAGCTGATTTTTTTTTCAGGTATATTCGCCGTATAAAGCGCACCCTCTTTTCTACGAAGGATCCTAAAGTGTACATGTGTACTGCTTGTATGATTTGAAGTTATTTATTCGATATATTATCCCAAGATTATGAAAAAATAATATACTTCTAGAACTAAAGCACTTTAAGTTCTCTCTCTCACTAGAAATATCATTTATTTAAATAAACAGTAAACCGTCCTATGTAGAAGTCTTAATTTTTTACTATGTTCATCTTTTTTTTTTTTTATTTTTAAAGCTCTCCTTTTTATACCCGGTGTATAACGCGCACCCGTAAACTTCGGTATTATTTTTTGTGTAAAACTGCGCGTTATACGCCGGATTTTACGGTAAACACTTACTTGATAAAATATATGATTTTATAAATATACATTCATATAAACAATTTTATTATTATTTTTATTATTGACTTCATGTTATAAGAATTTTTATTTAAATTAAATGCTTGTAAGTGAAAAGGTGAATTCAATTTATTTATTAAATTTAGGTCTAAGTTTATGTTAGAGATTGTTTATCAAGTATGTTTTTACTAATGTATGCATGCAATTAAATTCCCATTCATATCCATTGATCTTTTAGTAATATTTTTCTTTTTAACAACAAAACTTTCTTTTAAGCTTACATTAGTTCATTTTCCAGATTTTTTTTCGTTTTTTCCATGGAAGACAAAAAAAATTCTTAAAGCGGGGAAACATGTCTGTTGATATATTTTTAATTGGTAAAAATAGAAATGAAAAGCATTACTAACGTAATACAGCGTATAGACTTTTTAATTCTTAAAACGTATTTACTTATACATTTTCAGAATTAATTTGCAAGTCAAAAGGGGGCAGGCGTTATGCCAACAATTATTTGGTATTTTCCTGTTTCTCCTTTAATTTAATTTTGTGCTCTGCTATAAAAAACCGACATTTCAGATAGAACATGACAAAAATATGTAAGCGTAATTATTTACTGTAGCACTCATAAAAGATTAAGAATTTATGATAAACATGTTTCTGACACACTTCTCATATAAAAGCTAGAATTCAACTTAAATTAGAATTGACATTTAATTAAACGTGTTTACAAAACCAGAAGAACAGCGATGTTTTATTATTACTTGCAATATACTGTTGGTCTCTTGAGTGGTGTTAAATATTCAAAGATCAATTTCTTTCAACTCTCTTTGAATATCACAAAATCTCCAGTTTATAGACTTTGGAAGCTCACCTAACTGCAACCGTAACAAAATGTAACCTAAGAATAAATAAAAAACACGATTTGCTTCTTTTAAATAATTCACGTCTACGTCATATGTAAATTTCCGCGCCGTGATACAAAAAGGTTGTGGGGAAGAAAAGCATGTTTCGGAAAATTAATATATTTTTCCTGGAAAATAAAAAAAATATAAAAAAGGGGGAAAGACAAGAAAAATAAATTTTCGACGAAAGCTTTTAAAAATTTAATTTCGCACACACACATATATATATTTAAGCTATAAAAAAAGATGTAGGTGAATAATTTTTTTGAAGTTTAAAGATACATAGATTTAATTTCATAAATAAGATAAAATTCTCATCACTTTAAAAATTATGTTTCATAAGTAATACGAATACTGTTTTTTTTTTTTTTTTTTTTGTTAAGCGGATTAAAGACAATATCTTTTTCACAGTATAAAAAATAACATGTAGTTTGGGATTTAAATCCGCATTTTAAAAATATCTAATAAATTATTACTGTAGATTTTTTTAATCTAATGCAGATTTTAGAATATTTTTTACACAACTCCTCATTTAAAATTAGAAATTAAAAAGTAAAACAAAAATCAGCGTCTATAAAGTTTAAATTATCCAAATTTATATTGTTTCTTAATTAATTTAGTCTCTCTTAGTCTAGTTGACATGTCGCAAGTTTCTAATCAGTGACTTTAAATTTAAATAATGGCTCAAATTCTGGTTTAACTAATTATATTTGTGTATCACAGATTTCTGTACGTTTTCTAATTGAAACTCTGTATACCTTTTTGATACAGTGTGTGAAATTATGAATGGATATACCAGGTTTAGACTACTCGAATTAGCCATCACATTTTTACAAATTCTAAACGTATTATGGTTTAAATTAGAAGACACATCACCGTAAACGTTGAAAGGCTATAGAAATACTTAACTCAGACTTTCCAATTGAATTTACTAATAGAAATACGATAAATTAATGAATTATTTATCCTTATTATTATAAGATACATACATTACTTCTGATATCATAGATACTCAATGTAATATTTATTACGCTTAGATTTAAATATTATATTTTAGTTAAGTCTTCTGCAGGGCAAAGAAAATGTACGGGATAAGTTTTATCTTAAATAAACAGTTTTCTAATTAATTAATGTACTTTGAATAATTTCATCAATAGATAAACCCGGAAAAGTACTTTTAGGAAAATATATTTGACATGTACAATATTTTGATGAAATGCGCTTTCATTATTAACATTTTTTTTATTTTGAGTTGCTAACAAATTTGCTAATTATATCTACCTCAACAAGCAAAATCAATTTACATTAAATATCACCATGGATATATTGTGCAGAAGCAAAATATATATGATTCACCAAAATTTAAAAATAAAATAAGTATTAAATATGGGCGTGTATAATAACGTTTAATACATTTAGACCGTAGAGTTTTTAAAATTAATTTTAAATATATTTAACTGCCATCTAATCACAATATTATTAATATAAATCGAAATGATATCCAACAGGAAAAAAAATATCTCATGTTCTTATTTTCTACAACACGAATCATTAGAAATACTTAAATTCTCATATCTAAATCAGAAAATTAAAATTAAAAAAATACCAATGTTTTTATTCAGAAAAATTAAAGTATTTCATAAAACAAATATGAAAATTTTTTTTATTTGTCGTAGAAAATTTAATACCAAAAATTTCGCCGGATAAAAAGATAAAACACTTTTTTTTTTTTCTCGTAAAAAAGTCTTCTTTTTAAAACTAGAAAGACTGAAATTTAGTTTATGCCTATATTGCCCAAAACCAGTCAAAATGACTGCATTAAGAAATAATGATTAATGTGTACAGAAATGTGTTTAAAATTAACTTTTAATATTTTTTACATTATTTACAGTCTTACAACAAGTTATTAGTAAATGTTAACAATAAAAAAATTGACTTCACTTGGAAAAATAAATTATACTAAAAAATTCTAAGAAATTGTCCATTATCCATTATATATGTAATTGTTTTTCTAATTGAAATTAATAAAAGTCAAAATGGCTTCCTTGTGCAATCTAGTGTTAATGAACATGAATAACTTAAATTTGATTTACATTAAAGGATTGCTAAGTTTCGATGATTATATAATACTTCTAATGAGTAAAAATAATAATAATAATAACTACCTGATTTTGTAGATTAATTTAAGAAGCTGAAGTGTTTATTTTCTGGTTTAGGATTTTGCAGCTTCTTAGTGGCAACCGACAGTAGAAGGTGTTAAGAACTGTAATACATAAAGTAGTGCCCTAAATTCTGATACAGCTACAATGGAGTTAAAGTGAAAAATTTGTAATCAAATTTAAAACTAAATATTCTTATAATTTTGTTTTAACTTTAAATTTAACATATTAGACCTTTTGTTAAAAATGATCCCCTTTGACCTCATACGGTCCTTAATTACCTTTGGGCAATCATCTACCAAGGTACATATTACGCTCTATTGGCATTTCCATCTCTGCTTTCCTATTGACCTCAGAAAATCTCTCGATGGTTTGATAAATGATTAAGCTTTTGAGATATCTAAACGTAGAAGAAATAAATTTTCAACGAGCTTTTTTTTTAATGTAGAGGATTATCTGCACCGGGTTTTTGTTTCATGTGTTAAAGTTATAATTTAATTTGAGCAACATGCATGAAAAACTATTTTTTTGAAAATGACACGTCTCCAACGACGAAATTTAAAATTGTCTACTCCGTCTGAGTCACAGCAAACGAACTCGAATTTTTGTATCAGAACTTACGGCACGAATAAGTATATATATATATATATATATATATATATATATATATATATATATATATATATATATATATATATATGTGTGTGTGTGTGTGTATTACTATATTGTCAGATTAATCATCCACGTGTTAGAAATAATCTTAACTTTTCAAGATGGCTCTATTTTTTTCTTTCTTTTCTATTTTGGCGAAAATTTCTGCTGTACGGAAAGGGGGATCCATAAAGCATTGCTAGCCCTTAATCGCTGGTCTAATTCAGGCACAGCTTTAGAATTCATAATGGGTCTCAAGTTTAGTCCAAAGACTTTTTTTTGTATCTACATTTGTTGTGTCTCATGAACTCCAATTTTTCCTTCTTTGGCATTGTAGGCTTTATAACATTGTGTTTCTCAAACTGCGGGGTGCACCCGCTTGGAGAGCGTGATAACCTTACAAGGGGGGGGAGAATATCAAAAAGTCAAATGTAAAAGATTTTAAAAATTGCAAATTTATTTAAAGGAAGCAAAAAAAAAAAAATACATTCTGACGTAATAGAAAAGTAAAATACACATTTACATTGATATAATATACTGCATAATGTATTTGATAATTAACTTATAAAAACTAAGCTAAGAACAAAATTAAAAATTACTGATGACTCCCCTGGGTTTGTCATATACGAAATTATACACAAAAACTAATACTTATCTTAATAATTTGTGCGGTTTATAATTGAAGTCATATTGTAGCTTAAGCATGTAGCTTTTAGTACGTCAATTTTAAAATTAATATATTGCTATTGTATGGAGGGGGGCGGGATGATGAAAATTATGATTGAAATTTGGCTCGCAAGTATTGAAAGTTTGAGAAGCACTGTTTTATACTCTCTATATATACTTTTCTACGTTAACCATGGCTTAATAAATATCAGTATCCCTGAAATACTGAAATGAACTTCGAGCTATCTAGTTTATTTAAAAGTGAAGCTAGACTTCATATTAAAAACTAAACTTTTTTCAAGGGTAAAATATATTCTAAAATCAAGTTTAATAAAACTATAAACAGAATTAGAAGCAGCGGAAGTAAATTAGATTCCGAGTAATACATTAAATTTTTACCAAACTCTAACAAGAATTGTTTCCGAAAAGGGATTTCGTGGATATATATATATATATATATATATATATATATATATATATATATATATATATATATATATATATATATATATATATATATATATGCACTTATTACTGATATAGCAAAGTAAATGAATTTAAAAATGTTGATAGTTAACATTTTTTTCCGTGTTTCTAAGCGGATACTTTGAAATCCTGCACATAATGCTTATCCTTTGGAAATTCAGATCTGATTTAACTGTTATTTGAATGTTGGAAAAAAGTATTCATAAGCAGATAAAATATGTATTTAAGAGTTTCTTTAAATTTAACTTATTCGATTTCTGAAAATATTTTGTCTCATTTTAACTGTTAATTTCTATATGTGTGTGTGTGTGTGCTTTCAGATATTTAAGAAACAAAAATACTTCCAGAGACTGGAGAAAAATAAAACTTCAGTACAAACTTTATTTATTTATTTTTGTTATTTTAGATGAGTGCCACTTCATTCAAATCGACACCCTGTATTGGGTTATGAGGAGAAAGTAGTATTTCCACAGCGTAAGCATTTCTCGTATGGATTCAGATTTCCCGGAATAGGGGTATCAATCCAGTTGTTATTAAAATCTTATAAATTATCTACGCCATTTCAAAGTGAATTAAAAGTAATTTATGTCTATTGCATTATAATCTTCAATAAGCGATTTTACTTGTACATGGCTCGAACTGAACGTATAAAACAAGGTCATTCGTCGAGATCGTGAAAACCCATTTATATTCGCACTAAAATTAAGTGAGTGTTCATTAATGTGTGGTAATCTTTTGTGTTACTCTTAAAAGAGGAACAACAGTTCTAATCATGAAATTTATGGTAATTCAAACCTTTCAGACTTGAACAATATCACTTCTCTTTGTGTACCAAGCCAACGGTTACACAAGCTGTTAACGCCGGAAATAGAAACCCCGGTCATTTTGTAAAATATCTTGCCCCAAAGGTGTTTTGTTCACTTTCGAACGAATGCGAGATAAGGAAAGGCATCTCAAATTGAGGAACGTAATTAAAAGAGGAGCTTGATTTACTCAGAATCTATGTCTCATTCTTCATGCGGAAAATAGCTAGCTTCCCATTTCTGTTTTACTGTTCGAAAAGGGGTGATAGCATGCGATTCTTGACTAAATACTAAGGCACCCAGGGAAACGGGCTCTAAATTAAAGATACTTTTAGTTTTCGATCTAAGCTTTTAACATGCCACTTTCCGTTATCAGAGTCAGAGTTAATTAAGTATTGTTGATAGCGTCAGCCGATAGCGTTGCACATTGAAGTCGCTCTCACATATTTCGTAAATAAATGTACGATTACCTTGCTGAAAATCCCAGTTGATGTACAATATGTAGAGATGGGAATTGCAATGCTTTAATTGACAATTTGTTGTTTGTAATGTATAGTTTAATCAAACGATTGTTTCCCTTCTATATCAGTTTTGCCCGGAATTAGAGAAGCTTTTGAAAAGTGAATATATTTATAAGTAAGTAACCTGTTTTAATTAGAAGTAAATTTTGTGGGGTTTGGAAATATGTTAAAAAACAAAAAGTAACAGGTGGTACCAGTAGTGCACACAGGAATATTACAAGGGGACGGGAGGGGGGGTCCGGTGTCGAAAGTTCACCCTTCTGGTATCATGCTTCTTTTGATTTTGTCGATTTTGGGGAATAAAACAAAACACAGAAAAACTTATTATTGAATAAATAATTAGCATTAATTAATAAAAGTAATCATTAATAACAAATACTTAATTAAATTTTACGCGTACTATATACTTAGAATTACATTCAATTGGAAAAAAAATCAAGGGCTTGGGGGGTCCGGACCCCAAGGACCCCCATTGTGTGCGCCACTGTGTGGTACACATTAGGATGGATCAATTATTTTTCTCAGAATTGCATAACCTACCTATACGAAAAAGATGTTATCTGGTACATGGATGAAGGGGAAGAGAGAGGTAAAATAAAAAGGAAATAATTCTTATGTTAAGAACTGCCTCAAGGGGAATGAAGGTTAGGTATTTGATCCCCTTATATTCTGTGGTAAAAATATATGTATTTTTATAAAACAAAAACAAAGTGTTATATTACTTTTGAACATTTATTGCTATGAGAGGACACCTACTACAGGGTGAGTACAGTCAACGAACCTATTTTAAAAAGTCATACTACCGAGACTACTACACGTATTACATTAAATGATAGAGGAATGTAAAAAGAAATACACTAAGAAACATTGAAAATAAAGACCCAAGAAGGAATCTAAGTACAATCGCGAAACTTTGCAAATAAATACAGCGTCATGTAATACGCGAATGATCCAAGCTTTAAGCCAATACGCATGCTCATACACGCCAAAGTGGCGGTAAAATCAGGAAGAGCGTGCTATATAAGCCAGCACAAATTCGAAGATTCATAAACGTGACGATTACTCGCCGATTGTAGGAATACTTTGGTAAGCGAAACATGCCAGGTAAACGTGCTAGAAGACATTTCTCACAGTTACGCGAGTTTGAGAGAGGCCTGATCATCGGGATAAAAACTGCAGGCTGGTCGACGCGCTATGTTGCTGGCCAGGTGTATCGTTCGGAGTGTGCTGTTAGAAATTGTTGGGAGCAGTGGACACGAGAAGGTACCCACGCGCGGAAAACCGGGTCTGGAGCGACCAGGGAGACCACGAGGAGTGAGGATCGAAGGATCGTGCGGCAAGCGCTTGTGGACCCCCCAGTGACTCGATCAACGATACGAGTAGACGTAGGCGTAGCAATTGTTCCACAAACAATTTCTAGACACCTTGCAGAAACAAATCTTAAATCCAAGCACCCTTTCCGTGCACTCCCTTTAACACCGGAACATGGGCAACTGCGTCTACAGTGGTGCCAAGCCAGATCAATGTGGAATGTCACAGATTGGAAAAAGGTTGTGTTTAGTGATGAATGCCGGTTTGTTTTGAGGGCAGATGATAACCGTGTACGGGTGTGGAGGCGCCCTGGTGAGTGGTACAATTCTGCCCACACTGTTCTACGTCCCACTGCCCGCACAGCTGGAGTAATGGTCTGGGGGGCCATAGCCTATGATAGCTGGTCCACTTTAATTGTGATGCGTGGAACCTTAAAGGGCCAACGTTACGTTGATGATATCCTTCAACCCCATGTAGGACCTTTCCTAAATGGTCTCCCAGGGGCAATTTTCCAGCAAGATAATGCTCGTCCCCATACAGCAAGAGTTCCTCAAGATTTCCTACGTCATTTTCAGTCACTTCCATGGCTGACCCGTTCCCCTGAATTGTCCCCTGTAGAGCACGTGCGGTATCAGCTAAAACGGCAGATGCCATCTTGTCACTCTCTGCATGGTTTAGAGTTGGCTGTTCAAGATTTGTGGGCCCATCTGCCTCAGGACATCATAAGGTGTCTAAACCAGTGGTTCTAAAACTTTAACTACTGGCGACCCAATTTTCAAGCATAATTTTTATCGCGCCCCCCCCCCTCCAAAATAGTAATGTATTGAATGCAATAATAATGCACTTTGGGGTGGGGGTGCTAAAGCTACAGTACGATCATAATTATAAACGGTACAAATTAACAAGATAAGTATGAAATTTTGTATATGTTACTTTTAAGTAATATTTATTTTTTACTTTTAAATCCGATTCACTATAAAAGCGTGTGTATTTAGCTTGTTTTTAAACTATAATTTATTTTATAATTATTTGTGCTGTACAAGATAAAAGTTACAATTCCAGCGCATAATTTAATTAAGAGAAAAATACTTACCTACTTTCAAGGACTTTTAAATTTTTCTTTGATTTTTTGAGAAAAAATCCAACTAATGAAAATGCTCCAAATCTGCGTGCCCTTAATAAAGGACATAAAGCATGTTCATAGAAAATATTTTTGAACAAAAGTGGTCTCGCAGGGAACTCGATCAAAACTAGTGACTTGATTGTAAAAATAACGTTTGCAACTCCCTAAAAAAGGAGGGCGAAATGTGATAAATTCATTTTAGTTCCCATTAAGAATGTCTTATTGGAGAATACTCTGTCAAGATCATTCGTAAAAAATAAACAGTTTTCCTAGAATTAACGATTTCGTGAACATCAGATTACTCCGCGCATCGCGCGACCGACCCCGTGTTAAAAGTATATTCAATAAAAATATGGATATAGTTCTAAAAAAGAATTGCGTAAAACGTTTTCCGTTATGCATTATATGTTGGCCAAATAATCCTTTAAATTACTCAATATGCTTATCCATGTATCATATAACTCATTCACATGGAAAAAAAGCAATAGAAAAATATTATTTACAACTTTCCTAAAAGAAAAACAGATGGAGTGAAACACACCAGTAAGTTTGAAGGTCAAATATATGATAGCCAAAAGTAGTATTTAAGGGGGTTAAAAGAAACGTAATAAAAAAATCTCTCATAGCGTGGTTACAGTAAAGCAAACAAAATGTATATTTTTATTTGGTTATAGGATCAAAGATAGCTAATGAACGTTTGAAGTGGAATGTTTTATTTTTGATGATCACCAGATAATATATATAAATTATATCAGTGTAAATGTGCATTTTTATTAAACTAGAAAGCATTCTGTTTTTCTTCATTCCAAAAAATTATTTTTTAAACCTTTTATTTTCAATATGCTCGCGCCCCCTCGCAGGAGTACCGCACCCCCAGGGGGGCGTGTCCCACAGTTTGAGAAACACTGGTCTAAACAACTCAATGCTGGACCGTGTTGCGTCATGTATTACAGCTGGAGGTGGTCCAACGCGCTATTGAAGTTGCCTAATATTTGTGTCGTTGCACACCCTGTATTCGTTTAATTGTCTTGTTTTTGAGATCAAGTGAATCTCTCATCTGTGTCATTATGTGCATTAAATTTCATTTCAATCCGATGCTTTCTTCTTGGGTCGCTAGTTCCAATGTTCCTCAGTGTATATGAAGGTTTTTCTTTCTTTTTACAAGTGTTCGATGTGTGACCCTCATATACGGCATACGTCCAATATCCAGCTCAGTTCGTTCCATGCATTTTGTAGCATCACTCTATCAAAATGGTTCGCAATGCTGCAAAAAGGTTTTCTTGTCGACCTCTGTTATCTGTTATTCCAGTTGTAAATAATACAGATTGAAAATTAATTTTTTAGTAAAATTTTCCATACTGTTTTCTGAGGCATTTCCATTTCACAGATGGCAAGTCTCGTAGACGTCCATGGACTTCGAACAAAATTCTGCCCCAACCTTTCCATTGCTACTTTGTAGACTCTTGGTCGGCCACTGCTTTTCTTTTTCCACAGTCAACCTTTTTTTATTAAATTGATGATACCATCTCAGAATTATCTTGTTGGTTGATATCTTTCTCCGTAGCGAATTCTAAATGCACCCTGAACTGAAATAAATGAGAAAAAAAAAATACTTATTCTAATACTCATGGTCTCTTCTCTGCCATTGTCCCTGTGTTTGAATTTCAATCTCAGCGATCTCGAGAGGAAAAAAACTTGTTATATATCTCTTTACATTCATGTATCACTTATGGATGTTTTCGGTCAATGTTAAAGAACAGGACCGAATTTTGAACTTTTTTTCAGATACAAAAGAAATGAAAAATTAATATGGTAATCTGGCTTCACTATCCTTTATAGAGTAGCCTTTTTTATCACGCATTTCATTTTTAACCGTGCTGATCGATTTTTTTCTGGTATGAAATGTGTTTCACGTTTTTTCTCCTATACCGTAATGTTAAATGGGCTATGCATTCACGTATTAAAACGAAAAAAATATTCATGAAATAATTTGAAATTTTGAAAAACACTGTATTGTTAACAGAGGTATGAGTTATAATATTAAAAATTTCCATGGAAATTGAAGCATTTCTCTGTCTGAAAATATGCTTCCCGTTTTGTTCAAGCTCTCGTACTTTTACCGAAGACGGCCTTATTGTAATCCTATGTGACAGTGTTTCTCAAACTGTTGAAAGCGCCCCCTGGGGGTACGCGAAAACCCTGCGAGGGGGTGAGAGCATATTGAAAATGAAAGGTTTAAAAAATAATTTTTTTGAATGAAGTAAAACAAAATGCGTTCTGACATAATAAAAAATACACATTTAAACTGATATAATTTATTTTTATTATCTGGTGATCATCAAAAATAAAAGATTCCACTTAAAACGCTCATTAGCCATCTTTGATCCTATAACCAAATAAAAAACGACATTTTGTTTGCTTTGCTGTAATCCCACGATGAGAGATTTTTTTTATTGCGTTTCTTTTAACAACTAAAATACTACTTTTGATTATCATATATTTGACCTTCAAACTTACTGGTATGTTTCCCGCCGTCTCTTTTTCTTTTAGGAAAGTTGTAAATAATATGTTTCTGTTGCTTTTTTTTCCCATATGAATGAGTTTTATGATATATAGATAACATATTGAGCACTTGGAAGGATTATTTGGCCAAGATGTATTTTTATATTCTGAAACATATATGCTTAATGAAAAACGTTTTACACAATTACTTTTAGAACATGCTACACTTTTCCCATGAACATTTTTGTGGCTTTGATTGCCGTGTTGTACGATTTATTATGGTTTATAAATTAAATAAGCAGAATATTAAAAAAAATGAGCATTTGTGATCCCTATTGAAGGAAGTTGAAATTGATCAAGCAATTGAAGAACCTGCTGAAATAATGCATATAATCGAAATAGCGAAAGTAAATATGAAAAAAGCGATAGCCATGAAACATTTGAGTTGATTTGAAATTTTCAAAAATGCTGCCTATAAAGATCTCTATGAGGGAAACTATGAAGGAAAAATGTAGCACCTCGCCTTGTCAAAAAGACACAAGGAAGAAGAGTTCAAAAGGCTATTTGTAGATCATCAAGCGACAACAAAACTACCATAACGTGAACAAAATATGACAGTTTTGCTGAAAAATAACGTTCGTGCATTGTTAGCGAAAAGTGTCTGTGATCTATGTCCTTTATTAAGGACACGCACATTTGGAGCATTTTCTTTAGTTTTATTGGATTTTTTCTCAAATTATCAAAGAAAAATTGAAGAGTCATTGAAAGTAAGTATATTTTCTCTTAATTAAATTATTCACTGGAATTGTGATTTTTATCGTGTATAGTAAAAATAATTATAAAATAAATTATAGTTTTAAACAAACAAAAAACACGCTTTTATAGTGAATCGAACTAAAAAGTTAAAAAAAAAATAAAAATATATATTACTTAAAAGTAACATATACAAAATTTAATACTTATCTTGTTAATTTGTACGGTTTATAGTTATGATCGTATTGTAGCTTTAGCGCCTAAAAATGCATTAGTATTGCATTCAGTACATTATTGTTTTTTTTGGGGGGGGAATAAAAATTATTATTAAAAATTGGGTCGTCAGTAGTGAAAGTTTGAGAACCACTGCTATATGAAGGAGATTCAAAAGTATGATTTTTTTTAATTCAAGCTCATCGTTTGTACTTACTCTTTATCAGTAGCGCACACAGGAATTTTTCAAGGGGGGGGGGGAGGGTTCCGTGGTCAAAAATTGACCATTCTTGTATCATGCTCCTTTTGATTTTGTCGATATTCGGGAACAAAACACAGTAAAAAACTAATTATTGAAAAAATAATTAGCATTAATTAATAAAATTAATCATTAATAACAAATACTGAATTAAATTTTGTGCACTATAAACTTAGAACTATAATCAATCGGAAAAAAATCAAGGGCTTTGGGGTGGGGTGGGGTCCAGATCCCCCCCTCCCCTTGCGTGCGCCATTGCTCTGTATACATACTACATCTGAAAAAGTAACATAAGCTTCAGTTATCAGATCCTTTAGTGTAAAATTAAAAAAAGAAACACTTATGAGCTTTCAAAATTACATTTCACGTCAAAGCAGAAGACGGACCAAAGGACCACAAAAAAAAAGAATCGGACTAATTTGACGAAGCGGGGAGAGAGTTGGGGTTATGAAAAACTGTCATGTGTGTGTTTGCATTGTATTCTTCACTTATCAGTAGTTATTGATTTTATTTATTCATAGTATAGAAAATTAATTCACTTTGAGTCCAAAATCAAATCATAAAATCAAAAATAGGACTTTCTCCATTTTCTAAAAAAAAGTGTGTGTGTTTATGACCACACGATAGAAGTGATAACTTCAAACTTTGCAATGTAATTTCTGGGAATTAGTTAGATGAGTAAAAA
The DNA here is from genome assembly GCA_019973935.1 of Trichonephila clavipes. Classification (NCBI taxonomy): domain Eukaryota; kingdom Metazoa; phylum Arthropoda; class Arachnida; order Araneae; family Nephilidae; genus Trichonephila; species Trichonephila clavipes. Next base: position 585,779 of record BMAU01018918.1, read on the forward strand.
ACAAAGGGATTTATATCAGTATTGTCCTATAAAATTATTTCTTCATATGTGTGTACTCATAAAGTAACATTTTTGTGCGAAATATACGATTATACTTGGGAATTAATTGTATTTTAAGAATGAAACAATAGGTTTATGGTAGCTGAACTATGTTATAAATCCTTTAGATTCAAAATTTTATTTAAACATCTATAAAAAAACTCCGTCACGCGTTGTTCCGTACTTCCTCGTGCTTCATTTGAATCATTTGACATAATTAAATTGAATTTTGATTTTAAAAAAATCGACTAAAGGTTTTTATTTGTCTTTTGAAAAATCTACTTTAAAATCCCAACTTAAAATCATAGTTAATTAATTCGTTCAAAAGACCTGATCCGGCTTTGTGTGAATTTTGGTTGTAATTTAACAATATTCAATTCTATCCATGAATTAATTTAAGCCAAGGGATAGTAAGACAGGTAGTTGATTAGGAAGAGAGGAATCTAAAACAGATTCTTTAAAAATGGATTAACCAGAAAATTTATATCACATAATATCTGGCTTATACTAGTTCTTTTGTCATTGTGAGCAGTTTTGTTCAAATATATCCGATGCTGCTGCAAGGAAAGTCTCCTTAATAATATTTTTTTCTTGTATTTAAATTATTTAATGTAACTTTTTCTTAATAAACCAGGATACTGAATTTTGTTAGTTTAAAATTTTAATTGTTTTATTTTTCTTTTTAGACTCAAAGTTTATTTAAATAATGTAATTGATAGAACTATTTGTTCATTACAGATCCGATCCGCTTACAAAAATAGATTTCTATTCTTAAGATCACAGCAATACTGCTAATGATAATTATACTATTTACTTAGTTCTATAAAAAATTGTCCTAAATTTTATGTTTAATTTTAATGTAGGATTTCTCTTTCTCTCTAAGCGTATTTTTTAAAAATATTACGTTTAATTTTCATGCTTCAAATAAGATTAGAATGACTCCCGCATTCATTTCAGTAGAAAGGGGGGAGGGAGAGCCCCACTTTTACTTTTAGGGCGTATTGGTGAGGGGGTCAAACTACAGCGTTTCATAGTGGAGGGGGTAAACGTCCTTCCTTTCCTTTTTAGGGGTGTATATGATAGCCGAATTAGCGTTACATTCCCGAGCATTGTGTTTATTCAAGTTCATTCTCCAGCAAAACAGCCAGTAGAATTTGTCACTTCATAAACTCCACCCCTACGTGGCAATATTAAAAAATTTCAAATTATTTTTTTCTTTATATCCATATCATAGAAAATCTTTACCGTACAGTTGGATTGCGATTAATAATAATTTTTCCCTCTTCATGTAACCAGGATCCACCCTAGTACACAAACTAATGGTCGAATACAACAAACACTTTTCTTATTAACATTTACGTCTAAATGTTCTTATACTTGGAAAAGTAAGGCTTAACATTTTTACTGTGGATTGAAACATACATGATTCGCTTCCCTTTGCCACCGATTTCACATTGGTGTGTTATGTGATGAATTGCGGGGAAAGGAAGAGGTCATTCATACTAAGGTCATTTTTCTGTATTCCAAAGCCTTCGGAATAGTTTCCCTGATGGCAATGTAAAGAAAAGTCGTATTTCGGAAAGACGTATATACACTTGCCTCCGAAAGTCTGCGTACTGGCGATCATTTTTCATATTCATGCAAAGATCGTTAATTAAATGAAGTCTTTCTGAATCAATATTATTTTTATGGATTCCTCTAACATCTTAAATTCAAATTGTATACGCATCAATCATCTGAATATTACATAAAATAATACAAATATTTATAACTTAAGAACGACACAAATCGTGTGCGTCAAAAGTCTGCGTACACTGAAAAAAAAACTTTACAATAATGGATTGAAACTAAAAATTAATACTTTTTAAGCTATTCTGTTCTTTCTATAAATCTTTCATCTTATTTGGCAAAGATTTAACTAGCCTAGTTGTTTCATATGTGGATATATATTGTTTCTTTCTTCTACTCTAACAGATTTGAGCATTTCCTCGGATGTTATTACGTTCTCCCTTATCATTCCCTCGAGTAAATCCTCCAAATGCTGTATTGTGCTTAGGTCTGGGGACTAGGTTAACTTTTGGAATTGGTTTGAGACATGTCAGAGCAGCCATGGCTTCACAATGTGAGCCATTTGCTTGGTACCTTTGTGCTGCAGAAAGTAAAAATGATTTCCTACCACAAATTTCTCGGCATATGCCCTGATATTTTACTTCATTAAGTTCAAGTTACCAATTTTGTACATTGTTGATTCAATTAATTCGAGATTACCAGCCGGAAGGCTTCCAAATGCATCCCTTAACAACATGCCTCCTCCTCCGTGTTTGATAGTCGAAAAAGGATTATCTTTCTTAAGATCTGTCCAGGAATTTTTGCAGGTATATTTTTGTGCTTTTTAATTCTAAATTACAAAAACTAATTACTTTCAATTGAATATATTACGTTATTCTAAAAAAAATTGTGTCCTATTTAGGTGTTTTTGGCAAAGGTCATTCTCTTAGCCCTGTTCATTCGAAAGATGAATGGATTCTTGAGTGCAACTCAGGCATGATAATCATCTTTTTTCAGTTCACTTTGAGTTGTAATTAGTCACACTTTTTTGCAATATCTCCGCAACACTTTTAGCTATTTGTGAAGCTTATAGTCTTGGATTTATTTTTCTTATGAAATTATGCCCAAATGTTCTCAGTTACGCCACTGCACTCATCACAAGATTTATTAAATTGTTAGACCTAAAGACTTAAAATTTGGTAACCATGATTATTTTGCTAAGTAAAGATACGCTAATAATGGGTTTACTGAAATTGACTCTCACGAGGAGGGGATGTGGGAAGTTGCATGGGTGTGACAGATACAAAAAAAATCAATTCTTGGGGTTTTTTGACCTACTGACTAGTAATTTGTTAGCGACGTTTCTTTTTTTCAGTACATGTGTGCTAAAACCGATTTTAGTGTAAATAGATTCAGAAGAGGATGAATGTTACGGAATAAAAAAAATGAAATTTCCCATTTTTAAACTTTAAATCCTACATAATTGAAATTGTGTAAGGTTGTTTGTTTCGTTGAGTAGAGTCCGGTTAAAAATCAGTTTTGCGGTAATTGTGATCGGTTTATGGGAGCTTAAAATGTAAATATACTTTGTTTTAGAAACTTAAACCCTAATCGTTCTTAAAACAGGAGGCAAGTGCTATAAGAACATTTTTCAATGCAATAAAAATTTAAGGTTCGATCAGTGCTTCTCAAATTTTCAATATTTTCGACCCAATATTCAATCATAATTTTCATCGTGCCCTCCTCACCCTTCCATATAATAACAAAGTATTGAATTCAATTGCACTATACTTTGGCGCTAAACCTACAATACTACTTTAACCTCTTAAGTGCCACAGGTGTTTGTTAACGTCTCACTCAGCTAAATTGCTCCGGACGTATTGCTCCATACGTATATACATATGTCTTTCCGAAGTACGATCTTTTATGTGTACTGCTATCCATAAAATTATTCCAAAGGTTTTGAAATGTAATAAAATGACGTTGACAGTGTTTGCGAAGGATTTACTTATTTCACACAGAGGATTTTTTCTTATTTATTCCTTTTCTTCTTCCTCCCTCCTCCCCTCCCAATACATCACATACGTGCGTCTACGTGCGAAACGGGTTCATTAGGGAGCAAATTGCATAGTTTTTAATCGACATTTAAGGGATGATAAACGGTACAAATTATCAAAATAAACTTATTTATGACAAACCAATCGAATCACTGGCAATTATTAAACTTTTTCTGAGCTTAATGTTGTTAAATTAATATTAAAATACATTGCACAGTACCGATATCTTTACAAATGTATTATATCAGTGTAAATGTGTACTCTATTTTTTATAATGTCAGAATGAATATTTTGTTTGTTTACACTTTCAGTGTAAATTAAGAATTTTTTTAAATAATACTTTGTTTTCGACTTTTTAATACACTCTGCCCCCCTTTTTAGAGTTATTACACCCCTCTAGGGAGGCGTGTCCTACAGTTTGAGAAACACTGGGTTAGATCTTAGATATTATTAATTTAAAAAAAGTACAAAGTATAAAATCAGCGAAGTGGGTGAGTAACAGCTACTAATTTATAAAGTATATTATCGTCAATTTGAAATACTCGTACATCAAACTGATTATGTTAAGTATGGTTGAAAACCGTTTTGATTCGATTTCTTTTTACATAATTATTTCCCTTCTAAAACTACCGAAGAATCATGATGATGAATCATAGATTTAAACACCCTACTTGCCTACAAAACTTTTTTTTAGTAATTTAATTTAAATATAGACGTGGAAAATAGCAATTCTGTTTAAAGTACCTTTTGAAAAGCTCAATTGAAAAAGAAAAGACCGAAAGAAAGAAAGAAAGCAGAGCTCCTGTTAAAGTAATAAATCCTATTGAATCGAAATTACATTATCCATAGAAATAGAAGCATTACAGTCAGAAAACAAAGGGATTACTTTCCATAAAGATTATTGGTGTTTCTCGAATAATTACCATTCTTAACAAGCTATAATTACAGTCGTTTTTCGCTCGCTTTCAAATCGATATATCTCCTTTCTTAGATAGTTGATGTTAACATTTTTTGTTCTGCTACCCTTTGTTCTTGGAGGTTGAGTAGTAGCAGTTGTGTTTTATGGCGTAATTTAATTTCGTTTTTTTCTACAAGTGTTTGATTCTTCGACTAGGACACATATTAAGTTATTGTTCTTTCATCTCAAAACGTTGTAGCTCATAAATAAAGTTAAGGTGTCTGAGAATTTATAACCTCGGAAATAGTTCTTTTGTAGTCTCTTTGAAGTTTTTAGTTTTTTTTTCAAAACTTTTATTGCCCTTTCTTAACTGAGCCACTTTGAAAATGTGTTTTTTTCCCTGATGATTGACATCATTGTGTGGAGATTTAAGTGGAATATTAAAAAAAAGTACAATACCTATATTCAACCAATATCTGAAGGTTTTACGAAAACCTTTTGTATGAAACAACGTTATATACTGCTTCCTCAGAAGTAAAGAAGTTTGAAGATCTTATAACAATTTAACAAAATTTTGATTGCATCATAGGTAATTTTGACATTGTATTTTTACGTCTTAACCTCTTTTATTTATCTGAGAGGGAAAGGGACGGGTACTAAATTTTTCGTGTGATATTATTTACTGTAATAAAAAAAAATTGCATTGGGGCATCTGCATGCAAATTTTAAAATTATTTTTATTTTGGGTTTATTGCCATATTTATTAGTATTTTACAGACGCATGTTAAATAAAGCTGTTTCGTTGTTGAATGCATTACATTCCCTTTCAAAAATATCTTTAAGTATATCTTTGGTCTTCCAACAAATATTGCTAATCAACTTTGTTGTTTATATATTTTTATGTGGTAGTTCCTTATATGGCTAAAAATAATTTTTTGTATATTAATTAAGGAATTCCAGTGTGAAGAATTTATAATAAAATTTCTATAGGTTAGTTAATAGGTACAGTAAAAAATATAGCATTAAGTCGAGTACCTATTGGTTAGCATTAAAATTATTTACTCATAAATTTAATATACATTAAATAAGTACATTAAGTATGTTAATTATTACTTAATTAAATAAATCTCTTTGAAAAATTTCATTGAAAGTTTCTGTCTAAAACAGGATAAAGTGAGAAATACATATGTGGAAATCGATGTTATAAGTAATAATAAGAAGAAGGGGTATATGCATCACCAACAAATCAATTTAAGTTAATATTGCTTTTTTGTCCGTATAAAAGCAGAGCATTTTATGTTTTTTAAAAATCTAAATCTGACTAAAAAGTAGAATAATAAAAAAAATTATGGATTAATTTAGAATTATTAGTATAAAATTTAAGAGAAATAAGTATCTAAAATTCATGTAAAGCTGTGTAGAGATAAAACTAAAAGAGTAGCGTTATAAAAATGCATATAGCATGCATTTAAATAATTTATTATTAAAAAATATTCTTAGCTTTATCTTATTTCTTCTTAATTGCATATTTAATTGAAAATTTGCTTTTGTGGACTTTATGGAGGGTTTATTTGAAAAATTGGAGCTGGGAGTAAGAAGAAATTTAATTTATAATTATTAATATGCCAAAATAAATAATACATGCATAAAAATTAATGCAGTATCCATAATGCATTCAAATGGATAGCATAAAAATGAATTCATTAAAAATATATCTATTACTTACACGTTTCTCTTAATTAACATATGTAATTAATTATTTAGATCTTGAAGCAATAAGTATGATTGATTGATTATTAACGTCGCACTGTTCAGCTACACAAGGGCTTTTGGCGACGGACCACGTAATTTTGAACCATGGTCAAGTGACGTGGACGACACCTGAGCTGGCACCCCCCTCTCCTAACTACCACACCACACCAACGGGAGGACGTTTCAGCTCTCGACAGATTTAACGTGCATCGCTGCCCTACACGGCGGGTCTTTAGTGGTACTGGGATCGAACTCGTGACCAAGCAAGCCACAATCCGATACCTATACCACTCGGCTACCGCGGCCCAAGCAATAAGTATGAACCGAATGTATAAGTATGTAATGCAATTCTATATATATATATATATATATATATATATATATATATATATATATATATATATATATATTGTGACTCAATCTTTCAATGTATGAATACAGTTCCGATTATATGTAATAAAATATAAATTACTCGATGGAAGCAGGAGAATTTTTAACACAATCAGATTTTTAAAAAAGCAATAAAAAGCCTTTTTGTTAACAAATAATCATATTTTAGTTCTTAGTACTTTAACAGCTCATTTATTTTATACTTTTCATTGATGTTTCAATATAACTATCAATATCTAATTTATAAAACTCTTTATTCTGAAATGCATGAATTTAATTTATACTAATTAATTTTTTTTATCTATAAATATTTTTAACACGAAAAATTCTGTATTTAAACTTCAAAGAAACATATTACCAGAATTACTTAAAGATTAGATTTTCAGTTGAGGATTTAAGTAAATAACAAATAACGGTTTCATGAGTGAAATATGATCAAAACATGTCAAACGCCATATGCCTCCATGTTTCCCCTCAGTATGGTATTGTTATATTCGAGAACAAGTTTCGAACACGCTTTAGGGGTGTTTCTTGGGTTGCATTGAAGGATGGATTCAGAATCCGGTTTATTATCAGTATTCCCTCGGTTCGCTAATTTGTTGTCGTTTCCGGGAAGTCCAACGCCAGTCTCGGGTGGTTGCCATTCACTAAATCGAAAATGACATGTATCCGTTTTCCGAAGTTTCTGGACGACAAAAGGTGTGCGTAGTTGTGTGACCAACGGGATCAAGTTGTCAACGAGAGTTATTCTCCTGCACGATTTATCTGTATCAAAGTAAACATTGCGAGTTATGAGGAATTAAGTTGAGTTTGTGAATATACGTGCTATGTGTATTTTATAACATACTAATAACTGTTTTGCAGCTCGTACGATAAATTACAAAGTATGTAGTTACGAAAAGTATCATGTATAAATAATTTTTAAAACTTCTCTTTGACGTTAAGTATGTTTAGATGAAAATGTCTTAAATATATTGCACAAATGCTTGATTTCTTAAGATTGGCATGTGCATACAGGAGAAAAATTTAAAATACCGTTAATTTCGGCATTTTTAACCTAACACAAAAAATAAGATCGAAATTTACTGATGTGCGTTTTACTCTAGATAAATAAATGGTAGATTTAAAAATAAATATTTGTACAAAAATGTAGATTTCCTCTTATTTTTTTAAATGTGATTGCATACCTTATGGTCTGTTATCATCAATAACAAGAAAAGTTCGTCATATTCGTCTTCCAATACATCTACAGGCACCATTACCTGATATATGTATATTTTTTTTTCATCTCTATTCACCATCTTTTTTACGCTGAATTATCTTCAGTTTTATCTAGATTTTTATGTGTGATGCAATTTTTTTTATATCATTTTTAAAAATTAGGTGATATTTAATTTAATTCGACGCTTTTTTAACCACCCACGCACTATTTCTGAACTTTAACAGATACAGAGCCTTCGCTTATACCTTTCAGTTGTCTTCATAACAAGTAATATAAAGAAATAAGTCAATTCCTACAATGGTCAACAAAGAAAATTTTATTTTACTTACGTTTTATTAAATAATTACAATTAATATAAATAAGTATATACATATGACAGAATCACAATATTAAGTGACAATTAATTGTTATTAATTATTATTAAAGTATTATATTGCCATCCAAAACAATCGTGTGTATAAAATTTTAGTTCAATTGATTGCTTTAAAACGTGATAAAAAAATCTTTAAAAGTTTTGACCCAAGTTGCTAAAAATGAAGCCAATGTGACTGTATCTGTAAATATTAATTAATTAGTTTCAGTCAATTAATTTTAATTATTTATAATTAAACTATCGTATTGTCACACAAAACAACCGTGTATATAAAACTTGAGATCAAATGAGTGCTTTAAAATTTATTTGATTAATCATTAGAAATTTGAACAAGATAATTATATAGCGAGATTGTGAACTAAAGTAGGAATGTAAAAAGAAGTACGTTTTATACAGTGAATATACCTAAAAATTAAAAATTGTTTGAAAGTATTGGTTCTTTTAATACGATTAGATGTAAGATATATATAATTTACATGCAAAATTGTTTCATAAACGGTATTAATAATATATTTAATATTTATTTGACAGTTTTTGTGTTTAAGTTATATGTAAATCTTATTAAGTATTTAGTTAAATATATATAATGCTACAAGAAAAATTTTCTTCTTAGAAGCAGATGCAATATCCTTAGTTGTTTAAGAACATTTTTAATTTATACATTATAATAAGGTTCCTATAAGGAAATATTTCTTATTTCTGATATTCTTCCAAATTATGTATGTACAAGATAATTGTTTCTTATCTTTAGAGAAATACTGTAATCCTATGGAATAATATTAAAATTTTATGCGTTGTTTAAATATTGAATTTGATTTAAATGATTTCAATAAAGAAAATCCCCTCATAAATAATTTATAACCTTCTGCGTTAGTACTAGGATTAGTCTACAAACCTGCAATTATACAAACACAAATTTCGCTAATTTCTTCATCATGTTGTAAAATGGTCCAGAACAAATTTACAAGCAATTTAGCATGTGTTTTCAACAGTATTAATAATACTGGTATAGTTAAATGAATTTCAGAAAATATTCATTTAAAATAAATTTGCTAAGAAATAAGAATGGCCCAACAAAATATCACATTAAACTCTATTGTTACAGAAACACTGAGTAGTTTTTTTTTTTTTTTTTTTTTTGTCTTTTGAGAAATGTAGTCCCTCAGAACAATGTAAACTTGTAATTTTTTGCTTTAAATAATAATAATTATTATCTTTTATTTCCTTAAATTAATATGAAAGGAATATCTACTTTTTTCGTAATCTGTTATCAAAATAATTCGTTAACCAAGAAACGAAACATAGTATCCCACGAAAGTGAACTAACATAACAAAATAATCAGCGATTACCGTTACATTTTTATGTGCCAGCAGAAAAACAATAAAAAAAACCCACTGCAACTCTAAGATTCTCTCCAAACACTTCTGCCTCCCATAAATGAACGGTTATAAATGAGCCCATCATCCATATCACCTACTTTCTTACTCTCCCTTCTCCAAACGACCGTGTTAGGAATGCAAGGAAAGAGCAACTACAACCAAACACGACTGGAATAACAGAGCCACCCCTCTCCCTCACTGCCGGTCGTGACAGAGCCAGACTCGCGAGACAGAACTGTTTTCGATCTCTTCTGAGTTATTTCTCTTCCATAGCCAAGGAGGAGACCCGATTAAATTGTCTCACTACCATCGACCCGACTGCGTGAAAGGAATTCCTTGAAGTAATGCGGCGGATCACTTCTTTCTTTCACTTCTTTTCCTCTTGTTCTTTCATCCTCCTTTACTCCACCTTTTCTTTCTTTTTTTTCCCTCTTCCTTCTCATTGCAACTTCTGTTGCATCTTTTTTGTAGTGAGCAATCCTAGAGAAGTTTGACTCCTTCGATACGTTCTGTCGGAACATACTGTAAATGCTTTTTGGAAAAGAAAACCCTCCCCCTTCAGCCTAGACAAGAAAGAGCTCTTGGCTAATGCCTTTGTGTCGTGCTTGTCCCGTCGGAAGAGTTCGCTCCAGAGTTAAAAGATGTGGTGCTGCCAAAGAGGTCCACATTGGGACTTTTAATAGAAGGATGCATAAAAGTGGGAGGGATTGAAGGGATGTAACAAAGTGGTTACCATGGTAAACTGGAGGTGTTTGTCCAAGAAAGAATGCGATGCCCTAAAAGCTTGCCCCGAAGGGTTTCTTTTGAGTTTTCTAATCTTATCTTTAGGGGTGTGGATAAAAAGAAGAGCTAGCTTTAGAAGTGCGGTACTACTTAGCTCTTAAAAGTGCCAAATGCTCTCGATGTGCCAGTTTTGAATAAAGTTCGCATATTGGTTCCTAAAAAAGATATCTACTAGCATATAGTCCAGTAGGACCCCGATTTCACGAACCCCTATTTAACGAATTTCATGATTTAAGGTATCCGACTGCGTTTGGAACAGTGATTTTAAAAAGGCACATAAATGGATAATTTTCGTAATATTTAGTGTCACTTAGATTAGAATACACGTATAAAATTGTTTTAAAAACATTTTGACAAAAAAAAATTATTTAAATACAATATTTCTGCAAAAAATTAAATTAGAGCAATTTTTTTTTTCAAACGTTCTCCTTTTGTGAAAAATGGGTCTATTATAATAATATTTTACCTGCATATAGCTCAGATCTGTGTACAAAGCCTCAACTATGAGTTTTGAAAAATTCACAAAATTTTGAGTTACAATGATTTGAAATAATTATCGGTGTTTTTTTCTTAAAATTTTCCCCTCTGTTGTCGTAAAACATGTATAAATCCACTTCGAAGGTATATATTTCAAAAATTCTAGTTGAGCCTCTATACAGAGGTCTGAGCTATATACCGGGAAAACATTATTATAATTGAAGCATTTTTCACAAAAAGAGAATATTTTGAAAATGGGTCATTCTATGCTTATTTTTTGTCAAAATATTGTACTTAAATCATTTTTTATTGCAATAATATTCTTAAAACAATTATGTATATATATTCTAATCTAAGTGACACTAATTATCATATATATCATCCATTTATACGCTTTTGAAAAATCACAGTTCCCAACGTAGTCGAATAACTTAAGGAATTTTTCTCTTTATCCGATTAAAATGAAGCAGAGAACCCCGTATTTAACAATTATTTCAGAAGCTGGAATTTTTTTTATTAGTTTGTATTAGAAAAAATTGGATTTTTTTTCAAATCACATTTTTTTACCAGAAAAGAAAAATACTTTTCTTGCATGTAGCAAATATCTATATTGAGAGGAAAATTTTGATTTGTCGAAGTCAATAAATAGCGATTCTAATGCAAAAGTTGATAAAGAAATTCCTATCAAAACTGTTTCATTTTTAAAAGTTTTACATTGTTTGAAAACTGAAAACATACCTCTATCTTATGTAGCAAGATGTAAATGATGCAGTATACTCGTATATATATATTTTTTATTAAGTCGAAAAAGAACTTTTTCGAGACAGGAATCAAAAATATTGTCGTAAATGTATAAGTCAGTATTTTAAAATTTCCAATTATAACTAGTGCATAATAATTCATTATTAGTATTTTTCGCTATTGAATAAAAAGTGCGTAATCATTAACTATGGGTGTTTTTTGTGTAAATGCTTATAAAATTTCCAAAGGGCAAGCGCAAAAAATATACGTATATATACGTCTTTCCGAAGTAAAACCTTTTCTGTTCACTGTCATCCATAAAATTATTCCGAAGACTTTGGAATGCAGTAAAAGGACCTTGACAGTGTTTAAGAAAGATTTAATTTAAAGAAGGTTTTACTTATATGTGTTTCTTTTTATCCACTCGCTTACCAATACATCACATAAGGTGCACCTACCTGAAAAACAATGGTATTGTGGAGCCAATCGCGTAACTATTAATCGGCAGTTATGGAATTAATTATAAACTGTACACATTAACAAGATGGGTGTTGATTTTTGTATATAACTTTATATATGACAAGCCAATGGAGTCACTGGTAATCATTAAACTTGTTCTTAACTTACTGTTATTAAATTAATTATAAAATACATTGTACAGTACTGATACATTTATTAGCGTATTATATCAGTATAAATGTGTATTTTAATTTTTACTACGTCAGAATATATTTTGTTTGTTTACTTTCAGTAAATTAATACTTCTTTTAATTATATTTTGTTTCCGGCTCTTTAATATGTTCTGTGTCCCCGTCGTAGAGTTATCATGGCCCCCTAAGGGGGATGACCCACAGTTTGAGAAACACTGCGCTATTTTACAATTATGCTTTCTTGATAGTTACGGATATTATTTTGTGCCATAATAATTAAGTCTACCTGGTCTTACGCATTTAATTGTTTATACATTTTTTATAAGACCTGTATTAAGATTTCTTTCCGATATAAATACTTTGTATATTAATACACTTTATTTATGTTCTAAAGAAAAATTAAATGAATTGGCTTTAGTAAATGAATACAATTTTATAAACACCAAATAAATAGTTATTTTAAATATTACTGAAAAGTTATACTATAGACATAGTAATGTACTCCACCATGTCTCCTTCCGTATAATATTTCAAGATAAAGATTTCCATGGATGATATTTGTTCCTGATAGTATGCTCTGTCATAACTTATTGTATTTGCTTTCAAGAAGATACGAGGTCCTCTTTTTCAAGGATAAGAAATGGCTTTCGTTTAATGCTTTCTCGATATATTTGTCCCATTGGAAAGATTTTCTTGGAAGTTAAAGGATGTGTTGCCTCAGTGGGACTTTTTAAAGAAAGGATGAATACAAGTGTGGAATAACATTGTGACAAAGTAGGGCACGTGATAAACTGTCCAGAAATAATACAATACCGTAAAACTCTTTGAGAGTACTACATAGAGAAAATGTAGGGGTTCCCATTGTTCCGTTTTAACAGTTTCATTTTGGAGAGTTCTTTGAGAATATATATTTATAAGAAACATCTTTATGCATTTTTGTTTATAAGTTGATTCATGATATGATATATTTGCATGAAAAGTGTGTTTTGTAATTGGAGGTATTAAAAAAATATTTCCCGGACTACTTTAATTTATACTCAAACTAACCATAACAAGTGGAATTTATACTGAACGATTTATGCTATTTTCTTTTGATTTTATGGGACGTACAAGAAATTTTCATGGCTAATTATATTGTTTTCAGGTTAAATATAAGTGCTTGTTTTGAATTAGATGGACTGAATTTTTATTATTTCATCTGTATCATTCCATTTATTAAAAAAAATGTTGCAATATGCCTGTATTGGGATCTTAACGACAAGAATTACTTAAAATATATCAAAATAACTTATATCGTCGGCCTAATTATCAGAATGTGTAACTCCATCTAAGGTGTTAGTTCAATATCAGAGTGCTACGTGCCAAGATGATGTTTATGTTCTCCAAGATGGGCGAAAACATTTCACCGTGTCTGTACCGTGTGGTCATGTGTCTAGTCGTTTGAATCGTTTGGCGCTATTAAGGAATTACCCCAAACAACGCTTGGCACGTAGCACTCGTGTATCAAATTAGTTACCTTTTTGGAGTTACACCTTCTGATAACTAGGCCGAGGATATGTTAAAAATGAAATGTTGAATTTTGGTATATTAAGACATCCCAAACTGATTCTGGTCATTAATCTTAATCTTCATGCTATTTTCTTCATTTTATATTTGCCGATTTTGAAAATAAAGGTAACAAAAGTAAACTTATTTTTAATATTTCAACCAATCAATGTTATAATAATTTTATAATATTATTTTTAGAAAATGGCTTCACAGATTTATGCATTTTAACCACATAACTATTTTTTCAATTCTAATGGTTAATACATATTTTTTATTATAAAATGCTACACCCAAAAGTTTCATCTATCTGTACTTTAGAGTAAATGTTTAAATTTTATAAAAAATGGATTTTTCGATTTTTGTTATTTTATTTATGATATGAAGGAAGTAGAAATTTATAATTAATTTTCTTCGAACAACCTCTGGTTGCCTAACCTAGAATTTCCACTTATAAAAAATTCATTGTAATGCATAGTTGCTAAAATTATAAAATAAAAACAATGCAGTGTAATAACTTTAAAATGTCCCAATTTGTTTCCTTTATTTACTTCAATATCAAATATATGCTTGAATAGCTCACTATTTAAATTATCTACTGAGAGATTTTATTTAATTTTTGATGGTCTTTAACCCTTAATGACATCACGTGATAATTAATTTCTTTAGTTTTCCCGACATAAAGGAAATACCCTTTTAATCATTAGTATCTACTTAAAATTTCCCCATTTGCACATTTGAAAATAAGCTGATGCAATATTGCATCACACGCTTTGTGTACTGTCTTATGTCCACTTTATGTATTTAAATCAATAAATGTGCAGTTAAAAATTATTAAAACTTTCCCTCGTTTATTCAACCACTGCAACCAGATCCAGATGATTCACTAATATAATTAACTCAAAAAAGTCGTCACATGCTTATATATGCTACCTGTACTGAAATTGATGTGTTTTTTTTAAATAATTTCAAAATATATTTCGTAGAATATTTCATCTTAGTAGTTTGTTATACTTTTTTATGTAGGATTTATCTTTTTTTTTAAAAAAAAAATGTACCTTATCATTTTTATTAATATATATCGGTGTTCAACGTTAAGAATTATTTCAGAATTACTCGATTATCTCTAGAACTACTGGAGAGATATTAATGAAATATGATACATACGTATGGCTAATATAATGCAAAAAAAGTCATTCAACAGTTATGATACTCAAGTATGATTGTATGTAATACTCATCGGAGTTGGAAGGTATGAAGTAGCAGTTGCAGAAAAGCAATTAATCTCAATCTTTCAACAACTCTGTTTTTAGGGCTTAAATGGTTCTCGGAGTGGGTGTTGTGAGTTGCAGTTACCCTCTCTAGAACGTCCCAGGCATTTTCTGTAGGGGTGAGGTCCGGAGATCCTGATTGGCCAATTAATCTGGAAAATACCCCCACTTCCGATAAATTCGTCGACCGGATGAGCTCTATGCGCCCGCACATTGTCATCCATTAAAATAAGACCAGGACCAGCACACGTATAAGGCAAACATAAGGGTCCAAGACCTTATTGCTATACCACATAGCAGTCACAGTAAATTTTTCAAAGACATGGAGGTATGTGTGGCCATCCAACGTAATGCCTGGTGGTCTATAGCGTCTTTCTAGGGGCCCAAGAACGTTGCTATAAATTAATGTTAAAATTTCATTCTATTACAGACTCTAAAAGACCGCATGGAAAAATTGAAATATGTGCCATCCTAGACTAGATCATTAAACTGCCCTCAAGGAATCTCAAAATCATTTAGCCATATGTTGGGAGTCAGGGAAGTTTGTTCAAAATCTTGGATAGTTGACGATTTCAGGCTGATACATTAAAGGATTTGTGGTGATAGAAAGTATAAGAACTGCTGTTCTAAATATTGGTGATAACTCATTTTTACCGTTAAACTTGTAATTTAACCAATTTACGGCAAAAATACTCCAACAAAGTCACCAAGATGTACTGGCGGACGAAATGCGGATTTTGGCAATAAATCCTGTTACTCGACCAGCTCTGTCTGTACACACATATACATTTACGTATTCGACGCACGATATGCATCTTGGTTTCAAAACAGTATTTTTACATTTAGTTCAAATATTTTCCCGAAATTCAACAAAATATGCATTTTTTTTCTTAATTTTGAACACCACATTGTTCATTGTTTATCCCACTTCACTATTAAATGGCCACGGTAGCCTAGAGGTCAAGGTATCGGATCGTGGCTGGCATGTCACAAGTTCGAGTCCAGTACCACTAAAGACTCGCCGTGTAGGGGAAAGATGCACGTTAAATCTGTCGAGAGCTCAAACGTCCTCCCCTTTTTTTTGTTGTGTTGTAGTTAGGAAAGGGGGGGGGCAGCTCAGGTGTCGTCCAGGTTCAAAATTATGAGGTTCGTCGCCAAAAACCCTCGTGAAGCTGAACAGTGCAACGTTAATATTCATTCACTCACTCACTCACTATCAAATACCATAAAGTCTGGCGTATAACGTGCATTTTTAACACAAAATATAAGATCGAAATGTATGGGTGCACGTTATACACCGGATATGAAAAATGATAGTTTTAAAAATAAAAAAAAGAGATGTGCGCATAAGAAAAATTGGACTTCTACATAAATCGGAATACTGTTTATTTAAAAGAAATGACATACCTCATGAAATTAGAGGTTGTGATTCTAAAAGCGTATTATTCTGTCAAAATCCTGCGAAAAACCTCGAATAAATAGCAGCATAATAGAAAATAAAACATACCAGCATTGTACACGCACACTTTTCGTTATTTTGTAAAAAAAGGGAACGCACGTTGTACGGCGAATATACCTAAAAATTAAAAAAAAATACTGCTTGAAACTATGGAGGTGCTATATACGCTAGATTTTACGGTACTTAAATATTTCATGTTATATGGATTAAGTATTCATCTGTGTTAATTTGAAATAATTTGGTAACTAAATATTCAAATCATTTTTTTCATTCACATATCTGTAATCAAATTGAACATAAAGCATTCCTCCAAAAAATTTTCAGCATTTATTTGCTTTGCTTGGAGCTAAATTCTTAATTAACTTAGTTCACGATTGAATTATTTTTAATAGTATATATATTTTTTTCATCTTACGTTTTTGAATAAGCGACAAGCATTCACTATATAAGCGCTGTTCTCAGTTTCGTTGAATTCCTTCTCTTCTCAAGCAGTAAAATAATTTAAGCAAAGCACTTAACATTAAATTTTAGCTATCGATTCCGCTTTTAGTTTCGAGAAAAAAAAAGTATTTATTTAATGAGCCTAATTTCTGAAATAATTCCGGAACACTATCTAGTAAATTAAGTTAAATTCCTGTTTCTTTAATTAAGAATTTGCCTTCATCTATGAATTCAAACGCATTTCATTTTTAATTAATAGAAATTGAATGTTTCTTAGATTTTTTTTCCATAAAAAAATTATTCGATTAGAATGCTATGTTTATTTAATAATAAAGAATAAATTAATTCTGCAAAAAAAAGGGAAAGTTTTTTTCCTTTACACAAAATTAAGGAGATATTTTAAATATCTTAAGCAGATTGAAGAATGATAAATATTTCTAAATGTGTTAATTCCTTTTTTAAGCGTGGAATTTTGTTTTTAATGTTTAATCAAGCTTTGCAAAATTGCAAGTTATGCCTGCTCAAACGGAATATATTAATAATTTATTATTTTTTGTTTTAAAAAGTGCATGCATATTATTAATTATATAGTTATAGTTATTTTTTATTTCTTTATATATATATATATTACCTGTACCTAATTAATTTTAATATATTTTAAATATTAAATACAATAAAGTGCACTTAAAAAAGGTATTTATAATATATTCCAGCGTATAATTTGCACTCATAACACAAAAAAATAGAATCGAAGTTTACTAATCCCGGTATAAAAAAAAGACAGTTTTAAAAATAAAGTTGATCATAAAACATTAGATTTCTATTTTTTGTAAATACCATTCACTTTAGGAAATGACGTACTTTATAAACTTTCAACAATGAAATACCTTATAAATTTTGTCTCCCCCACTTCTTTTATTGTGCTTTAGGCTAGTGGCGTACACAAGAGGAAGGTTTGTGTTATTAGTTAATTTATTTTATTTAATTAAATTAATTTAATTTAATTTTAATTAACTTAATTTTGCCTTACCTCACGGCAATTTCATCTACGTGTTTTTTTATATATATAATCTACTTCCATATGTGTACTCCCTTGCTTTAGGGTTGTAATTTTAGAAGTATACTATTGTTTAAAAGCCTTGCATGTATATATAATACTTCGAATAAATGACTCTAAAAGATAATGCAATTGTCCATATACGTTTCAAGTATATTTGTTAAAAAAACGTGTCTTACAGAGGATATACCTAACAATTAAAGCATGTAGTTTAAAAGTACAGATGAGCGTTATACGCCGGAGTGTATTACACGTCTGAATCAATGGTAAAGTATTTTATATATTAAGCTGGTTGAATTAGTATATTATAATGCAAATATGTTATTAATGGAAAATAAACTTTCAACATACTTAAATTTTATATTACCTTGTGTTGCATTCAAACAAAAATTAGAAACTTCACAAAGGGGCTTTATTTTTATAATCTGATATTCTTTTGTAATAATAAGCATTATTTTTAGTATTTCTGTTTTTTAAAGTCACTTATCATCACGATATTAATGGAGTTTTATAACAATATCGTAAAACTTCGTTCAAATAAGCATTTTAGATTAATGAAAAATTTCCTTAAAAAAAGGGGGCAAAGCGCAAACAACAAATAAACTATTTTAATTATGTTTGATTTGCGCTCAACCGGAATTAAAGTATTCATAAGCATTAACTTACACAACATTAAAATACTTTCAAGAATATAATCCAATCAGAGTAACTACTTTAATAATGTATTGCTGATACTACATAGTTATAACATTGCACAGTTACTCAATAAAAATTAACTTAGAATTGATTAATAAAGTGAGATACATACTTAATAACCAAAATTAAGGCGCTTCTACAAAAATAATGTCTTCAATAGTTCTGCAGACATATTAGCTGTAGCCTCACAGTTACAATCTCCATACTAAAATGATCATTTTAGTATAGTGGTTAAGTTACTCGGTTTCGGATCCAAAAGTCCCGAGTTCTGTCCTGACGGTTATGCGTCACTTCATTGGTGACCTGAATACGCAACCATCAGAACTGTCGTGGCGCCATCTATCCCCAAAACGAGCAACCAACAACTCGTCAAAATTCACTTGACGCAACTAACAAAATCATGTTACTAACTTGACTCAACTCCTCCAATAACTGTCCACTTGCAATAACATTTATATCGTTCGTTCGCCTAACCATCAACTCACTGGTAAGGGAGTGTGTAGCGGTATCATCTTTATTAGCCAATAACAACATCCTTACTAAAGTGATCATTTTGGTACAGTGGTTAAGTTACTCGGTTTCAGATCCAAAGATCTCGAGCTCTGTCCTGACGGATATGTGCCAATGAAATGGGACATATCCATCAGGAAATATACCAAAATGATCACTTTAGTACGGGGATTGTTACTGGCTTATATGGATGATAACACTACAGTTAATTTTGAGAACTTACTAAGGGACCAAATTTAAAGAAGAAGAAAAAATTAGTGTTTTACTTTGTGTGTGTGAACCTTTGATGCATTGTGTCGTACTATTTATTTGCATTAATATAACAAATTTCCTGAATTATTGAATTGATTGATAATTGTAACTTTTTTTTCTATTTTCAGAGCCGCCAAAGAAACCGGTAATAATGGACCAAAATGGAGAGTTGTTTCATAGTTTGATAGGTCCTTATAACGAAGGCGATAGATTGTTTTTAGTATGTGAAACAGAAGGAGGTAAGCTTCCTTTTTTTTAAAAAAAAAACGAAATTGGTTCTATGTTAAAACTTTCAGAGTATGTTAAAATTAAATGCTTTAGTGAGGTAGAATCCTGTAGATACTTTGAATTTGACCCCTCTATGGCCATTAAAGTACCCAATAATAATCACATAATCCTGAACAGGCATCAACTCCAAATCAAACAGATCGTTTTAAAAAATAATAAAGTATCATAACCACACCATAAAACAGCACTTGGTCATTATTTGATACACAGGTGATATTCAGAAAACTGTCTCATGACTTTGTTGTATCTTCAGGAAAATAATTTAACAGAATGTATAGGCACTAACGAGAAAGAGGTTTTTTACATTCGATTATCAGTGGTATGTGTCTTCCTCATCAAACCGTATAAGACAATTTATTGCCAAAGGAGACGAAAGAATGATTTTTTTGCAAATATATAAGAATGAAGCTGGATTCTTTTTGAGGCATGATTAATAGGCACTGCATATCTCGATGAGACTTTGTTGCAGGGGATATGGAATAACTACCATTCTTTTCAATTAAGAATAATCTACTACTTGAGTGGTTGATGAATACTTCCGTGGACTAATATTTTGGTTAGTAACCGTGGTTACCTCTAAATGTCTTTGAATCAGTATTTGTAAGTTGCACATAGTGAAGAGGTTGTTCATATACATATGAGGCATTTTAAGGGTACTTTTGTTCTTTACTTTATTTTTATTTACAAAAATACAAATTTACTTTTCTCTGAGTTGAGTTTGTATAAATCATTAGTTAAAAAAAAGGTATTTGACATGTGGTCCAATAAAATAAAATCTCTGGGATTAAATATGAAATCATACAACATGCTCACAAATAAAAGTATTTATGATTATTGTATTTTCTATTTGCAACGTAGAATTAAAATTATTGATAAAGTGCAATTTTTTCTTTTGCAAAGTTATTTACTATTTTTTTACAATGTCTATGGACGAGGTCGTTCCCATGAACGTTTTTGACTTGGCTGTTCCTTCCTTTTCGAAATAACTGTCTTTTGGCCATATATTTTCAAAATTACTCGATATTATTTCAGTTGCTGACTTTCTATGAGTGGAATTATAATTTCAGCAACTAGTCCCTGGAAAATCAATTTTAGGGGGAAATAACGCATGCAGTCATGAAAGATGTAATGGTGGTGTGTTTGGAATCTTTGGGCTTCGACTTCTGTAATAAACGTCCTTGACTTCTCACCCAAAGCTCAACTCCCTCAAAAATGTATATTATGCATTCTCAATGGTCTAATAGCATTCAACTAGTCTGTTCGTCAGAATGTGAGGAGACACAGATGAAAATGGTTGCTTACACGTGCTAGCTGTACATGTTGTATACACGTATGTTATATACATTATAATAGTACATCTAGACTAGATTTTTATTGAAATAAAGCAGTTAAGTTTTATAATATCATCGACTTTTTTCGTTCGTTACCTTAATTTTAGGCTTAAAAGATATTCGGTTTAGCATTTTTATGCACTTCAAAATATATATTTATTCATAGCCATAAAAACTTTAGGAAAATTGTTCTTGAAAGTAGAGGATGGCAATATATATTCCTGCATTACTTTGATCAAGAAGGAAATGCATGCGGAAGAAGTATTGTATAAATCGAATAACATCATGCTGAAAGATAAGTTGTAAAAAAATAATGACAACGCTGTGTGTCGAAAGGGTTAATTTTTTAAGGCAGGTAAATGGAAGGTATAAAAGATAACAGGAAATTAATCATCACAGAATGAATTCTTCGGAGTTTTTTTGAGATTAAGTTCCTCAGGTCTTTTAAGAAATAAAGGTTATTTCAAAAACAAGACACTCTCTTTGTATTGCTTACTTTTGTATATTCTCTCTGATGCAATATTATTAACCAGAACAATTTATATAACTTTAAATTTAAATGTAGTAGTTGAAATGAACATATTTTGAAAAGATGGTTTTTAAATGTTTTCTTCTTTAATTTTAATTTCATTCACCTATAAATAGAGTGAGAGAGAGTTTCCTACTATAAAAATAAGTATTAAAAATAATTAATAGACATTCTGCAAAATGCTCCATGTAGATAAATCATATCATTTTGCTTTTATTTTTATTTTTTTAGTATTAAATTTACATAGATGTAAAAAAAGGCTTTACATTTTTAAAACAAACCTTTATAACATTCTCGAAAGTAACCTTAGAATGTTCCTTACGTTGATAAATCACACAATGTAATCCAACAAATTTTTTTTGTGTATCTATAAACATATTTTTAAGCAATAAATGTTCACAAAATATCATATATTTAATGAATACCAAATTTTACAATTGCAAAATACTAATGAAGAAATAACCTTAAAAAATTCAATATTTGTCATTCCTATGTTTCTAAATCTGTAAAATATTGCATACAAATAAATAAAGCATATAATTTTTCTGATTAAATTTTAAAGTAAAATCTATTTAATGATTTCTTTTTAACCACTAGGACATAAATTTCATTACTGTCAATTTCTTTTTGGAAAAAAAAGGAAGGAGGTGGGGTGGGGGAGTTCTTACAAATGTGCTTTTTCCTTTTCAAATGCAAATTTTTCAATTTGTGTCACTCAAATGTTGTTTCAATGCAAACTGTTTATCTTATCAGTGACTCAAAACCCTTCAAAATCTCTAAGAAATCATACTTTCGCATATTTTCAAAAACTTTTGATATTGAATTCGTTTTTGCTCACAAATTTTGAGTATAAATATTTATTTAAAGAAAAAGGTAAATAAATTATGTATCGAAACTATTTGTGCTTTTTAACTTACGAAAACACTTTGAAAAATAAAGGTTAAAGCGGCTATAAATTTTTTAAAGAGAAATTCTGAATTTAATGCATATATTCTTAATAATTTCAATATCATGGCTTGTAATTCTTGAAAAGAAAACTTTTTGAATTCCGGTTCTAAACTTCGGATTTTTGTTGAATATGTGTAAAAAGGGAAAGAAACACTTTTTGACAAAAAAAAAATTAAAAATCATAGTCCTGAATAAAATATAAAAAGAAAAACTCTTTAGTTATAGTTATATGAATTTGAAAGATATAACTGTTACATAAAATCTGAAAGGAAGAACTCAAAATTCAATTTTAAAAAATCTCTTTCTAATCTTTCTTTTAAAAGCTCTTTTTAAATGGCAATCATAAATGTATATACACATGTCTTCTTAATTTTGTAAAAGTAAATAAATATTTCTACTTATTTTGAACTTTAGATAAAACATTCACTTCATTAGCACCAGAACGTCCATCGGTGTCAATTTGACACCGGAGTCTGTTCAGTCTGTTCTCATTTCTGCAATTTTGCTAGGAATTGGAAAATTTCCCGTGATTTTTAATTGTTTTCCATGGTAATTACACCGTAAATAGTTTGTGGTTCTAAGTTAATTAGGTGAAATTTTTACAACAAAATATACCTAGAGCATCCGCTGGTGTTATTTCAACGCCAAGCCAATTTATTATCATAAACAGATGTCGTCCATCTTTACTATAAGAAAAAAAACTTTCCAAAGTATTATTGCACATTTATTGGACCTTGAATGCAGTGTTATTGAGTTAACACCAAAACGAATTTTTTTTTCTAAAATTGTTGTGTCTAAGTGATTTGTTACATTAACATTTGGTTATCTTCTCATAAAATAAAAATACATTCGATTTTCAAACACTATGCAGAACAGACACTCTGAAACTATGACTCCTAGAAAATGTCTAATCCCTGGCATAATTGCTTATTTATTGCGAGGGATTTCTGAGAATGAATCGGATGGTGGTGAGTTGTCTTGCTCTAATTTGGATTCCGAAGATTTTTTGAGTGAAAGTGGTTGTGCAGAATCTGAAGAAAGCGCAGATAAAATTGATCATATTCCTGC
Organism: Trichonephila clavipes; assembly: GCA_019973935.1. Taxonomy (NCBI): domain Eukaryota; kingdom Metazoa; phylum Arthropoda; class Arachnida; order Araneae; family Nephilidae; genus Trichonephila; species Trichonephila clavipes. The sequence goes on from BMAU01018918.1 coordinate 609,484, forward strand.
TAATACTGATATATATATATATATATATATATATATATATATATATATATATATATATATATATATATCGCTAGGGGTAGCACAGAATGTATACCACATAATAGCATTCCTGGCAAGTTTGCGACTCAAAATGCTTTGCGACAAAGCAGGGGTTCAACAAGCTTCACGATACATAATGTCAACGCCAGTTTTTTATGATATAAAGGCTCATAAAATATGTTAATTACTTGAAATAGTATTAAAAAATCTTAAAAACATACCTTACTGTACAGTAGTCCTGCAATTAATTAGGTAAAATAATTATTTTATACATTTTATATGGTGGTGTCAAATTGACACTAGTGGACGTTTAAGGGTTATTTAAATCCTGGATGTTCTGGTGTTAACTGACTAACAATAGTACTTAACTTTTTTTCAAAAAGACGAGAAGTCTCCATTTCTGGAGACTTCTCGTCTTTCGAAAAAAGTTTCCGACAAGTTAAAATAATCACTTTCTTCATTCCGTCCACGAACAAACATTCTGGATGGCTACGTATCTATTTCCAGGCTTTTTGAACTTTGGAATCCTGAATTCATCATTATGACCCAGAAAAACATAATTAATATATGGAGTATCGTTATCCTGGTTCTTCGAATATCAAGAAATTTAAACTTTTAATGTCAGCAACAAAAGTCATGCTCACCATCTTTTGGGAAGCAAGTCGTGTGCTTAACACGGAATTTCTGACTAAAGGATTGACAGTGAATTGCGACAGGTAGTGTGGAACTTTACGATCACTCAAACAACGCGTCTGCAGAATCAAACAGGAAAGAAACGTCTTTGTTTTTTCATCTCAACAATGTAAGACCATATTGCAGTGCAGGAATACAGGACATTATGGGAAAACTAAAACCCTCATTGGTTCACCAGTCTCCTTACAGCGTAGATTTGGCATCCTGAGACTTTTGGTTGTTCCCCAAATTGAAAAAGACGTTGAAAAGTCAAAGTTTTCAATATATGCCAAAGTTCAGGCAGCCGTGGACAAATGGATACGCAGCCAACCAGAATCTTTCTTCATGGACGGAACGAAGAAATGGATAGAACGATTGAACAAATGTGTATCTTTTAGGCGTGGCTATGTTGATAAAAGAGTTTGCAATATGTAAGAGTAATACATTTCCTTCTATCTGATACCTCTGTTACTATTTTACCCTGTCGGAAATTTATTTTATACTATTAAATACTTTACTTAACAATCGCGCCTTGGAAAAACATAATGCAGAATATATATTTTTCTGTTTCAATAAACTTGAGAATTTTTAACAAATCAAGTTATATATACGCAAAAAAACAAACAGAGATCTAGATCCCAAATTACAGATTAAAGATTTGAAAGTCATTCGAGGTTTTGACCTTAATTCAAAAAAAAGAAGAAAATGACATCATTATTAACCCCTTTATATTTTTCCTTGCCAGTTTTAGAGACAAAGTAAATAAATTTAAGTGTCTGTCAGGTGAAATTTGCAAATTTAATTATCAAAATTTAAAGTATATTCAGTTTAGAAATTTCAAACCTGGAGCTTAACTAAAATTTAAAGACAAGCAAAATGAATTATCCCTATTACCAATACTTTTCTAAAGGACTCTTTGGCTTCCAATACTAGATGTGTACTTATGAATTACACTGGTCGTGTCAGCATGCTTATGGATAACAAGATTTATTCATTTTCAATGAATAAGGATGCATGCTTCAGAACAAGGTAACAGGATTACAAAATCATTTAAATTCCATTGTAATTAGAAAGAATCGTTCGGAGTTAAAATATACGCTTGACAACACTCTAAACCGATATCTAAATTTCATTTTGATGGAGAGTATGAATTAAAACTTACATTGTTCAATTTCAATTGATTCATTTATAATCAGTGATTGGAAATACGATTCATTTGATTTATTAAATTTAAATTGATGAATCAGAAACTAAGCAAAAATCTCTCTTTCGAAGTATAATTTATAAGGGAAAATAAAATAAAATTCAATTTCCGTTACTCGTTTGATTTTTAATCACCTAGAAACTTTATTAATTTCATCAAGCTTTAATTATTAGTATTATAATTTATAATTAAAGGTAAAAATGGTGTCCCGTAAGTAGTGCCTTAACTCGGTAGAGGTAGATTCTTCGCTATACCCAAGGAACAGTACTTGTACGATACATAGTTTACAAGGAAAAGACGGAAAATGATAAGGCATGATCAGTGGCCTAACGCACACCCCCACTTTGCGGGTAAGGGAGGCAGAAATCTAAGGGGTCCAAAACCAGACCGACGTCAAGTACGTATTTAACCAATCGGGGCCAAAAACATGACATTGCAGGGAGGCCCTAATGTTCTTCGTTACGCCACTGGATATGATGGTTCATGATGGAGCTCCGACGCAGTTCTGAGCTCCTGTACGTGATTGGTGGGATATGAGACATCGCGGTCTCCGAATAGGATGCAGAAGTCTAGTTCTATGACCTTCATGATCCCCAGATCTCATTTCATTGCATTTTTTACCCTCAGTACCATCACAAGCAATCGGAGTATCGAGACGTCGTGACAACACAAACGGACCCGGACTCGTCTGTATGCTGCTTGTACTTCGGTGAGCCCCATGCTACCACATGTGTTCTTATCCATTCTACGACACACTCAAACCTGCCTCTATATTCCTGGTGGACGCTTTAAACATTTGGCCCTATTAATATTTTCAAATTCTGCTGTTGGTGTGTCTAATAGCAGGCGGGATATGGGACAACCCGGGTCACAGAATCGAACGTAGGGAGTCCAGTTCTGTGGCTACCACAATCCCCAGATCTCATTCCATTGCATTTTATCCCCTCAGTATCATTTAAAGCAATCGGAGTATCGAGATGCCGTGAGTTTACAAACGGACCTGGACTCATCTGCATGCTCTTTATACTTCGGTGAGCCTCATGCTACAACATGTGCTGTCATCCATTCAAACCTGTCTCGATATGCATGGCGGATACTTTAAACATTTGACTTTATACATATTTTCAAATTATGCTATCGTAACTTCTGCTAACAAAGCTGTGACATCATACTTTCTTTACTATGTGGAGTACAGTACTTTGTATAGTACTTTTGGTTATTTTTCATTTACTCACAACGAGGAATTTGGCTGCACAAAATTTGGGTGCTATTTTTGGGACATGTTTTAAATTATACAAACACTTTATGCCGATCTTTGTAATAAATATGTCGATAATATAATTTTAAATACTTTTCTTTTCGTTTTATTAATTGTGCTTAACACATTTACGCAATTTAATTCGTTTAAGATTAATCTGTCTTGATTTAACCCAGCATTTCTCGCGCAGAGCATCGTCTAACTTTTTTCAACGTTCCTTCTAAACATTTTTTTGGAAAATGGATAGTTTCTCGTGAAGCTGACTTTAAGGTCATATTCTTTAAGAAGCCTTAGCTTGCAGAAGAATTCTAAGTATATATTTTTGGATATCGCATCTTCGAGTATGTCATACTCTATGCGTGAATCGTCGTGTTACAGTTCTGAATGAATGAGCACGTTTTAAATCTTCCTTATGTTATGGCGTATTATTGTAATGTTGAAGAAATATGATTTTTAAGTAATTTAATAAATAAAGTATTTAATAGAGATATATATATAGTACAACAGTGTGTGTGTGTGTGTATTTTCGGATGAAGAAAGTCTCTTCGTGGTTATGATGAGGCAGAATCAAATGATGAAGAGTATAACAGAAAGTATGGTTCCTCCACGGAAATAGATCCAGATTTAGAAGAGGGAGCCACTGTTGTGAAAATTAATGTTTTATACGTAGAGTCACAAAAACATTTGACTAGAATGCAATTTTAAATGAGACAATTGGTACACATCTTATCCACTTCCCGGTTAACTTTTGAAAGAAAAAAACTATCGCTGGAACAATAAGAGAAAAAAAAAGGAAACTCCTAATTTTTTTAATTTAAACAACAGATAAGTTTACTCCTATATGTTTCATTTTAAAAAGATACATTTTTTTAAAAAAAATAAGATCCAGAGAAAACATCGCATTCTGTCACAACGAGATTAAAAAAGTATGTATACAATCTACTGAATGCCATCATAAAAAGTACAGAAAAAGTAAATATACGTGTTAAAAATATAATAAACACACATTGTACTTCCTACTTTTCTTCCTTTTTAACTTTTGTATACGAATCTTACGGTAAAATCAGAATGTAAACACCCTTGAGTATGAAATACCCATCGCGAGAATTTTTAGTCGTTTTTTTAGCTCGAGTGAATCCGGGTTAAATAACACACGTCTTTATACATCTTTTAGCTAATAATTTGCATGGGTTGATATTTCTTTGTCTAAAATATAAAATTATATTCAGTTATGTATAACTTCAAATCGTCTTCATTGTTTGGATCAAATCAAAATTTCTTTAAATATTATACATTATGAATGTAGTTAAAATGTCGTTAATTTTTAATTATTCCAGGAAGCTTCATGTTCCTTAATTTTATTTAGATTACTTTTGTTTTTATAGAATAATCTGAACATTCCTAACATTTGATTAAAAATATTTTGCCTTAGAAATTTTTATAAGAAAAGTACATCTGCATTTTGGTTAAAAAACATTAAAAGTACGGTAAAACAGTAATGTGCTGTAATTTTGAATTACACGATTATAATTTACCAAAATCTCATGCTACACTTATATTTTAAATTACAACACGAATAAAATAGCATATTTTAAATTTTGGAATTCTATAATTTATTTTCAAAAAATGTGATTCTTACATACAGTTTTTAATAATTTAAATCTTAATGCGAGTTCGCAGTTTTATAAAATAGTGCATGAAGTAGATATCAAATGTATGAATCACTTTATATTTATTTGATTTAATGTACGAAATTCATCGTGGAAAAGGGCCGGTTGTTACCTGTAGCTTTGAGTACCATACAGGTGATTTTGCTCGTTTCAAACACAATTTTGAGGATAAACACCTTGGAGGTGGTCAGGGGACTACCACCTCTCTTCTCCTAGCAACCTCACGGGAAGACATGCGGCTCGAAGGCTTTGTTTACACTATACATTTTCAAACATCCCTGCCTTCTACGACACATCAATCAACGTCACTAACCCCTATACCGGATGGGAGGCAGGGTTTTAGTTTTTGTAATTAAATATATTGGAATTATTCAACTGTCACAAATAATTTACTATTATTTTATTAGATGCATTCAACAAAGAATGCAATTTAATATTAAAATATACAGCATTGCCGATTAACGAATAAACATGGTAGAATATTTTAGTTTTAATATAAGAATTTTCATTCGTATACATCGTATAGCAAATTGTTTATATGCAAGTTATTTGATACATCCAAAATGAATATAAATAAGTTTTATTCTTAACAGTGAATTGGGCAAAAGATAGTTGCCGATTTATCTGTTATGTGACTATTTTTTTGGATTTTCAACCATCTTCATGTTGTTATTAGATTACATTAATCTTTTAGAATTAGTGAAATAATCCTTTGATATACTATAGAAATTCAGTAACTATTTTATGTGTAAATATATAACATTTATTCTTATCAATTAATTGGACATAAAGAAACTCCAGCTAAATCATCTGTTATATAATTATTATTTCGTACATTTTAGCAATTTTTTTATTATAATTATATTATAACAATTAGTCTGTTATGTTTAATATAATTAATAAACCTTTAACGTACTTTGTAAATTCAATAACTATTTTACATATTAACACATGAAATTTATCCTTATCAGTTAATTGGACAAAAAAAATTGTCCCCATTTTATCTTTTATTTAATTATTTCTTACGTTTTAACATAATTATATTATAGCTACGTTATAAGAATTAAAATTTATTTTAGTGGGAAAATATATTTTAGCACTCTGCAAATTCAATAATTTTTCAATTAAAACAATTGTTACCAAATTTAATTTGAAGGAATTTAAAAACATGTGTAAGGTTTCACTTAGAGTAATAAGGTGATGAGTGAGATTTTTAAATAAAATTTTATTTTTGAGTAGTACAAAGCTTAAAATAAATTTTCAACGTGTTTTTGCATATCAGTTAAAATTTCATTCAAGATTAGTTAAAGGTATTATAAAATGTCAGATAGTTCAATATCATGTCTTGAAGCTTATATATAAGTATATATATATATATATTTTAAAATCTCAGTATTTGCTGACTTTTTCCATTCCTGTTGAGTTATGACATAGTTGAAAAAATAAACTTTTCACCAGTACAATAACTTCGAATTACACAAGCAATTAAAATTTCTTATTGTATCGAAAAATAATTTGCAAGTAGTGAAAATCCCCAAAAAACCCCTTTAAATTTAAATAAAATATTAATAATGTATTTCTACACATAATTACGTGTTTAAAAAACGTAAATCTCTAAAAATTGATTCATTTCCATGCATTTAATGTACAAATAGATTAATGGTATACTATATAAACGCATTGCATTCAAGTTAATGTATGTCTAAAGTTTAAATGCATTTAATAAATCAAAACATCGCATTAGTTCCGAGATTGAATACAATTACAGTGCAACAAATTTCACAAGGATTCATCTTTGGATTTGCAAAGGCATGCATTTATGGCAGAAGAGGGATAATCCAGTTATATAGATACATTGATAAATTGACACGCCAAATAGTTAACAATGCAGACAAACTGTTTAGAATAAGCTCCAATGATTTAAATGGTGTGCTCGAGAGTCATTTCAGTACATACAGAGTCAAAATTCTCTACTAAGGAGAGATGAATAATCAATAATCAAAACTAAAAAAAAATCGAAATTGCAAAATAAACTAGACATAAGATTTTAGAAGGATATATTAGAAATTAAAAACAATGGAACTTAAGACATAAAAACATGGAGCTATAATATTATAAACATTGCTGATTAAGGACAGCTCTAATATATAAAATAATTTACAGAAAAGTGGGGTTGAACATGTTTTGTGGCCAGACAACTTTCTCCCTATCTGTTAATAATACTGAGCAAAAACCTACTGAAAATAGACAGAATATCTAAATCCACTAAAAGAAAAAGGTAACTTACCTAAAAATTGTATTCGAAATTGCAGAGCCCGTGTTAAATCTGCGTAAAATAAACAAGTTATTGCCAGATTCTGGACCCAAATGTAAATTCAAAGCTTGGGAATGGCTGAATATAGTAGCACTTAGCAAAAGTATGAAAATAATAGAAATAAATAATTAAAAAGAGTGTATACTTACTATCATTACTTAAGGGACACTATGATAATAAATGCATTCAAATAATTAAAATAAAACATTTATTATTAAGGTTAAAATAAGACCAAGAACCCACAGTGTTAGATTGCGCGGACACGTCATGAACCACAGTACAATAGATTCAGTTCATTACGCATCATTTGGTGTCCGCTCGTACCATTCGACGCTGTTTGCAGCAGATTGGAATGTCCGCAAGGCGTCCGTTGCTACATTTATCCTTGACTAGAAACCATAGGCGTCTGTGCCGCGAATGGTCTAATTTAGAGCTGACACGGACAACGGAATGGAATGGCATTGTTTTTATTGACCAATCTCGCTTCTGCCGTGACATCAGGATGGCCGGATTCGAGGGTCCTGGATTCGGTATCATTATCAGGTTGGTATTGGATTTCACTGCCGTACCCTTCTAAGCACACGTTGTCGATACACTGAACAGGCAGCGCTACATCTCTGAGGTGTTGGAGCCCGTGGTCCTTCCATACATTCAGCGCGTGCCATCAGCCATATTCCAACAGAATAATGAGCGTCCATACGTGGCAAACAATGTTCAAGAGTTCTTTTTTGCCCTTCAGACTAAATTGCTTACATGACGTGCTTGATCTCCCAATATATAGACAATCGTAACCGTGTGATCCATGCTTATACAACGGCTGACCCTGGGTACACCACCTGATGTTACACAAGATCAATTTTGGCACTATGTGAAAGTCGCATGGACTGATGCACCCCAAGGATACCAAAGCCTCTTTGATTTTATGCTGAGGCGTGTGACAGTGGTTATATACAACAATGGAGGCTACACCAAATACTGATTTTGCCACCCTCCTCATGTCACAAGATGCTTTAATTTTATCATTTGATCTTTGTACATCATGTTATTTGCCAAATAAATTTCGCTGTTATATCTCTGGTCCGTCTTGTTGTTTCATTTTGTGTGGCCAGCAGTGCATAAGGAAAAAACAAATAATTGACATAGAATCTTAAGAGTATTAAAAGCGTAGTAAAACCAAACAATATAAAAATAATGGGTAATGAATCATAAAATTAACAATTGTTAACAACTACATGCATAATATTATTCAGAAAGATGCGCATGAATATTCTGTATTCAGAAAATTGTTTTGGAAATATTTCTTTCAGATTTTGTATTATGCATGCAAAGTATGACTTTCAGTAACAACTTCAGAATGTAAATTTAAATGAATTATTCATAAGTAAGCTTTAATGATTTTGTTGCGATAATTTGCGAATATTTATGCAAACTTGCATTAGTAGTGAAAAGCTGCATACAAAATCAACTTCATCATACTGTTAATTGCCTTTCCCCTTTTATTGAGTTTTGCAATTAATTGAAAGTGTAATTAACATTGCACATAAAAAAATGTCCATTCTGCATTAGCATTTGCAGTTTTTTCTTCCGCTGTTAATTATGTTACGGCCAGGTGTAAACACCGATAAACGTCATGTTCAAAATTTCTAGACAGTTTCATAGACAAGTCTGGGCTTTCAGAGATTGTTAAAAAAATTTAGTTCAGAAGGTAACTTCTAAAGTAATGATAAAGTGGGACGCGAATAATTCAGAAGTATTTTTTTGGATAATTTTAAAATTATGTTAATATTCAAAATAGTGGATCCTTTTATTTAAAAATACTGATAGGAGATAAATATTATATATATATATATAACAGCAATTTCTTTCATCTCACTAATTTAAATAAGACTTTAAGAAAACAATATAATATAATGAATATTATTTTTATATTATTATTGCTATTTTTTATTCTTATTTATTAAACTTTAAAATCTTTATATAAAATTTTCTCTTTATTAATATTTATCTTTTTTGATTTAGAAATATTTCATTTTCCTGGGATATTTATTACGTTCAAGTAAAACGAATAAAATATATGGATATTAATAAGTGATTTCCATATTTATTATTTTTACTTGCATTTTCGAATATCTGTGGAAACTAACAGATTAAAAATGGCAAACATCCTTAAATTATAAATTGAATTAGATATTTTCTAAGCATCTTTATTGATGCCATGGTATCCAGGGAGTTATGGTTACGAACTCATGGCTGGTATACCAGGAGTTCGAGCCTAAGACATTCAAGACCAACCATGCAGAAGGACTGATGCACTTCAGATCTGTCGAGATTTAATACCCTATTTTTGGCGTTGTGTGGAAATTTAGAGAGAGAAAGCCAGCTCAAGTGTCATTCTCGTAACTTAACTGAGGTCCAAAATAATGTAATATGTCGTCATAGTGATATATAATACAATTATAAATGTATCAGTCCCACAAAATGTATTTTATACTTAAATTAACACTAATAAGTTAAGGTATCCGACTACGTTCAGAACCGTGATTTTATAAAAGCATATAAATGGATAATATTTATGATACTTAGATTAGAAATTGGATATAAAATTGTTTTAAGAAAAGTATTAGAATAAAAATTATTTAAGTACAATATTTTGACAAAAAAGGAACATAGAATGACCCATTTTTTCAAAATATTCTGCTTTTGTGAAAAATGCTTCTATTATAATAATATTTCGCCTGTACATAGCTCGGACATATGAACAGAGGCTCAACTAGAATTTTTGAAATATATAACTTAAAGGTGGGTTTACCATGTGTTACAACAACAGAGGGGAGAAATTTTAAGAAAAAAACGCCGATAATTATTTCAATTAGTTGTAACTCTGAAAATAATGTGATTTTTTCAAAAAATCATGGTTGAGCCTCTGTACAGAGATCTCAGCTATATTCAGGGTAAAATATTATTATATTAGAAGTAGTTTTCACAAAAGGAGAACATTTTGAAAAAAAGGTGTTTCTAAGTTAATGTTTTGCCGAAATATGGTATTTAAATAAATTTTTTTGGTCAAAATGTCCTTAAAACAGTTTTATACATGTATTCTAATCTAAGTGGGACTAAATATCATGAAAATTATCCATTTATGCGCTTTTTTAAAATCACGGTTCCGAACTCGATGGACTTTCATATATAAAATTATAAACAAAAATTAACACTGTCATTGATAATTTGTATGGTTTATAATTAATCCCTTAATTGCCGATTAAAAATTACGCTATTTGCTATCGTTTACCACGTAACCATACGTACAAGATGTATTGGGGGGATAAAATGTAATAAATAGGCAAACCTCTGAAATGAGTAAATCCTTCGTCAACTCTGTCAAGTTCCTTTTATTGCATTCCAAAACCTACGGAATAATTTTGTGGATAGCAGTGTACAGAAAAGATCGTAATTCGGAAATACGTATATATACGCCCTGGCAATAAATGCTTTGGCTGAGCGAGTTGTTTAATTACGACGGTGGTACTTAAGAGGTTAAATTTGTATTGTAGATTTAGCCTCAAAGTATAGTATTATTAAATTAAATACATTGTTATTGTGTTGAGAAGTGGGGGGTGATGAAAATTATGATTGAATATTTTGTCGCAAAAATTGAAAGTTTGAAAAGCTCTGTATTACACATAGAATTTTTAAATGAAAATAAATTTTTTGTGAGATTACATTTTACTTTATCATTCCTTTCATCAATATTTTTGTTTATTTTCAGGCAAGCCCACTCCTTCACTGACTTGGTGGCGAGAAAGTGTTCTTCTGGATGACAGCTATGAGGTGAGTCCAGAAGGAGTGGTCAGGAATGAAATTGAGATTACCTCCCTTCAACGACATGATCTGATGGCTGTTTTTACTTGTCAGGCATCAAACAACAATATCACGGTGCCAGTCTCGAAATACGTCACTGTTGACATGAATTGTAAGTAGAATAGTTTTCTGTTTTTATTTTGCATTCCTTTGAATGTCAGTGTGTGTCTGTTCAGCATGATCAAATACGTTGTGGTTATCAGATTGAAAGGATTAAGCTCTGATGCCCATATATCATCTGTAAGACTTCCTTCTAAAATGCATGATTGAATTGTCTTATCTGATGGAAAAGTACGATCAGACACAATTGAACTAAAGAAACTAGATTAAATTACTTATCTTATTCAATCTGTTTGTAAAGCGTTGTATTTCAATTTATACCATGTCAGTTAAAATTCAATGGAAAGGATAATTACTTGTCAAACCTTGATACAAAAGATTGATCTTTGAAAGTTATACGGAAATCTGTGTAGGTTGAAAAGGAACTCATTTTTCGGGTGGGAATGGATAAGATGAATTGAAAATATTAACGTTATCTTTATCAAGCGATTTAAGATTATATTTGCTTATTGTCTATAAAGACAGTCCGTATCCAAGACACTTTCTAGTTTTAAAAGTCCTTCAATATTTATAAGTCATGAAACACATAACATAAATGTATCATTATACATTCTTATATTAAGAAAAATATTAAATAAATGTACAACTTTTACTTTAATAACGTTCAAAATTAACTATGCATTTGATAATATTCATTTAATATATCGATATATAATAACTACAAAAAATGCCTCAAATAGAAAAAAAGAATTCGGTAATACAATGGGGGTGTTCTTTAAGGTATCTAACTACCCTAAAATCATGATTTTTTTTTAAAAAATTGACAATTTTTTTTTAATAATTATATTTTGTAGGTCATACATTTTATTAGCTTTATAAAAATACCAAGTTTTTTTATTCTCCATGAGAGTAGGCTTTGTAAATTTCATCTGTGAAGAAATTCATTGAGTGTTAAGAGCAGTAGATATATAACTCGATAGAAAATTGACTTAAAAAACATGTATTATTCAAATATATTCGATCAGACAAAATACAATTTATTAAAATGAATTCTGCAGGGATGGATTAAAAAAAGTCGTTGTATGAGAAAGGTCTCTCAAGAATTGCAAAAAATCCTGCTGCATCATCCTGCATGAAATGTAAACACGATAATTAGAAGAAAAGATTTAATTTTTTTAAAAAATATATTATTATTTCTTACAAAAATATCCTTATATGGGATTGTGTAGAGCATTTTTTATAACTGATAATTTAAATTACATATCTAGCATTTGACCATATTTAATACAAGCGTAAAATTCTTGAAGTCTTCGATTTTCATTTTAGTTTTAAGTCATATATTTTGGACATAATGTATAAGACATGGAATATAATATCGTTCTAATATAATGTTCCCATAAGTTTTTAAAAAATAAAAAAAAAAAATTAGCAAAACACTTCCCACGTGAATTGTTTTTGAAAACAGGAATGATAAAAAATTTCATAAGAGAATTAAGTAATATTTATAAAATATATTTAAATATTTATTTGTAGAACCTTTACTAACTTTCTACTCATCTTCGTATAGTATTTTTTACCTTTTTTTTATTTATTTATTCATACATTTCACTTCAGATTGGTTGCACATTGAAAGATTTATGCAAATGTTCCAAAGGAACCGAAAAATCCCAGACCTGGGGATTGATCTGAATCTAGCATTTTTCACTCCATTACCTTCTTCCAGAAATATTTCAACCCAGACATAAAAAAAAAAATGCAACTAAACATTAAAAAAAGTATACTAGTATTCGTACGAAGAATCAGGTAGTCAAAAAGTAATATAAAAAAGGAGAAAAGTTCTTACGGGCATGCAAGGTATAGATTCATACTTTTGAACGAACATACTTCAAGTAGCGCTCATTCAACGATAAAAGCGAGAAGACTATGTGTGAGAATTTAAACATCGGTATCTTATCATGCAGAAATTTATTTTTTATCAGATAAAAAATGTACTTTTTTTTTAAGGAAATAAATCCACCTTCCAACAAAAGTTTAACCATGCACACCAAATCCACCCAACTTCATTCTTGCAGACGTTCAGCACCACGAGAATTTATCCATCTACTAGCCAACAGCCAGCATGTAGTATAACATCAAGAATGCCATTGGGAAGGAAAGAATAATAAATAAAAGAACAACAAACAGAAACAAGCCTTAAGAAAAGAAAAAAATAAAGAAATGAAAGGTGGTAAAAGGAGAAACAAAATTTTAAAAGAAAAGGGACTGATCTAAAAATCGATGTCTTTCTTTTCATCGAACTGCAAAATGCTTTTCTCTGGATTTTTTTTTTTTTTGTTCTTTTAAATTTTTTGTCTCGGATCCTCGTGAAAACTTTTCTAAGAAGAGGACTGCAGAAGCACGACAGCTCAACATCTCAGAAGTGAAGCCATGCGAATGATACACGAGAAACGCAGCGTTAGTAAGAGTCTATGCGTTATCCCTGATCCTACACATCTCTGTACCCGTTCTAGAAGGAAGACTGCTATTTTTCTTCCACGCTTCGACGTTTCTTTAGGCTTTGGAAAGATTTTCTGGTAGTCAAGTTGGCCTAGGCTCTTTTTCCGTCTTCCATTTACTAGAACTGGTAGTTTCTTCGGTTGGAACCAGGTGATCTTCACTTTTTTTTTTATTTCTTCTGGTTTTATTTTGTCCTTCAGGAAGAGGCGCGCAAGCATTTTATTCGTTTAAAATGCCGAACAAGGGGCATTGTTTACGACGACAGGAATTGATCGAGGATTTTATTCGGTCGTATTTCATTCGTTTTGATAAATGGCTTGAGAAGGAAATTTCAGGTGGGAAGGGGTGCTTAACTTCGAGGCAAAATTTTCGGTGAGCTCGGTCGTCTGTCAAGACAGATTTTTATCAGGTTCCTACAAGAGAAGAGTCATCTGTTTGAATAAGAGGCAATCTCAATATCTCTGATTTTATTTGCTTTGCTTTTGCTCGAGGATTTTGTGTTTGCCATTATTGGGCATATATATTTTTTATGCTTAAGAGGTGTAAAGAGTGAACATGTGCCTGTAAGCATAGCAACTATTTGTTTGTGTCAATATTTTGAAAAATACCATCATTCTCTTAAATCTTCTGAAGAAATAAAAATTCAAATATTTGCTATTTAATTATGTTACATAATCTTTGCAAGCCTTTAGAAAAACAATGTTATTAATTTTTTTTTGATGTAATGGAATTTAACTGTATGTGAAATCGGTTCCTTTTTTTTGATGTAATGAAATTTAACTGTATGTGAAATCGGTTCCTTTTTTTTTGCATCCCTTAAACCAAGTTTGTGAAACCAAAGACTAGCTTGAGCCAAACAAGTTCAAGTTTAACTTTAGGTGGGCCGCAAAACAAAAATCTATATTCATAGAAACGTAAGTTTATTTTGAATAGTACATTATAATAAACGTGTATAAATGAACAAGAAAATGTAATTTTTACGTCCTGACACTTCTCTGCTAATATATTTCCTATTTCGGAAGAAATTTTGATATTTTATTACATATTTTTGTGTGCCGAAATACTGACTGGGACGAAAAAATACTCGTTTGGGGCCACGACTTTGACACCCCTGCCTCAAAGCATAAAATACAATTTTTGTGACAACAACGGGTTGATAAGTTTCAATATTAAATTGTGGCAGCAGTAGCCTAGTTTTTATGGTTACGAACTTGCAGTAGGCGTGTGACGGGTTCGAGACCTGGTGCCATTAAAAACCCACCGTGAGAGGAAGCTAATGCACGGGAAGTCTGTCAAACTCAAAATTTTCCCCTTGGTATAGTGTTATAGTTTGGAGAGGCGCCTGTCACAAATTAAGTGTCATCCGGGTAACTTAACTGCGGCTCAAAATTACAAAATACGATACGTAATCGGAAGCCCACGTTTTACTTTACAATGTGCGGTTAATTTAGTAAGCATTACATTTTCTATTTTGTACTTAACATTACTTAGCTAATTACCTGGCTGAAATTAATTTTCTCAAAGTAGCAATTTTAACTTATCTAAATATTAAAGTCTCAATTTTTAATATTTTTTTCAAATTTCAAGACTAAATTCGTAATGCAACTTCCTGCTTGAAGAATGTTAGCTGAGAAAATATATTTATTTTTCAAAAAATATTTGTTCTTTGTAAAATATTTTAAATTTCCGCTTACGTTTTTGCAAAGTAGTCTGCAAATTCCGTCTTATATGTGGAATTTATTTAGTCTAAAACGGACATAAAGTTTCATATATATGTTTCCGGTAGAATGTATCCTCTAAAGCATAAATCGAATGTTTTACTTAAGTGTGCATGATAAAAATGTAATTTTTCAGAAAATGTCGCTTACACACAGTTTCCGTAATGTAAAGAGCAAGTGGATATATTTTATAGGAGAAAAATATTTAAAACTGCAAAGTATCCCTGTAAAATCTTATATTTAAGAAGACGTTTTAAAATAACAGGACTTTTAAATTTTTTCTTTTCTTAAAAGTGAGCATTTTAGAGTTGCCCTATTTTTCAAAGTGGCTAAATAAATATATACACGTACACACATGTTACGAAATGTATATTTTCAAATAAAATAATGTTTTGAAAAGATTAAACTTGCGCGCGCGCATTTTGTGAAACTGTATACCAAAAAATATTACAATGTATCTTAGAAACTTAAAACATATTCTTTTTTTCAATTTTTTATTTAATTACAATTTATTTCAAGGGTTGATTTTTTTTCTCATTAGCTCTAATAAATGAATGTCTCCTAGAAATTACATGAAAAACTTCAAAATTTAACTTAGGAAATCAACAATGATTGTTAAGTCATACAGCGTTAGATAAAACTTAATTTATTGGAACACCAACATTCAAATTATTTTAAATGATGTTATAAAAATATTAATATGTTGAAAAATTTTTTTTGGAGCTGCTATTTATAATGTATAATAATCATTTACTTTAAAAAAAATTAAATGAAATTCATCAAACTACGTAAAATATAACTTTTTAAAATTTTAATAACTTTTCTTTTTGAGAATTTTTATTCATTCAACATTATAATTATGTGTCAAGCAAGGGGTATAAAACGACGAAAAGTTAAAAAAAAATCGCTAAAGAAGAAAAAATGTTAAATAAGTTTTTAGCAACGAGATATAAAATTAAATAAGTTTAGTTTGTTCTGCAAAACCTTTAATCCGATACTAGTATGTTATAAATTATTTTCGTAAAAGAAAGAATAAATTTGTAAAAACAGCTGTAACTGTGAATAGAGACACTTACTGAATAAGGCATAATTTTACTGCATATATATGTATTATATTGATGATGTACACTGATGAATCAAATTATTATAACCCTTTAATTACAATACTAGACCATTTTTTTGCATTAAATACTGCCAGGATCGATTCTTCTCGGCATGAGCTCTATGAGTATTTTGTAGGAGATATGAGGAATTTGAGGTCAAATACAATGAATTTCCCTTTTCAAAGCCTTCATATTGGAAGGTACTGGATTCAGCTTCCAGATGCCCTGTTTGATACAATCATCCAGATTATCAATTGGATTGAAATTTGCTATTTTAAGCAAGGCAAATTTCCTATCATGCTCTGTGAATCATCTGGCGATAATTCCAGATGTATAACAGGGAGCTTTATCCTTCTGAATGTATCCAGGACAGGGTACTTTATTAATATAAAAGTATGTACTTGATCAGAGTTAAGACTTACCCTTGGGCGATCAGACGTTCTTCTACACGAGTCAAATGACTCATGCAATATCAATAAAACATTCCCTAAACCATAATTTTTCCTCCACCAGCATGAAGAGTTGTAGCAATGCAGATGGGGTTCCTACTTCCATTATGTTTTCCACATATTCGCAACCTGTCCTCTAAATAGTACAATTGAAAAACTTGATTCATCAAACCACATGGCTTTGTACCAGTCATCTACAATCCAATGCTGTTGCGTCAATCATTGGCGAATTGGAGACATCTGTTCTTGTTCAATGCAAACAATAAAATATTTAGTACGGGTCATATCTGCTCCTTGATTTGATTAAGATTCTTCGTCCACGTCACTTGAACATGGTTCAAAATTATGTGGTCCGTCGCCAAAAGCCCTCGTGTAGCTGAACAAAGCGACGTTAATATTCACTCACTTGCTGACTTGATTAAGATTCTTCGCTATTTTAATTACGGTGGCTCGTCTGCCTGGCTGGACAATCTTTGTAAATCTCCGTCCCATGCGAACATTCAGTAGCCTATGAGGGCCTCAACCCTGATGCTCTAAACACCCTCCCCCCTTTTTTTTTTACTTGGGAATCCAATATTTATAAACATTAACAACTCTTCTTCACAAGTTCAGCAGATTTATTTGTACGGATTTCGAGGCATCCCTCGTTCAAACACAATGCTGAATCACGTGTTTCATCTTTTTTTTCACAATCAATGCAATGAATTTCAGGCTTCACTATTCCTGTATTATCTATTAATAGCCATCTCTCCCTCAGTTGCAGTGCTTCTTAAATTTTCAATAGTGGCGCCCCCCTTTCCAATCACAATTTTTATCGTGCCCCCCTTAAACATTAATAATGTACTGAATGCAATAATAATGCACTTTGACGCTAAAGCAACAATCTTTATTATTAACCGTACATATTCATGACATAAGAATTAAATTTTGTATATGCTAATTTTAAACAAAAAGAAATTAAGTAATAAGATAATTATTATGTTATTTTTACTTTCTCTAATTTTTAATTTGGAACATATTGCAAAATGCGGTGGTTACTTAGAAGACAAAATATACATATCAGCTAAATATAGAAAAAGAACTCAGAGGATCAATTTCTAATCATGTGCATTCCTTTGAAAAACTTTGCACTGTAAGACAAGCCCACGGAAGTCGCTAATACTTATTAAACTTGTTAATTTAGTTTTAATTAATTAGTTATAAAACACTTTGTGCAACACTGATACATTAAAAGTATACCGGCTGAAGTACCATCTCTTTGCTCGAGTTTATTTATAAGAAAATTATACATTATTGAGAGAGAGAGAGAGATATAATCGCTGAATTGTAAGGTGAGTAAAGCCAAGTGCGCGAATATGTTTACAAAAGTGTAAAATGATTTTTTTTTTTTTTTAAAATCATTATAATTAGTCTTAAGAGAACTGTAATTTTGAGCATCACAGAATAAGTATTTTGAACTGATGTTGAATAATGAACAATAAAAAAATTCTGATGAAGAATAATTGTATTATTTTTAATATTTAAAGCGAGAAGACTTCAACATGCTTTCACTCTGGAGCAGGAGCGCACTCGATACTAATGGTCGAGCACGGCTATTGAGTCACCCCAATCCTTTTTTTATAATTATTTTTCATTCTGTATGCGTCGAATCAAAATATAAACAAATAAATAGTACACAATAAAAATCCTAATTCCAGTGAATAATTTAATTAAAAGAAAATATACTCACCTACTTTCAAGGACACAGGAAATATTTCAAAACAAAAGTTATCACATCGGAAACTCAGTCAAAACAAGTACCTTAAGATTGTGAAAAAACGTTTGTCACTCCCAAAAAAGAGGGAGATATGTGACAAATATATTTTAGTTCCCGTTAAGACTGTCAAACAGGAGAATAGTGTCAGGGCCATTGGTAACAATTAAACAGTTTTGCCAGAATTACTGATTTTCTAAACTCAGTGCTCGGTGTGACCGCTCCCGGATTAAAAGTGTATTTATTACAAGATGTATGTTCTAAAAATTATGTTAAATGTTTTTCAGTATGCTTTATATGTTTGGGAATACTCATAAAAATAAATATTGGCCTACTGATCCTTCAAAGTGCTCTCTGTGATTTTCCAAAAATCATAAAAATATTTTACAAGGAAAAAATCGCAGCAGAAATAGTTTTATTTACAGCTTCCCTAAATGAAAAGGCAAATTCATTCGAGCAGGGGCGTAACTAACCGTACAAGTAAGTTCGAAGGTCAAACCGCAGCAAATACATTCTACTGCCTGCAACTGTTTGCAATAGTATAAAAGTGACGAATTTTTTATATTCCTAAATTTTTTTTTGATTATGGGTCTGGGTTTTTTTCTCTGAAAGAGTAGCATTTTCGGTTTGAAAAGAAAACGTAATAAAAAAATATATCATCATGAGGTTACAGCAAATCAAATAAAATGGTTTTTTATTTGGTTATAGTATCAAAGATAGCTAAAATGAGGCTTTGAAGTAGAAGTGTTCATTTTTGATGACGTAATATCGCAGATGATATATATAAATTATATCAGTGTAAATGTGTATTTTTTATAATGTAACAGAGTATTTTGTTTCACTTCATTCCAGTAAATAATTTTTTTTTAATTTCGATATGCTCGCCCCCCTCAGGGGGCGCGCCCTACAGTTTGAGAATCACTGCTCTGTTGGTAACTACGTTAATTTATAGCTTATATTCTTAAAAGTTTCAGGTGGTCATAGTAATTTGGCCTATCATTGTATATATTTAAATATCATGTCTAAAGTAATACATATACATTTACTTTTTTGATTTTCTTATGTTCTAAGCATTAATTTAAACATTTTTATTTCTTTATGAAGTACGTGCCTTGAAGGATACATGATACTCTAATTCATTTTTAAATCATTGCTATAAGAAAAAAAATAGTACAATCTTAACAATATCCACAAGTCTCATCACCAATAAAATTTATTACAGCTCAAATATAGAACAGTATTATACTTTTATTGAACTAATTATCAACATAATTAACTTCCAACATCGAATTGTTTTCATTTTAGAATGTCGTTTTTCTCAGAAGTAGATACAGAAAAGTTTAAATTGGTAATGCTCCAAATTTGATTTGATTCAGATTTGTTCGAAAAATATTTGGAAAATACTATTAAGAAAGTATGCATATGAAATTACTTTAGGCAAAGTTTTTATATTTCTCTCCTTTTTTTAACACCGTTGGGGTGGAGTGGGCAAGATATAAATGATAATAAAAAAATCTGTCTAGCTATTGAAGAAAGTTGAAGAAATTTTAGATTTAAGGGCATGATAACAGGAATCTAAATATGTGAACACCTTTGCATATTGCTGTTTATATTTTTCTTACAACTACATTTTTGACAATTAATATGTTTTTATAACAATTACATTATGTCACTTGCTTTAAATTCTTAAAATAAAAAAAAAGAAAATATGTATTGTTTGTAGAGTCATTTTGCATAAGGGGACTTTGTAAAGATACGCTAAAGTACTTTCAGATACTCTGAATGATACATCGAGAAAGGGAAAAAAATTCTTTGACGAACATTAATTACATCAATTAATTAAATTAAAAATTGGTAAACAATAAAACTGACAGATGTAGTACATTTCCCCAATGCGATAAAAATCTATTTAATCTGTATTCATTTTTTTCAAAAATTACACTCATATTTTTTTGTTAATAATGTTTTTACTAACTGTACACAATCCGTAAATATTCTAATTATTTCATGTATAACTTTGACTTAATTTCAAAGCAGAACTTCTTTTTGATGTATAGTATATTCTCAATATTTCTCCAGGCATGCATCTATTTCTGCATGTGGGATAAGCTTCAAGTGCTTGAATGAATTATCTTTTTTAAATTACTGGCGATTATTCATAAGTTTTCCCACTTATAAGAATTTTTGAATATGCAATGCAAAGATAATGCACTTTATATATGTAAAAATTGATATTTCCTCTTTCAAAAAAGAGAAAATTATTCATACTAAGACACACGCGTCCTGCATTTAATATATATATATATATATATATATATATATATATATTTAAATGCAATTTCAATTCCTAACTAAATTAAAATGATTTCTGCAGATATGCAGAAAATATAAACCTAATCTAATTTAATGCATTCTGTGTTTCATGTTATTTAAATTCCAATTATACACAACCAGGAAAAGTTAAAATCCATCTATCTATTTATATAAAACAGTTTATTTCCGCATATTAAAATGGCGGGGAATGCAATTCATCGAGAATGTAATATTCCTATTGATGACAGAAACACAAAATTACTTCGGATTACAGAATGAAATCTGGAAATTACATTGTTCAATTAAGTTAGCTATTTACTAATAACTTTAATTTAATTTCAATATGTCCCTATTCTTTATAGAATTACGAAATACCAAGGTAACATTCACACTAATAAATTACTGTTCAGGCTTCATCCATACTGGCTTTTTGATATAACAGTGATCCACCTGTATTGAATTATTTAAATATTTCACGAATTATTTAAATATTTCACATTTGAATGGACGATATTAAGGACAAGAAAAATAACTATTAATTAAATCTCCATGATTATAATTAACTGTACAAAGTTATTAAGAGTAGTTCAGAAAGTTTTAATTAAATATTTTTAAAATTATTTGTCTCAATACTTTTGTTATGTTTCTCTCGATCAACTTTGCACTTGGACATTTCACTGAAAGCCGATTTTCGCAATTGCATTTTTGCTCTAGTCTAAGATGTCTGTGCACCACAGGGTTGAGTTAAGTATCAACACACTTAAAGATGCAGTCCCGGTAGATATATCTCTCGACTAACTTCCGTATCAAATTATAGAATTTTGAAAACCAGTGGAAATTTAGTGAGTATATACTTGACTATTAGCATCTTCATGTTCTTCTTCAATGGCTTGACAGCCTTGGATGGTCCCTGACTTTCTCCAGAAGTTTTTTCCTGGCATCTTTACTTTTGACCGTTTATTTAAACCGTTTTCCTGTTTTTGATCTTTAAAATATTTAGGTCTTTATCGACGCAGTCAATCCATCTCAACGGGGGTCAACCCCGTGGTCTATTTCCCATGGGTTTGATCAGAAACATTTTCTTGCAGCAACGATCTTCATTCATTCTAGCCAGATGACCAGCCCATTTAAGTGTCCGTAATTTGACAAATTTTTCGATATCAAGTTGTTTGCAAATTTTGTAAACAGAGAGAGAAGTTAGATCTTCTTGCCATGATCCATTCACTTGGATCCCACAAAATAGCAGCTTAAGATATTTTTCTTGAAAATTCCCAAAACTTCTTTAAAACGTAAAGTCAATTGCTAAATTCCTAATGCATAAGTCAGGGCAGATCTTATAAGACTTTTCTGAAGAAGTGATTTAGTTCTTAATTTGAGAAAACTGGGTTTTGAATAACTCTTACAGGTATAAAACTTCTATTTGCAGCAATGCCTTTTTTATAAATTTCTGGATGAATTAGCTTCAGTCTTAAGAAAAACGAGAGAGAGTTTTTGGTGATTGACCTCATAATGGAACAGGACTTAATATGAGCTGGTATCTCACTCATAAGTTAGGACTTAAAAAGTAATGGTTTAATTTAACGTGTATCAGATTACATTATTGCTGTTTGGGAAGGCAAAACAATATAATTTTTCTTCCCTCTAGCAAATCTATACCTCTAAAGTTCTTGAGATCAACAATTGGAATCTTACAACATAATTACATTGGAAAATCTTAGTTGAATCTAATATTTCAGTTCGTGTCCTTATTGCAATTGCAGAGATATTTCACCACAAGGTTACTATACCACTTTTGTCAATTTGATATAAAAACACTTATATTTATAATTATCTACTTATCTCAGCTTTTTATTCCTTCAGTGCGCCGATAAATAAGTACCAAGCTTGCCTCGGGACTAAACACTAGGGATTTTGCTTCAGACTAACCAACTTATCACGACATCTGCTCATGCACCTCAGCGCCCAATGGTCACGTATAAATAGATGGGCACAGTAGACCTTGGCACTCATGGGCTGTTGGTTTATATTTGTATTAATAAACTTGCATACGTATAATATTAATTTAAATGCTACACAATCACCATCTTTCATAGTTATTAAATCAATTTTAAGCTTGTAATGAAACTGAATGTAAATTTAATTCAATGATAATCTAATTATTTTTATTGAGTTAATTCCTTTACACAGTTTATTACTTTATACATTCATTCAACTCCAAACATTTAAAAACCTATCAAGTCCAAAATTGACGAGTTCATATAAAAGCTTCTTTTTCCTTTTAAAACTAAAATCCATCCTGCTTTGAAATACCCACCTCCATTTTCACCAGTAAATATTCCATGGTAAACCTAACATTTTACGACCATCTCTGAGGAATTTGTGGTCAATGTATCTACCCCAAAACATGATATCGACGAAATGTTGTCAGGTATTTTCTCCCCTGCGTTTTGACAGTTTTTCGCTCTTCCACACCATACATGAGCTTTTCATTTTCTCTTTCCTTTTTATTTCTTCCATCCATTGCCTCTCTCCGTGTTTTGAAATTTTTTGCTTCACTCCGCATGTAATATTCATGTTCAATCTGCTTCAAATGACAGCGTTCCACCTCAAGAAATGACACTCGTCGCACTCTTTCGTCTGCCCGCTCCGGTAACTGTTATTTCGAAACCAAAGTTTCCCTTGTTTCGTTTGGCAACGGGTAATGGTTAGCAGTAGATGTGGAATTCCTGTTATTAGGCGATGTCATTTCCCCGGTCCTGTAATTGCATTATAGGGCCCACGTGTAACACCAATGCGCTTTTTTAGTATCCATTTTCGCTTTTTATAGTGGTAATTTTGGATGTAATGGACAGTGGTCATTTTTTGGGATAGAGAGAGGGGGCTTTCACATCCACAATCCCCCTCCCCTTTAGATTCAAGGCTTAAGTGAATTTCGCAAAATTTGTTCGATATTTGAAAGACTCCACGGTGCTTTAATATGAATGGTTTTATTATGAATCGTTCTTTGAAAATGAGGTTCAATTACTTCCTGGAGAAAGAATTTTATTTTAAAACATATCGGAAAGAAATGTACCCTGTTAAATCTTATATGTGTAGCTCCTCAGAATTATATATTTAATGTAAAGATGCATCCAAATTGTGAATTTTGATTTTGTACTTGGGGCAATTGAAAATTCTGGATAAAGATCGAATAATCGTTTATTTAGGTACTTTTAACATAAGAAAAGAATAAGAATAATAAACATCTCCTCTGTTCAAGAACCTGACAAGCAAGATAGAGATTTTTCCCTTTCTATATTCAAAAATTAAAAAGAACAAGAAAAACTGAATTAGAAAAAAAAATGTAATTGTATAGTTAAGTGAAGGGAAATATTACTTATTATTGGGTTTTCTTCAACTCGCGTTGTAACTATGTCTGGGTCGGTCAAAACTTTAAAAACTTTTTCTCGCTTTTTAAAGCACTCAATTTAGCCAAAGTTCTTTATACACAATTGTTTTGGATGACAATACGATAACTATAATTAATAAAAAATGATTAAAACTATTTACTCAAAGAGTTACTGATACAGCCACGTTGGCATTCTTTCTGGTGCCTAAATTTGATGACTATGTTGGCGATTTGGGTACAAACATTAAAAACTTTTTTTCTCACATTTTAAAGCGCTTAATTGTGCTGAAATTTTCTTACACGATTGTTTTAGATGATAATACGATAATTTAGGAACACATAATAAAAAATAATTGAATTAAGTTAATTAGGTAAAGAATTAAATTAAATTTTACTCCTGAATCCAATTGTTTACAAAGGGAAACAGTTGAATATTGAAACCAACAAATTAAAAAGGTCCCTTGTAAAATTAAATTATTAAAACTAATTATTGAATAAATTTAATTTGATTCATCGTTCTCTTTCGTTCATAATTTAAAGAATAAAAGAGTTATGTTACACAAACAGTGAAGTTTGAAAAAGAAAGCTTTTGTTTTAAAAACTCGTTTTTTACGGCTGTTCTTTTACAGAACCTGACAGTTTACTCTGACAGAAATGGACACATTCAGCAGGACAATGCTACCTGTAGAACAGGTGGCATTGTACTAGATGGTGCAAAGAACATAACAAACATTTTACCTTTTTTTAAATGGTCTGCCCAATCACGAATTCTCAATCCAATTGAGAATCATTGGTATTACATCAAGCAGGGAGATGATCTGGATCAGGGGTACTCAACCTTTTTTTTCTGTCGGGCCACATACATATGTTAGCTTTTACATGCGGTCCGCATACATATAATGGCTTTCACGTGGGCCGCAGCATGAGAATTAATGGAGAAGGGGGGAGAGAGAAATGCTTTAAAACCAAGATAAAATGGAAAATTTAAAAAGTGTAAACATGATCAAAATATTAAAATTCTTATTTTGCTTTTATTAATTCATGTTTTTTAAGTTTTTTTTTTTTTTATTCTTGTCACTGAATTTTTCTATAAATCGGAAGTGTTTAAGAATCACTCCTTCACAATTTCTGCATCAATAAACGGAATCATATGATTACCAATAATGTAACAAATTTTATAGGGAGCCTTTGTTACAACCCTGACATTACCACAGACAAAACACATTTTTGCTGTTGTAAAAATTATTCAAGAAAGCCTATTTATTACCTCTTGAAAGAAATCTTCGAGGAAAAGTGCCATTGAACGATTCCTGTTTGTATTTTAAAAAAAAAATACAGCACTTTCGTGACAAATCAAACAATTATACCATGCTTGTTTTTCACTACAGAATTGTCAACTTCCCAATCGTCTTGAAGCAACCTATTTTTTTCCAATATTTTTCGCTTTCAAGATACGAAAGACAATAAAATGGTTGCTGCTCCTCTATTGTCTATTATCACTAATCAGAAAAAAAAGATCATTCTTATCCTTACGACATCGACAGCAAAAACCAAAACTGATGCATTTGATTTCTTAACCAAGAATTGGCCACCAAATTTTTATAAATAAATGAATTTTTCGGAGCAATGGACCATGGCCGGGCCACTTAAAAAGACCCAGTGGGCCACAGGTTGTGTATCGTTGATCTGAAGGATGAATGCAGTAACATCCAGTGTGAAGGCATTGAAAAGTGCAATGCATTGGATATGGTCTCAAATCTATCATAGCACCTCTCAACAACTCATTCAGTTCCTGCCAAGAATAATCCATGCAGTATTAAGAGCAAAAAGAGCGGTCCAGTATTGTATTGAAGGGCTGGTAATAAAAATTTCGCCGCTCATTGCCCATATTCGTTCATTCACTACTTTGATGACATTATTTCTCTTTAGATGAACATTTAAGATACATCTCCTCTGAAACATTTTACGTCAAGAACCTTATTATCATTTTAAACGAGTTCTAAATAATGACAATTTATAATTTATATTGATATTTGTTCATATCCAACATTATTCTTATTTGAATCTACTAATGTTTAAATATGTATCGGAAGCTCAGTTGCATGTGTACTCTTCAGCAAGAATCACAATACATTAAACTCTGAAAGCTAGTAATAACGCAGAGAAAAATGATTTCGCTTTTAATCAGCCATCACATTGTATATTCTCCTTGTTCAATTAAAATCGGAGATTTCTTTTACGTATCATCAAGATTCCAATCTTTAATCAGTTTAGTGCTACTTAATAAAAAAAATAGTTTTTAACTTTGCAGCCATTTTCCAATGGTATTGAGTAAAGATACAAACGAAGCATCAGATAATCGATTTCTCTTCAAGTAAGTAGTAGTATTAATACTATACACATCACTTAAAATCCTCCAAGTTTGATTTTTTGTTTCCAATAAAGAATTAGTTTATAAAGAAATTGATCAGTTTAAATTTTTTTGATAGTATACAGTAGTATGCAATGTTGTAGTTATTTGGCATGGTGCATCCATCCAAAAGCTACATGATATATCGCCTAAAGCCTTTTTAGAAGAATTGATTGTCGATATCCAAAGAGGTTGAAGATGAATTTTCGAATTGTTTCAAAACAGTATCAGATATTATTTTGGTACTACAGAAAATGTTGAGTTCAAAACACTAGTTTCTTTTTTTCAGTTAAAGTTAGTTAATTCTCTTTCATTGTAAGGATACAAGTATATTATTAAATTCTATTTTTACTTGTGTTTGCTTCATATCTTTTAAGTAGCTTATTATGAATTTAAAGATAGGAATATGTATAAAAATATGCAATATATTTGTTTCTTAATTTATTCTTAAATTTCTTGTATCTGATTATCTAAGTATGATTTAAAATTTTTAAATGTATGGGAATCCAAATTTTTTAAAAAATAAGAAATATATAAAACACTCTTACAACATATTACGTTAACTTTTTGAAAAACTGGATAAACTTATCATTTGTCTAATTCTTCTTCTTTCTAATAAACAATATGAGAATATATGAAAAAATTTAATTTACATTTTTACAATTTGTACTTTTACGGGAGCTAAAATAACATATTTGTCCTTTGGTACATGTTCTATTTTATTATATTCGAACTGAATCATGGATATAAATTCTTCTAAACTCAATTGTTGTCTGGAATACATGATATTCTGCAATTGTGTCGCTGAAATCTATCTCACCAAAACTTAGCATGATCTTAATCTAAATAATTATACTTTAATATCTCTCTCGTTTTATCGTTCTGTAAGTTTAGTGAGTTTGCTAATTTCTCCCAATCGGAATTATCTAAGAAAATTTAATTTAATAGCCAAAAACTTTCGGGTAACTCATGAAAAGTTTCAATGTAAGCGAGCCAATCATCTTCCTTTTCTACGCACTGAATTAAGAAATGCTCCCTAAATATATTAATATGGTATCTAAGTTCGTTTAGCTACATTTATAACTCTAAGACTAAGGTAACGGACTTCGTAGTCAGTAATGTTCAAATCAAACAATGAGTTCGAATCCTGAGCATGTAGAACATTGGGGATTATTGTGCGTTAAATGAATTTGAATTCACTGCTGTTTTATGGTATGTTTACCAGAGTAGGTGATGTTCCTGCTTAGGTTTTGTCTTAAAACAATATAATGATGACTCTGCAATAGCTATTGTTCTCACGATATCAGATAGTTCAAAAACAATAAAAAAAATTCAAAACTAGTATGAAATAGGTTTTACTTTATCAGTTGCTTATCATCAAAACAAATTTACTTAAATAAACTTATGTACAAGATGTGACAAAAAAATTCATTGCACTTACAGAATCAGTTATCCGAGACATATCACCTTCAAAGTAGTTCTCTTCAGTATTCACACACTTCTGCATTCGCTGCTGCCGGTGCTGGTAACAGTTCTGCAACGAAGTTTTAGGAAAGCCCTTCTGGAGATTATTCCTTTTTGCCTGAACCTCTGCAACTGAGGTAAAACGGGTTCATTTTAAGCAAGACTGAACTATATGAAATAAGGAAGACGCCCAATCACAGTATTGTTTTATCTGATCAGAAACTGCTTGACAGAGGAGCGGGTGAATTGTCTTGGTACAACAGCTATTCATCACTCCTCAATTCTTTCATTTTTCTCCATTTTTTTTTTTTCTCTATATTTTTCACCAAGTGAGGATGAGCATTGTCGTGAACAAAAAAAAAAAAAAAAAAAAAAGGAACATCAATCTTGTTGTGCTTACTGGGGGCACCGTACGTATTACGCACGTTTTTTCTCATTCCTAAATACTGGGTACAGCTATCATGCACACAGTAAATCGACGATCTTTCGTGATTTATTTCTTCACTTTCTAAATGTTTCCGCCACTGGTGGAAATCAGCGGTCTTCTGCTACGGGTTTTGACAGAAACACTTTCCCGGCCTTCACGAAAACGGACAAACAACTCGTACACACATTTCAAGGAAATTGCTTGATCTTAATGAACATGTACCAGCATCGCAGAAGTTTCTTTCGGTATCTTGCCAAGCTTAAAACTAAAGTTTAAACTTATCTTTTGTTCCCTCATATTCCTGTTCTCAGTTAGTAACTAACGCACTGAACAAGCACTTTATAAAACAAGTCTTACATGGAACACAAATGACGCTCAACTGAACAACAGTGAGAGCTGATGGTCAACACTTCCCGCTATGCATGTGCAGCGTTTTGTTTCGCAAGTGTTACCAGATCGGCCGTTCTGATTTCAGTCAGCGAAATTTATTGCCATGTGGTTGTAAAAAATATATTGTAATTCCCACAAAGACAAGAAAGGATGAAATTGGATTTTAAAAAACTTATCAAAACCCGACAAAATATACGCAGACATGAAATAATCAATAGACCAAAATAGAAAACTATTAGGTTTTCTAGAACTATCACTGAATTAGGACAGTGAAATAGGGTTATGCTTGCTTAACATTATCCTAACGTTATCCATCCAGCAGAAAATTTCGACATAATAGCACAAGAAAGTGAAGAAAAAACATTAAAAGGATATGAAGCTAAGCACAATAATAACACGTGTATGGCGAAAATAATATTTATATCCCATAAAATGAAATGAATGACTATTGTAATAATGTACAACGCTACGTATTGAAACAAACAATAAACCAATCTATATGTATATTTATACACCTATCTACATATATTATACACATGTTGGTATAATGGAGTATATGTATACATGAATATAATGTATAACGTAAAAATATGTCAAAATACTTGTAACCTGCATTAACTTTAAAGTTGTTTTCTTATGTACTTATTTATAAAATAAGCACATTGTGTTTGTGATACTTCAGAAGCAATAAGAGTATCAAATAAAAATAGCCGTGTTCTGTGGATATTGAAAAGAAAATCTGCACTCTATCTTTCTCAAGAGCTAACCTATTTTTATTACGTCCTTCTCATACAATGCGGATATGATCCCTAGGTGGAAATTCCTCTTACATATTGAATCCCGTAAAGAATGTTCCTTGTCTTCTGAGTTCAAGCATAACATCCGAGGCTATGGATTGAAATTTCGTGCTTTTGTGAAGTAGGGAGATGAATATATATTACGCTCTCAATATATGTTTTCTTTTATATTATTTTATAATGACCGAAGTTCACTAATATTATCATATTTTTATATTATTACCTCAGATAATAATATCTGTTAGTATTGCTAGCTGTTAGATCAGAGAAACGTTATATAGGAATTAAATTCAATGCAAAAGCGAATTATTCAAAAACGTAGGTCAGATAAATAATGTCCTAATAAGATAGTGATAGACTTGACTTATTTATTGACATTTTATTTAATATTTCTTTACAATCATATTTATATGCTTACATAAAATCTTTTATTTCATATAATTGTAAATAAACATATTTTAGAATAAATGGTTTCCATTTATTTTTGAAATAACGTTTGAAAAATTCCATTTAAGGTACTGTAGAAATCATTTTAATTAAATTTATTGCGTTAGCAATTGCATAATATACATGAAGTGCATATTATAGTAAAATACTGACAACATTGGCGACTTCGGCGACATGATTGTAGTTTCTATAGCCTAGCTCAGTGCTTCTCAAACTTTCAATACTGGCGCCCCCCTTTTCAATCACTATTTTTATCGCGCCCCCCCTTATACATAATAATTTACTGAATGCAATAATAATGCACTTTTACGATAAAGCAACAATATTTATTATAAACCGTACAAATTCATGACATAAGTATTAAATTTTGTATATGTTACTTTTAAGCAAAAAAAAGTTAAGTAATAGTATAATTACTAAGTTATTTTTTTTTTGATTTTTAAATTGGAACATATTACAAAATGCGGTGGTTGCTTAGAAGACAAAATATAGATATCAGCTAAATATAGAAAATGAACCCAGAGGCTCAATTTCTTATCTTAAAACTCCTTTCAAAAACTTTGCTCTGTAAGACAAGCCCATGGAAGTAGCTAATAATTATTAAACTTGTTCTTAATTTAGTATTAATTAATTAGTCCTAAAATACTCTGTGCGCCACTCATACATTAAAAGCAGTATTTCTCAAACTTTCAATACTGGCGACCCAATTTTCAATCATAATTTTTGTCTCGCCCCCTGTACAACAATAATGTATTTACTGCAATAAAAATGCACTTTGAGAGAGAGACGCTAAAGTTACAATACGATCTTAATTATAAACTGTACAAATTAATACGATAAGTATATTAAATTTTGTGTATATTTTAAGTAATATATATATATATATATATTTTAAGAAAATTACTTAAAATATATATATTACTTAAAGAATTATGTTATTTTTTTCTTTCTCTAATTTTTAAATTGGAACAGATCGCAAAATGATGTATTTAATTAAAGATTTATTTCCTTCAGCATTCATTTCTCAAAGCACAAATGTCATTAGAAAAATAGTCTAGTCAAT
Organism: Trichonephila clavipes; assembly: GCA_019973935.1. Classification (NCBI taxonomy): domain Eukaryota; kingdom Metazoa; phylum Arthropoda; class Arachnida; order Araneae; family Nephilidae; genus Trichonephila; species Trichonephila clavipes. Next base: position 640,777 of record BMAU01018918.1, read on the forward strand.
GTCGCTCTCTATCATATCCATCACATCTGGCATTATAGGGTACGTTTGCGTGAGTCTGGGCAACCTATCGGACGTCTGCGCAAAACATGTAAAAATGCTTTTCCTCGTACAATTCCAGTCAGTTTTGGTCGACTCGATACTCCTATAGCTACCGAATCTAGCTTGAATGTACATTTTTTTAAATTTCCACGTTAATTGTAATTCACAGTAATTAAGTATTTACGGCAGTAAATTAAAACAATATCATACATACATTTTTAAGTCGTAAGCAAACATTCGACCATAATAAAGAATCAACAAGTACACAGACGAACGAGCATGGTTCCGAAAATTAAATCAAGGCGATCTTCTCAAAAATACTTAAATTTTGGATTTACCACTACTGAAGTAAATGATGGAAAAAAAGCCCCAGCTCGATATGTGTTAAAACTTACAAATCTGTAGAACAACACATGTGAAAGTTGTTTTTAAAACATGTAAAATCATTTAGCTATGTTGGCAAAGAATTTTAAAAAGTATTTTCTGGATGAGGACAGCTTGGTAGCAAGTTACGAGTGGATTAGGGATCTATTTCAAGATACTCCAGAAGGGCTCTCAACTTCCGAAGAAGAGATCTTCATAGATTTCACATGCAGTGAAAAATTAAAAGGCAATTTTGTAATAAATCGCTCTTTGAATTTGGGGTAGAGGTGGATGAGGAATTATCTGTACTGAAAACAAAAGCACTTCGTATACTATTACCATTTTCAACATCCTACCTTTTGCAAACCGGATTTTCTGCAGTGGATACCTTGAAGACAAAATATAGATCTCAGCTAAATATAGAAAAATAACTCTGTAAGTGTCAATTTCTGATATTAAAACCTTCCTTTAAAAACTTTCATCTACAAGAAAAGCCCGTGAAAGTCCTAAAAATTATTAAACTTGTTTTTAATTTAGTAATAAGATTGATTGATTGAATATTAACGTCGCACTGTTCAGCTGCACGAGGGCTTTTGACGACGGACCACGTAATTTTGAACCATGGTCAAGTGACGTGGATGACACCTGAGCTGGCACCCCCTTCTCCTAACTACCACACCACATCAACGGGAGGACGTTTCAGCTCTCGACAGATTTAACGTGCAACGCTGCCCTACACGGCGGATCTTTAGTGGTACTGGGCTCGAACTCGTGACAAGGCAAGCCACGATCTGATACCTATGCCACTCGGCTACCGCGGCCAAATTTAATAATAAGGAATTATTTATAAAATACCTTCTTCAGTACTGATACATTAAACGTATACTGGCTGAAACACCGACTCTTCGCAAGAGTTCATTTTTTTAAAAAAATAAAACATTATTCTTGATATAATAGCTGAACTGTAAGGAGAGTAAAACTGTGTGCACGACATTGTATACAAAAAATGTAAAATGATTTTTTTTTAGATAAATGCTATAATTGTAAATAACTGTTTAAAAGAACTGTAATTTTAAACCTCACACAATTAGCATTTAGAATTAATGTTAAATTATGAAAAAGAATATAAAATTCCGATGAAGAATAATTGTGTTACTTTTTAACATTTAAAGCGAGAAGACTTCAAAAAGTTTAACCCGGGAGCAGGCGCGTACTCGATACTAACATTAATGGTAGTGCGGGGGGACTCAGTCACCCCAATCATTTGTTTAGAATTATTTTTACTGTACACGATACAAATCGGAATTCTAGTGAATATTTTAATTTATAGAAAGTATACTTACCTTCTTTCAAGGACTATTCAATTGTTTGATGATTTGAGAAAAATCCAATAAAACTGAACTAAAATGATTCACAAGTACAAGACCATAATAAAGGACGCAAATCAGACACTTTTCAATTATCCTACAGAAATGTTAAACCAATCAATTCTTTTCCAAATATCGCAAAACTCAATTATTTACAATTTCCTTAAGCGAAAAGCAAACACATGAAAGATGGAAGGGAACTAATATTGATAATAACCATACCATAAGATTGAAGGTCAAATTAACATTCAGATTTTTTATCCAGAAACTGAAATATTTTGACATCTACTAATTTTTAAGAAACATCTGTCTTTTAGGGGATCATAGCCTTTGTTGCTCCATATCCCACAAAACCTGAACTGAACTGAACGTACTTTGCAGCCTGGCTGAAAAGTGAATCATGACTTCCTTTTCTTTTTTTCTACAACTAATGTACAGTATTTCAATAATAATTGCAGCGGTGAATTGTTTATCTTCTTAGAATTTTTCTCAGGGTCTGGGTTTCGTTTTTTCTTTTAACGAGTAATATTTTATGTTAAAACGTAATAAAAAAATCTCTCATTGAGGAAAAACAGCAAATAAAACAAAATGTTTTTTTTCTTTAATTTGGTTTTGGGATCAAAGATAGCTATTTGATGACGGAAAAAAGCTAGATAATAAATATAAATTATGCCAGTGTGTTGTTGTGTGTATTTTTTTTATTATAGAAGAAAGCATTTTGTTTTACTTCTCTTTCCGGTTATTTTTTTTAAAAAAAATCTTTAAATTTTCGATACGCTCGCGCCCGGGTCATCGCGCCCCCGGGGGGCGCGCCCCACACTTTGAGAAACACTGGCCTAGCTCCCTAGCTCTACCTGTCATGCAGAAATGGGCTCTAAATATTTCCGTTTTGCAGTATGAAATGTTAATGTTTAAGAAAAATGATATGGATGTGCGGTAGTAGTATCCCAATTGTGTGTTATTCGAAATTTCAAACATTATCTTCAATATCTCTCTTGTAGCTATGGGATGACGTCATTCCAATAAATTAATCAATGGATATGTGAGTTTTAACAATCACTTTTTTTAAAAAAAATGTTACATACTAGATATATCACGCATTTCTATTGACTTATTAAATATTAGAAGATGCTAACATTATTTTTCTTCTGTCGGATTTTTTTTCAATATCTTTTCAATAGATTCATCTCGGAACAATTTGTCTCATCAAAACAAGATAATAAGTAGAATTTATTATACACCACTTTAAAATAGGCATATAGGCTTAAAGAACATTTTAAATACATTATAAAACTTTTTAAGTAATTTTATTTAAATTAATGTTGACTTATTTCCGACAATGTTGTTGTTGGGTAAGATGAAAAAATAAAAGTGATGGAAAATTTATGAAAATGTCAAACAGAAAATTATAGGAAGGAAAACAATGAGAAAAGTATTGTTTAATCCTAAGAACAAAATTATCTTTCATATTAAAGACTATATTTCAAACTTGAAAGACAATGAAAAAATTTTGGAAGAGAAAACATTACGAAATTTAAAAAAAATGTGTTTCTTTAATGATTTTTAGTGAAACAAAAATTCTAGAATAGTACAATGCATCAAAAAATAGAAAAATATTCATTAAAATTGAATTCTTTTAAAAATAGAAAGTGCAAAATTTATATGCTCGTCTTACCTTTAAAATTCTAAAACTAAAATGCTTATTAGCTAAAAATTGAATTTGGTATATTTTATCAAAATGTCAATATAATAAAATAAAATAATTGTTCTTACAGCGTTTTAACCATTTCAGATTAAGAGTTATAATAATTAAAAAATACCTATTTTGTACATAAATTTAATTTCTTTTTAAATTACACACTGCCTGTTTATTTTTAATTAAAAGAACTATCTGTAAGAACTTGCTATTATAAGCAATTTTGTATATAATGCTACCAATTAATTTATGTAAGTAAGACTGAAAATAAACTTATTTGCAAAGGCTGTTGCAGTATTTCTAATTGATTAAAAAAACACCCCACCGCATCAAAAACTGGGATATTTTTACCACTACCGTGCCTCGAAGAGTTAATTTTAATTCTATAAACATGTTTCCAATATGTGTGTTACAATTTGTACATAGTGTCAACATTACCAATAGCACTGGTAATATTGACAGCATATTTTATGTCTCTGAAACGTACTGTAAATATTAAAAATTCTTTCTAATAGTTAATTAAATAAGGATTATTATTTCAAACTGATATAACTTAATTTAACGTAATGAAAGGAAATATAGTTATGCTAACATTAACATTTTTTGTCCGTATGCTTTTTTCATTTATACTTCCGAAAAATAACTAATGTTTTCTATTTATTTTTTATTTTTTTTAATTCATATGGAGAACCAGATTATTCTTATTTTACTGCATATCTTCAAAGTACCTTATAAAATGCATTTTCTTTCAACTAGTCTTAATATGTTATAACAAAATTTTGAATATCAAAAATAAACAAGTAATATGAGTATTAAAGAAAATTGGCATACACTATGCATATTTCAAGAGTATTTTTAATTCCTAAGATATTTTAATTTCTTTAACCTAAATATTACATTCGATAATATATTACTGAATTTAATTTGTAAAGCAAAATTACCCATTACATTTTTGTATATTCCACTAATTTAATCATGCTTGAGTATGAAGGAGAATAAATTGAGTACCGAAATTAAATTTGGTGGAAAACACTTAATAAGATTAAAGTCTCTAATTTTTTTTTTCTCTTTTCGTTCTTTTCAAGAGGTCGTAAAAACACTATCGTTTCATCTGTTGATTCCTTATGGACAAAAGAGCAAAAAATATGGTAAGGAATTGATAAATTATTCACGCTGGAAGAAAATGAATTAATTGGTCCTTCAGTAAGTGGTCTATTTGATAGGTTTTACCTTTAATGGTATATAAAAAGGCCTGTGTCCCCTATGATTAAACTAGTATGACCTTAAGCATATTTAAGTACACGATATTAAAAAAAATCCATTGCATATAGAAATTATAAAGTCTTATGAATATTAAATAATTAAATAGAAAATACGTTTTTGAATTAATTATTTAGGATGCACTTCGCAATAAATACTTCGTGGATAAAATTGAAAATATATAGCTGTAACTTTTCAGAATTATTTTTCATTTTCAATACCTAAAAATACGTTTTACACGACATTGAATTTTCTTTTAAAATTAACATTTAAAGAAACAAGACTGTAATTAGATTTTTGTTAATTTCCATTTTTGTTTATGTTTTTACGATTGCGTTGTTAATACTTATAGGGGTTTTATATGACTCCAGTAACCTAATATGGAAAGAGGAATTGATGAAATAAATTCTGAAAAAAAAATCATTTAATCCTTTTTGTAAAAATAATAATGTTTTGTATTATTTTTTCAATTCCATTGATTCATTGTTTGTTAACACTGCAGAACATTTGGACATTAAAGATTAAACCGAATGTGATAAATTCGGAGTAGTGTTCCGTGAAATCTCCTTTAACGTAATATTTATCTATCAATTTAACTGAATAGAAGTAATTAACTGAATTTAACTGTAATGAAGAATATTTGGGCCCCCCTGCAGTCCTGGGCCCCAAGCCGGATGATACATGCTTTACATCGCTGAGGCTTTGCCCTCCCCCGCGATGCGGGGTGTACGTTACGCCACTGCTTAGGTTACACAACGACAACAAATATCATTAAGAAACGCAAAGGACAAGGAACATGAATGCTTTATAACAGTGACCACATTCTTCTCTCACTTGGCCTGTACTAAAGATGAATACTCGCAATAGGGCGCTTCTGCTGCTTTGAATGAGTGATCTAGTAGAATTATGAGAGGGGTTACAACATTTAATTTGCTTGCAACAGCAGGGATCATGACGTCAAATTTTAAATTAAATGTGATCAAATGCTGAGGACCTCGTTGAAGTTGGCGTTGCATTTTTCTAGCTTCTTTACAATTTTAAAAAAATATGCATTCAATGGAAATGGTCGTAGTCGCTGGATGGTCAGTCTCGAACTCGTGACCAATGTTGTTTCTGTTGCGTCCTAGTGTACTGTATACATACCATGTAGAGGAATTGATGTGCGTTAAATCTTTAAAGGCTCCAGATCCTCACTTTGACAAACAATGGAAGTTTGAAACGTGGATTGGTAGCACAGACACCGTCTCCACTATTAGACCGCATTTCAAATTCGCGTTGTCCACCTCTGATAGCTCTTGTGTATTTTTAAGGATCACGTAATAAATAATCAATAAATGTCCAATGAGTCTTTTTGTTGTTGTTTTAAGTGATTTTATTTTGAATAAATGATGTCCAAACCCCCTTTTTTTCCCTTACACTGTTCTGTCGAAGGAATTTTTAAAAGATTTATTTTTAAAAATAAATCTGAGCTTTTTTTTAAAAAAATATACAAAGAAAATGTGTTAAAAGTTTTCATTCATTATTTCTTCTGTTTAACAATCTGATTTACGAGTTCTAAATCACATTAATTTTATAACTAAAATGAAGCATTTTTTTTATGTAAGAAAATTATTTAGTTATTTTTAACGAAATCATATAATTCTTGCAGTTTTTTTTTATGAACTGTGGCTATTTTCCAGGGTCAATGAGAAATAAAAATTAAATAAATGCATATTTTATTACCAAAAGCACATTCAAATAAGTTCTATAACTCTACCAAACTCTTAGCAATGCATTAAAATATTGTTTAACATTTTAGCGTACTTAATATAGTTTTCAAAGTAATCTATACCAAAATATCATCAGCAATACGCATTGCTGCGAAGCAATTTCTGCTATTTTTCTTTCTTCGAAAATAGCTTAAGTGTTGTAAACATTATAAAATATTCATCAGAAAATAAATATGCTTCATTGAGATTCTTCAAGACAACAATTTGTAATTTTGTGACTAAATAATTCATCATGTACCTATCAAAACCTGGAACGAAATTTACGACATTTTTTCCTTATAAAACAAATCAAAATATCTTCGTCTGTGAACCAAATATTTAAAATATGTCTTTTAGAAACAGAACCCATAAGCAAACGGAAATAAGCTTATATATCAAAGGTGATGATCTCGGCTTTGGGAAATTTCTATGCTGATGGGTTACGTGCTTCGAATTGAAATCAATATATTTATATTCTGCACTAGGAAATGAAACAAAGCATATATTAGCATTGGACTTGTGTGACAAAGAAAAGTTGCTTCATTTTTTTCCTCTTTAAATTTTCTCTCGTTTATAAATAAAGATAAATTGATATCGCTTTTCGCCTCTGCTTTATAAGCAAAATTATTTTAAAATATTATATATATATATATATATATATATATATATATATATTAATTAGAAATAACTCATATTTTTAAAAAATTTTTGAATTAAAGGGACTGATTATATATATAACCATGATTTTGAAAAAGCATGCAAATTAATATTCCTTTTTTTAATATTTAGTGTAAGTTAAATTAGAATATACATATAAAATTATTTTAAGAATATAATTACGAGAAAAAAATATATAATGCATTTTTGGTAAAAAAAATAAAGAAAGAATGATATATATATATATATATATGTGTGTGTGTGTGTGTGTGTATTCAAAACACTTTTTCTTTGTAAGAAAAATATATGCTTCTATAATAATAATTTTCCAATATATAACTTCTATATAAAGCCTGTAGATGGAATTTGTGGGCTTGGGTAGCCTAGTGGTTAGAGCATCGGACTCCAGACCGGAGAGCCAGGATTCTATGCCTGATGCCTCCAAATACCCTCCGAGTGCAAACGGAGCCCGTGCTTGTTAAATCAGTGGTTCAAAAGTTTTGTGGGTGGTCGCAGTTAAAATTACGGGTGCTGGAGATTGTTTCCTTCCCCTCCAGTCCATGCCTAATTTGTGGAAGCAAAGATATGTTGTTTCGTCATCTATCATATAAAAGTCCAACCTGCTTCAGGGTCTGGCAATTTCCCCATCTTCCCTTCGGAAAGGACACGCCAACAACAACAATAAGAAATTTTGGAAAATTCAAAGTATTTTCAGAGTTACTACCGATTGAAATGAAATAATAATCGGTATTTTTTGTTAAAAAATGATATCGATATATTAAAATATGAACAAATACACTTGAAAAAATTATGTATTTAAAAAATCGTAATGTAAGGTCTGTATAGAAGCATCATGTATGTATAGTCAAAAACATTATTTTAGAAGCACTTTTCATAAAAGGAAAATGTTTTGAATGCATGCAATTTTTTTCTTTATTTTTGTTCCAAAAAATTGCATTTAAATACATTTTGGAGCAATATTCTGAAAGCATATTTATAGATATATTCTAATTCAAGTGACACAAAATATGTATAAAAAATTGTTCATTTATATGCTTTTCAAAATCACTGTTCCGAACGTAGGTCATCAATTTATAATTGAATGGAATTTTCTTGTCTAACATAGAAAGCAATTCATTTTCTTGGTAATATATTAATAAAACTGTAAATGAAATTAATTTATTGAGAATGGGCAAATATAAATTGTTCCCTCAAATCTAACATTTTGGGAGAAAATAAATAAATGCATGACAAAACATCAGGACATCAAGAACTTTAAGCTTTTTTGTTTAATAATTAAAAGTATGTAAGTTTTTACACACAAAATTAATGGTTTATATGAATATTACATATATTAATATTAATTTCCTAAAAGCATAATATTTTTAAATAATAATGGGAATCTGGAGCTTTTTTTAAGTAGCATGTTTGGGAATCACTGCTACTTTTGTTATATCTGAGTTTCTGAATAGGTTAGGTGGATACCAAAATAATTTTCTTATTTACTGTAAATTCTAAAGTTTTTGCTACAATGGATTAATGAATGAGTTTGCTTACACTGCACTATGAAGCAACTCACAGGATACTGGCAACGAACCTTATAATTTTGTACGACGGTCAAATGACGAAAATGACACAAAGGCTGTCATCAAACTTGCTAAATTAACACGCATATTTGGAATAACTGCTTAGGACAATTTCTTACTTAGCGAAGGGTGATGAGTTGCCGTTAACGAAACACCATTCTCTGACGTTCGCCGTGCTCTATCTCCACATTAAAAATTACTCACCGAATTTCTGCTTCGAAAAACGAACATCCAATATTATTCCTTTTATTTCACTCGTGCTTTTGTTGATGGACGCAAACAGAAATGAAGCACCATTCTGGTTAAAATATTATACACCCTTAAAATATTATACATTATTAAAATATTATACGCCATATTTTATGCGTTTGACAAAACCAAAGACGCTACCTCGTCTATGACGTAGGGCACAGGGAAACCCCTTTGGCTGGAATTCCAAGTAACTTTTATTTGGAAACTTTTATTGGGAAAAAGTTGTCCGGAGACTTTGCTATGGAAACTAAGTAGAAATTGTTCGGAATTGGCTGGAAAATTGTTCGAAACGTGTACATGGGATAAAGCCTTTAGAGTCTAACATGTATCATTATCCCTAAACGACGGGTTCAGTGGCACCAGGACTCAGATTCGTGACATACCGTCCATGAGCTTGTCACTATGAATTATAAGCTAACCTGTCCACTTTTTTATAGAAAATATGCTTTGAAATAGCATAATTCTTTTTAAATAATACAAATCAATATTTTCTCCCTGTGTAAATGCATGCATACTTCGTCTATTAATATTAATAGTAATAGAAAATTTACAAATACTAATTCCTTAAAGAAAATTTAAGGATTTCATAAAAATCTTTCATCATTCAGGAAGTATTCTTTAGAAATTCTTCTGATACAGAATACTGAATAAAATTGAAAGTAAATTAATCTTTTTGCTATACAAAGCCACACTACCAATACAAAGTTAATCCTTTCGTTTTTGAATTTAAAATAAAAATTACTTTCTACTGCAGTGGGAGTGCATTGTGATGTGCATATAACAAAAGGCAAAGAAAAAAAACCCCTGGAAAAGCTGAAGTCTTCCTTGTTAGTACGCTGTCTTCTTATTTTTTCAATTTCTATGAACTTTTTCTCTTCTTTTGTCGAAGTTGTTGCTAAATTGGGAAAAACTTTGATCAATTTTAATCTTCTTTTCTTATTTCAGCATTTTTACTAAACTTTTTGCTAATGGTTAACGACTGGGTTCATTCAAGTTTGGGTTTATTTTTAATATTGTTCTTGAATAATTTACCAAATGGTAGTTGGAAAATATATTTTGTCGTTAATTTAAAAAAAAAATAAGATGATAGAATTAAACTTTTCAGATTTTGCAGTACTATGTTAAAACTACAATCTAAAAAGAAAACTCTTTATGATATATTATTTGATTTTATAACCATACCAATTGTGTAAAATGTTCTATAAGTTGAGATGGTGTTTATTTGTAGAAAAGAAAAAAAAATATGTGCTACCAAACTTGAAAAAAGGGGTGGTTTTTAAATAATGAATTACTCAATTTTTCTTTGTTTTCAAGCTAAAATATTCAACAAACTAATTTCTTAAATATTGGTTTGTCTTTAAAGAAAGCGATATTATAATGCAGAATAAAGCTTTAGTGGGATCAGTTGTTCTAATTAATATAAAAAATATATCATGTTTTTAAACTGTGTTTTTATTCCAGTTTTAGGTAATATAAGCAATGTGTTTACAATTCAGAACCATTCAAAACTTATAGTGTGTCTTGCCACATAATGAATTTCGTTACAGATGCTCAAAATTCATTCAGGAAGGCAAATGTAACATGAAATTTATACACCATATTTCATTTAATATACACGGAACTTTTTCACACAATACTCTTGTTACTTCCTTAAGCTAAACCTTATTAGTTTACCTGAAAAAATATTGGACTTTTCCATGCACATAAATATTTGTACGCATTATTTTTTCTTACAGTGCTTCTCTTTTTCCTTACCAAAATATACAAAAGCATTCCCGCAGCAGGACCGCTCTATAACTCCAGCTTAAGGTAGCTGTATTTCTATCTCATACATCTGCCATATCCATGCTAACCAGTTCCCATATAAGCAATGCAAACCCTAGACTAAGGCGCATATACTTTCTCACCTACAAAAACGAATGTCCAAAACAAACACACTAAACTTCCGTTGTTCGTCCCGAGGTACTTTGGCCCGTCTACTGACACCAACCTTGCAATAACGCAGAACAAGAGCCACGCGAATATTTATGAGCAATTACTACGCCCCGGGGCGGGGTTCCATGTTTGCTTTCACCATAAGAAAGGAGCCCTATGACTCCTCTGGTACTCATTAAATGCCTCTCTGTGCCTTTTTCTTACCTCTTTTATGACTCCTTTTTCTGTAAGGTGTGCCTGTGTCACCAGGCTTAGTTGAGGCAGGGGCTCTCATGAGCAAGCATAAGGTAAACTCTATAATAGCGTTTCTGTGTATCTTAAAATGTTTTAAGAGGGAAGATGTAAAAAGTTTGACAGCCTATACATCTCGTCCGGCAGAAAAACAATGTTTTCTAAAGGGATGCATTTCTCACAAGGTTGTGAGGATAGTATACAATAAGTTGAGATCTAGAGATTTTTTTTTAAAAAAAAATATGTAATAATGCTAGAGTATATGTGTACAGAATAGGCAATTTGTTTTGTTTAAATAAGTTCATATCAAATTAATATATATGTATATGTGTGAGTGTGTGGACGTGTGGGTAGGTAACTATTTCTAACTGCGTTTTTTTGGAGGGAATATACTGCAGATTTTATATTTTATCTTCTATGTATTTATTTTCTATGTTTTATTACACAAATATTTTGTGAAAGTTCACCTACAATTTATGACAAAAGAGAAGCTTATTTTTTCCTGAAGTTTAAGCGATAAATAAAATTTTCAATGGGGAAATGGGAAATATGGGAAAAATGCAGATTTAAGTTTAAAATGTTTATATACATTGGATAATGATAAAGTATAATGACTTAGTTTACTGACATGCTTAGATTTATTAATGCATGTTAAATTTTAATCGAAATGGTGAATAAACAAGTTTTAATAAAAACTCCTCAAAGGTTAACAGGAAATCAAAATTGATTTTTTTTAAAGAAACATTATAATAAACATAGAAATAAAAATTATCATCATATTTTTAAAATTTTAAACTTTTAAATTTTAGAAAACAAAAATAAGTGTGTGCGCATACATAATAACCACTCACACACACAACTGAACAGTATTTTATACCAATGCAGTAGCACGGTGCTTCTCAAACTTTCAATTTTTGCTACCCAACTCTTTCAATCATAATTTTCTTCGCGCCTCTCTTATACAATGCCATTGTGTTGAATGCAATAATAATGTAGTTTTATATGATAAAACTACAGTACGATCTTATTTATAAGCCGTACAAAATATTAATATAAACAGTAAATTTTGTATATGTTACTTTTGAGTGTAATAAATATTTAAGTTATTTTTATTAATAGGGGATAAGTATTATGTTACTTTTCACAGTATATAATGTGTTTTGTTTTGTTTCTTTTCTGTAAATTAATAATTTTTTAAAAAAACATTCTTTTATCTTTGATATTTTTTATGTACTCGCCCACACCCCATGTAGGATTATCACGTCCCTCCTGGAGGCGCATCCCATAATTTGAGAAACGCTGCAGTAGCACACAAATGTGATTATGTTAACAATAAATATTTACATTCTAAAATATGAATACACGTCTATTCCTTAATGATTAAATACTTTTTTTTATTTTAAAAATTATTAGTATCCATTTGAATACTGAAATATATGTACTCTTTCACGGATTGAAAAATGAATCTAATAAGATAATTTGAATCTTTCATTTCAATTCAACCTAACTGGATGCTTACTTTTGGATCAATCCACTTGCGAAATCACCTTAGATACAGTAATTCCTAGGGGGTGACTGTGCGTTGATTTAATTAATGGATTAACTTGACTCGATGGATCTCAAATGGCGCAAGGGAATAAAAGCTTTATCTGGGATGGATGCTTGGAAACTTGGGTATTCAATTGCACATTCACTGTTGTGCGCTTTGAGCTAATGTAAGAAAAATGAATTTTCGGATTGGATATGTAGTGATTGTTGTGTATACAATTTTCAAATGAAGTGCTTGTTTAGATAAATATGTGTGTGTGTGACCTTACTAAATCGATTATTCAAATGTCAACTTAAAACTATGTCATGTTCAGAATGGAAATTAGATCAGAGGCAATCAAACTTTTTTTCTAGCCAGGCCGCATACAAATGACAGATATTTCACGTGGGCCGCAACGTGAGAGTTAATGGAAACATCTTTATAAGACCAAGACAATATTGGAAACTTAGTGTGGAAAATTCATCAAAATATTAAAACTCAATTTTGGTTTTAATACTATAAAAACTTAAATTTTTTCGGTGTTATGCATATTTTCCTGAATTGTGGGGTAGTTTCGGTTTCCTTTTATCCATGTGACCAAGCTCCTAGTTTACATTCTACTATCATACAAACATAGCTGCATTGCCGTTTGATAATTTGATTTGTTTCTTTATTTTTTATTCTTCTCTTATTTTTTTTCAAATATTAATTTATCAAATGCAGAATAGCAGCAAAGAGTAGTTTTGACTGAATTACAAACAGATAAATCATTATTTTCTTGTAATTAGAACTCAGTTTTACCTATAAAATAGCCCCCTACTCCAGTTCAGTTCACTGTTCCACTGTTTTTTTTTGTTATTAACGACCGTTAATTACGAAAGGGGGGAAACAAATCCTGCAATTCGTATTCGTATTCGTGCTACATCGACAACAAAATTGATAATCTGATTGGTGGAATTTCTCGCTATATTTTTAATACAATGTTCTTAAATAATTAAATTTTTCAGTGCAATGGGCCATGAGTGGAAATGCCCTGCGGGCTACATGCGGCCCACGGTTGCTGGTTCAGTATCGCTGAATTAGATGTTTATCATATATAGTTTTTATGCAGTTGTGTTTATGATATCAACTGTAACGCCCTAGGAAACATTTTTTAAAAAAATACTTAAAGCATTTTATAATATTTATACTAGCACTTATTTTTAATGCTGCATAATTCATTTTTAAAGCGAAATAATTCAAAATTGTAACCATTCTTCAGTTTAAAATTGTGGTCACGGTAGAAGAGTAGAAGTAGTAGTAGTAACCAAGTGATCATAGTCACGGACTCAAGACAGGTATTGTCGATTGGATTCCTCGAGTCATGATGCCCTCAAAGAATCACCATTTAGAAAGGTTGATGCACGTTAAATATGTGTTGACTCAAAGCTTTCACCTTGGGGTGGTGGGGAAGTTAAAATAATTGAGGGAATAGCTTAAAAAAAAGCATTGCCCTCGTCAGTGGACGACAGTTTAAAATTATGAGGTTCGTTGCCAATAGCCATCATGTCACTTTAATTAGGATTGTATTAAACATTCATTTCTTATGTAACGAAATAAGTTTAAATTGCTATTTTTTCTTCAATTTAAAAGTGACCATGGTAGGCCGAGTGGATTCATTCGGGAATACGAAATCGTGGTTTCCGAGTCAAGTGTTCAATCACTGGCACCAATGAAGACCATCCCTAGAAAGTGGCTAATGCTCATTAATTGTGTGGTTCAGAGTCCTCTCGTTAACGATACATACAAATTAGGAGCATGGGTTTCCACCTGGGGTGTCTTCCTCGTCATTTAAGTAAAAAATTAAGCATGCTACCCTCAGTTTCCATCGCGTTGCTGTAGGCTAATAAATAATCAAATTATTTTTGAAGCATGCTTTATACTAATATTTTTTTCGATGGATACTTTTTTTCTCGACAAAGGTCTTTAAGGCAACTATATTTCACTTTTTCTTACACAGTGTTGCACAATTTTTGTAAAAAAAATATTATTATTTAATTTCTATTTCTTTTGTACTATTCAGAGAGTTTTGATGTTCTGTTAGAAAAACTTCTATTCTGTCGTAAAATCAGAGAATTGTCCAAATATATATATATATATATTACTTTTACCGTAACTTGAATAACCCCAAATAAGTAATTATTATTTTGTTAAATATTTCAAACAAAGTATTCATCACTTAAATATATATTTTACCGTAAAATCCGACATATAACACGCACTCTTAGCAAAAAATAAATAAATAAATAACATCAAAATTTTCATGTGAGCGTTATACGCCTGGTATAAAAATCAGTGCTTTAAAATAAAAATAAAAAGTTGAGCATAGTAAAAAATTTGGGTTCTGTGTGTATCAAAACACTGTTTATTTAAAATAAACGACATTCCATATGAAAAATGCTTGTAGAGATCTAGAAATACAATTTTTTTTTCAAAATCCTGGAATAATTCTTCGAATAAATGACTTCGAATCATAAGAGCATTGCGCGCATACATTTCAGGTTTCTTCATGAAAAAGGGGGTGTGCGTTATACAAATAACATACAGGGTTCTGTTTTTTTTTTTTAAATTTAACTTGAAAGCATAATTAAACCGGATCTTACGGTAAATAAAACTTGATATTTTTTTAAAAATATAAAGGAGCCCATAGCAGTTTTATATACTTGACATTAATAGATGTAAACTATGGACCTAATTCGTCAAGTATGATTTAAATATAATAACTCTTTGTTACTTCGATTCTTTTTTTATCTCTTTTATCTATGTATATCCATTCATGCCCATTGTACTTAAGAAACATTCATGTCAAGATATCCAACTCCCTGACAGCCATTTATGGGTGCAGTCTCCTAATGGTATTTCATTGTAGTCACATAACATTACCTCCTCTCTGCCGTGCATAGCATCTTGATCTGGCGATGGCGATACACCAAGATAGATGACGCTAAAGGACTACAGAGCTCTCATCACGTCAACTATCGGCGAAACGTGCTCAATTATCGCAACCATTTTTTTCCCATCCAATTCCTATAAAGGTGATATGTTTTCGGAATGTATTACGCTCGATAGAAGTACTCTTGGGCTGACATGAGTATGTTATCTGCAGAAAAGATATATTTCACATCTTGGGTATTTTATAAAACTTTAATCTTTTTATAGAAGGATATTCAGCGAAATTTTGAAATTGGAATCGTATATTTTCACAACATATTTTCGCAAGAAACGTGCTATAGCAGTGCTTCTCAAACTTTCTATACTTGCAACCCAATTTTAAACCATACTTTTCATCGCGCCCCCCTTCCATACAACAAGATTATAATGAATTCAATAATAATATACTTTGACGTAAAGCTACAAAACGACTTTAATTATAAATCGTACAGACTATCAAAATAAGTATTAATTTTTGCACATAATTTTATGTATGACAAGACCATGGGCTCATCGGTAATTATTAAACTTTTTCTTAAATTAATTATGAACCACATTGTGCAGTACTGATACATTTATAAATGTATTATATCAGTGTAAATGAGTATTTTATACTTACTATGTCAGAATGTATTCTGTTTTGCTTCCTTTCAGTAAATTAATATTTGTTTTCTTGTATTTGTCTTTTTTTCTTTTCGATATACTCGTCTCCCCCTTGAAGAGTTATCATGCCCCCCAGGGAAGCGCGCCCCACAGTTTGAGAAACACTGTGTTATAGAATTACTTGCAGAGAAGTGCATGTGAATGAGGTAGCAAACATGAGAAGATGAGCTCATGTCCATGATATTATTTTGTAATTGCATGGAAAGTATCTTCATTTCTGTCAATTTAATGCTTTATGTGATTAAGTCTCCCAAAAGATGTGTATTAATTTTATATCGAAACAATTGATATATCACAATAAGCAATACATATTATGATCACCACTGAAAATATGATTCATCAATTTGAGTAAAGGTAAAAAAAAAGTTTTTGCTTGAATAATGAGTAAAATTAAAGCCAATAATTCAGTGGAATTAGTATGCAATGAAATCCGTATGTGATATTATTTGATTTGCTCATACTAGTTTTATTTGTATTATTAACCTTTATTTTATGTAACGAAGAGGTACAGTTTTACTTCTGTATATTAGAGAACAACATTTAAAAAAAAAGAGGCATTTGATCAGGATGGCGTGAAATTGAAACACATTTTTTTCTCTATTAAATTTCTTTTTTCAAATGGTTGTTTTGCAGATCGAGAGAAATAAAATATAAATAAACACTAATAATTCAAAACAAACCCCCAATAGATGATAATTTAATTTTTCTTCTTCTTTCGGTACAAAAAGATCGAGAAGAGACATAATTCAAAGTCCTTTATAAGAAACGATCATCACATTTGTTTTCAAATACCTGGGTAGTGATTATTTTTATAAGGTTCTGATAATGCATAATCTAAAAATATAATACCTCATAGGTCAAAATGTGTGACTTTTTATAGATGCATTGTGCTAACGAAAACTTTAAGAACATTTTTTATTGAAGAAACCATAGCATTGAAAAACATGTTTTACATTTGACCAAATTAACCTCCTCAGGACTTTAAATATCAAGTTAGCCTGGTTGGTAAAGTATATAGGCTTTATATCAAAA
Source organism: Trichonephila clavipes (assembly GCA_019973935.1). Classification (NCBI taxonomy): domain Eukaryota; kingdom Metazoa; phylum Arthropoda; class Arachnida; order Araneae; family Nephilidae; genus Trichonephila; species Trichonephila clavipes. The sequence goes on from BMAU01018918.1 coordinate 658,104, forward strand.
AGTTATAGGTTCAGGTATCGTCCTTCTAAAGACTGTTGTGTATTGGAGAAAATGATCATTAAAATCAATGAGGCTAATAATTCTTTCTATTGCTTGAATGTGGGAAAGTTTGTCAGTTCAAGAATCATCATAGTTCAAAATTATTAAGTCCGTTTCCAATAGCTTCTTGCACAATATTAACAAAACGTATCAACGAATCCTCAAGAACATATTCTATTAAAAAATGTTACTAATATTAAATTTTTTGAGCAAATAATTCTTAAATTATATCTTTAAAATAAGATACATTTAAAAAATATTAATTTGTCTTCTTCGTACTTATAACGCATTACACTAATTCCCTAAACTTTGAAAAATAAGTGCCATTTTTTCAATTATTTTAAATTGAAAGGAAATAAAAAGAATTTTCTTTTTTTTATTTTTATTTTTACGTAATTCGAATGTTCTGTCTTCAACGAGAATTGAAAGATCAAAGGCAAACACCGCTCTTAATTTAATTCTCAAACAATGATATGGTATTTAACGACCAAAATGGGAAGAAAGGAATTGAATTATCAAGCTCACTATCTGAAATAAAGACGAATTTTATATTTTCATACAAACCAAATGAGAATGAGGAATTCTTTTACTTAAAGTTAAATTTCCCAGTCACATACCTCCTTCCTTTCATTCTTAATTTATTTTTTCCCCTTGAAAAAAGCCGTTTTTAAAAAGAAATTAATTTGTTCTACGTATATATTTCGAAGTTTTAACTGAACTTGTGTTCCTTTCTCTAGATAAATGGGAGACTTGAAATTCTATTATTACTTTCGAAATTGCTTTTCGGATCGATTTTTTGAGAATAATCCTTCGATTTCTTCCTTTCGTTGTTCTACGTAGAAAGTTGTAATGAATTTTTTTTAACGTTTGATTGAAAAAATACAGATGAGAGCATTTCTCCAAGCACTTTAAATATTTTAACTATATCTGTTAAAATGGATAGTTTTCCTTTTATTAAAGGAAGTAAACCTATTATAAATTATCTTGCATTTAAAGTGTAAATTAGCAGTGTAACTTTGAGATTTAATTAATTAAAGTTCTTTAATTCTATTTTTAATTAACTGAAATGCATTGAATTTATTTAAGTGTTGAAAAGAACGGAATAATTTAATTTGATTTTAATTGCTTTTTTTTTCTTCTGGAATTTTGTTAGTAATGTTAATCGTGTTTAAGTGAAAGTAATCCACTTATGTTTTCCAATTGAATGCTAGATTTGATTTGAAAAAGAATTACGTAGAAAATATATATTGATATATGGACTTGAAAATATATAATTTCTTCTAGAAAAATTATTTTTAAAGAAAATATTTGTGTTTATTTTTTTCTTCATTTCTAAAATTTTAGTTGTAAATCAGTCAAATTGAACAACAATTAATTGAATCTTACGGAGTTCAAAATTAAATTAAAGCTCTCAATATATTTATTAAAATATTAAACGCAAAATCATGCACATGGGTCTTAAAAACAGTATACAAGGTGTTGCCGAATTTGACCGACAAACGCGTAGGGTTAATAGTAGGCAGCATCAGAACTATAAAGCATCATAAAACGTGGGGTCACAAACCACGTTTATTCGAAAAGATTTGCATGAAGAATGTGATACAGTAGCGCTTACAGAAGTTTTTCAAGGGGGGTGGGGAGGCCCAGAATCACACACAAAAGTCCACCCATCTTGTATCATACTCCTTTGTCGTATTCTCCTTGATTTTGTCGATTTTCGGGAACAAAAAACAGAAGAAACAAATTATTGAACAAATAATTAGCATTAATTTATAAAATTAATCTCTCATTAATAACAAATATTTAATTAAATTTTATGTAATATATACTTAAAATTATAAGCTTATAAGAAATCGGGAAGCAAATCAAGGGCTTGGGGAGGGTGGGGGTCTGGAACCCTAGATCCCCCCCCATGTGTGCACCGCTGGTGTGATGTCGTGTGGAATAAAAAAGGGTAATATAAGAGGTCAGAAATACTTTTTGTTAGACATAAAGCATGTTTACAATAAGGAAAATGCATCACAGCTCGACGTCAGAAATGCAAAGACAAGTTGTTGTCACATGAATTGTTTGTATTTGCAATCGCGTAGGTCATAGCACAGCCGACATTGACAGACGAGATTTTGCCGAACGCTTTCAACAACAATCAACGGCAACTTGTACTGGCGAAGTCAGCTGAAGATACGCCAATCCGTGCCGTGGATTCTCCACTGTAACAACTGGTGTCATATACACAAACTATTTCATGGACCTTAAATGATGAAATCTAAGAGGTTGAGTTTCGGGAAGCGTGGAGGCCAAGTAACAGGTCTGTCGTATCCAATCCACCCCTAGAATATGTGGCATGGAGGTGTAACGCTCCCCAAAAGAAAAAGGAGGTGATGTACTGCCGTACATGAATCCCATGTTCTGGTGCGCAGTGGCTCTGCAACAACTACGGAGAGAACTGAGAAATTCGCGTACGTGTGGACTTCTTCAATCTTACCACATCGAACCAAATCCCCTCATTCATTTGACCAAGCCCTTCGTCTGATCCATCGTTCTCCTCACGATTACTGTTATAGTGATTTTAACCAAAAAAACGTGTTTTGCGGACGCATATTCTGTGCTGGTTTGTTGTCCGCATGTTGCCTACTATGCCCCAAAAAATGCGTCAGTGGAAATCGGCAGCACCCTGTTTACATTTAAGATCCATTGAAGAAAACCTAAACATTACTTTAAAAAAAAATTACCTTATGTTGATTGGTTACTTAATACAAAATTTTGTTTCTTTTGAAGCACATTGATATTACGGATTTATGTATGTATAAGGTTCAAATTTAATCGTCTTTCTTTTGAAGTATATGTAAATGGAATTAAAATTATGTAACCTTATAGAAACTTCATATGTTTATGCAAGCCTTCAATAAGACATAAATTTATATGTGATAATATTGTGTAAGTAAGAATTATAAATAACGCACACGGTCAATGTTTTTAATATCTAACACACATATCAGTTATTACTTTATGTAAATCCCACATATGTAGTTTTTTTCTGATTTTGATGAGCCTACTGGCGCTCTACATAAGATATATGAAGAATAAGCGTCGATATATTGGGAAACAATACATTTAATTCAATATTTTTTATACATAAAATTGCATTTTTAAAACTTAGAATATTAAAAAAAAAAGTTCTATATGTGCATGAATAAAATACAAGTAGCACCTTCACTACTAAAAATGATATTTATGTATTTTATTTTTATTTTCCGAAAAATAAGATAGCAGTATTAGTTATAATGAGAAGTTAATTATTATATAATAATATATATTACAGTTGAGTTATTCTGAAAGCACAATAAATTATACACTCTAGAACAAACCTAAAACTCTTATTCCAATATATTCCTCGTAATAATCATTTGTTTTTAAAACTTACTTGTATTTAACTTACTAGTTTGCTTCTAATTAATCTTTTATAAAAGTATATTACATTTTTCTCTTACACCCAGGTAACCAAATTCTGCATTTTATCGTAATTAGCAAACACTCTTACACTTGATTTTTTTTCATATTAATACATTTGGTTGTTCAGTTTTCCTTTTTTTTTCTTTGAAATTTACCCTTAGGAACTCGTTAGTCAGAATATAGTCAGTTATATGCTTATGTACTTATATAGATCCCGCCAAGAGGCAATGTATACATACTTTTATGTATGTATACATACTTCTATACATACATTCATTACACAAAGAGATATGTCTGCAATACGTATACATATGTCTCTGGCGAAAATTAATTTTATTAGATGTTACGGAATATTCTGTATAAAATAAATAATCTAAAATATGTAAGACAATCATAGGACATATTTTTTTATTCATATTATTAATTTCTTTAAAAGTAAAATGTATATGTAACATCCCCAAGTTAATTTCCATTTCTTCCTCCCTTATTTTATTTAGTTTTTTATACACATTTGATCACACTTTTAATTACGTATAAATTAATTATTCTTTTTTATTATTTCCTTACTGATCACTTACGCACTTCATAGATATACTGATTTAACATTTTTATTAAAAACAGTATACTTCTTGTCGCAGTAATTCAGTGGTTACGGTCACGAACTCATGGCACGAGTGCCGTGATTTGAGTCCAGGTCCCACCGAAGACCTGACGTGCAAAAAAGCTCATTGCACGTTAAATCTGCCTAGGCTCAATGATCTCCGGTCGATATAGTGTGGTAGTTACTTGACCAAGTTTTGAAATTGTGAGGTCCGTTACCAATAGTCCTCTTGCGACGTTAATATATCTCTTAACTTAACTTAATAGTATACTTCAAGCTAAAAATTTATTGTATAACAAATAATAATAAATAATCACTTATCATTTAAGATGAAGGAATGCTCTTCAATTCATGTTTCTATTACAAATGAAATAACGTTTGTTTAAGTATATACAAATATGTAATATATAATTCTCTTTTTTTAAATTTCTCTAAACATTTTTTAAAATCTTTAATGGTCCTTGCCTTCAGGACTCGCGCGTAAGTAATCACTAGCTACCCTCCTGACTGGAATAACTGTAACTGTATCTCTTAAAAATTAAAATCTCAGCTTATTTAAACTAAGCTTACTTATAATTCGTATATTTTTTTTTCGTATTTATTATCTTTTCACCAAGTAGCGGAAATCATGAGTTAGGAACTTCCATTTGCCGCTTGATATAAAAACCCTAGATCCTGGAAATAAAATATATTTGTCTCTTTTGTCTTCGTCACAATACAACGATCGTGTGTCTTGTTGTGTTGTGTGTTAAGTGTTGTTTAAGATGAGTATGTTTTTGTATGCCAACATGTACAATAAACGGAAGAATAACTATCTACAAAAGTCTGCTTCATCAACAACATCCGTATTACATCAACCATCTAAACTTTGATCATCGTTAAAGTAATTGTTACCAATATATATACATATTGTTAGGAATTTTGTGTAAATAGTGTAAATAATTTGTATTTGAGTGTTTAATGCATTTATATTACTCTATGTTATATTTATTTCATGTTAAAATTGTACTATTCACAAGCAATGCCGCTCCTTACATTATAATGGCGATTCATTGAGAACTTGGTGAAATCTTGGTGGTAGAGCCAAGTTGACATCATTTTTGACGACCAATTTGGCGACATTGACGACTATTTTGGCGTCATTGGCGACCATGATGACGAGTACGGGACCTTCTGAAATATTCTAGAAAGTAGTGGATCTCTCCACTAATGTCACGCTAATGACACCAGTGGTTATATTTTTTGAAGTTTCTGTCGCTCCTATAAATAAAGATGCTCGCTGGTACGGCAGTGAGTATGACTTCAACCAGCGAAGAGTGAACATTGTTTTGATTAGTGATTAGCTCGGCTGTGCTTGTGAATAATCTTTTACTTACGTGCATTTTTAAACACTGAAGATTGTGTTTGATTGTTGTTGAAGGTGTGAAGACCTTCGGAGTTTTACTCTGTGAATATCGCTTCTGAATCCTGTATTTAAAGGATTGGATTTTTGATAAGAAATTCGCATCACTCTTAAAGAACTGTTTATTTTCTTTGTGATTGTTTTGCATAAAATCCTCGAATCCTGATCTGCGTAACAATATATACACATATATCACTAAAGTAGAAATTCATTGATGCATTCTTGACTTAAGCTTTTTTTCTGTGCTTGAGTATGAATGTGTGATACAATTAATGGTCTACTCATTTTCTATACCAAATATAGTAACTCGGAGTAGACATTAAATAATGCATTTCCTGCTATTAAAAATTAAACTCATAAATTGTTTTTTTTATAAAAACTGTACCACACACACACAAACACACACAGATGAGATTAATGCCATAATTTTAAGCTAAAAAGTACTACGACTCAAGACACTACGATCATTTTCTCACTTAAAAGCAGTTCTGCAAGAGGAACATTATAGATAATTCATTTTATACCAGCAAAGCTCGTGTTCTTTATCTAAAATGCATGGCCATTGCTTTCAGAAGACAACATCACAAATTTCAAACTTTTATCAAATCATCCTTCACTGCTTTAGAACAGTTCGTTAGAGAAGAACCAAATATAAATTCCTCCTCTAATTTAACTTGACTATACTCAATCGCTGGTTGGACGCGTGCCAAGTTGCTGTCTTGGGTTAGCCATCTAATTTATCACTTTTAATACAACACTGTGTGTGTGAATGTATTCCTAGCAAATTAAGCAAGGAAGAGGAAATTTACTGGTCCATGCTTCCATATACATATGCTGACGAAAATCACTATTAAATGAAGTCAGGTAGAAGTTACTGCTTCTGATGAAATCTGCTTTGTTCTGGCAGTGAGTGTTGACTACCAGGGTAACAGCGGAAATCTGTCAACGCCCATGCTAGCTTTAAAAGGATTTCGTTTTGTCTTTGTTTGGGAATGATTCATTGTTGAGTATTATTTTGATATTTTTTTTTTTATTTCGGCCAACTTTCATCGATCTTGTAATTGATTACTTCCAGTGATAGTTGGATTGGAATGTTCATTTTAATCCTTTAATTAAATTGACTTAAATTTGATCAATATTCGTGTGTTTTATTTATATCACTCCATTCAAATGTTAATAATAGACTTGATATACATGATTTCAATTTAATGAAGAAGTCCAGTTGTTTCCATTGATTTGATAGTTTTAAAATGTTCTTTCTTGGATTTCTTATTTTTAAATATTCAAATGATTGATTTGAATACTGATCAAATATTTCAACTGCCAACGGTGGCGTAACGGAGATGATCAGCCCCCCCCCTCCCCTTCAAAGTCAGGTTTTGGGACCCAAACCGGATCTTACAAAGGGTATATACTTGGCGTCAGTTAGTATTTAAGCACCCGCAATGCTAGAGTTGGGGAGGGTACGTTACGCCACTGACTGCTGGAGATAAAATAGTTATGAAATAATAAAATAAGCATTTCTCAGAATTAGTTTCAAAAAAAAATTTCGGGCAGTGGATATTTTTGTTTGATCAGTTCCTTGCTGAAAACTTTCATTTAAATGTCTACAAAGATAATATATAACCCCAGTTTTAATTTAAAATATTTATCTTAGTTTTTATAACAATTACATGACTTTGGGTAAAATACTTATCACACTGCAAATCAAATTTGTAGGTGAAATTTCAGAAGCATTACCCACAAGAATATTCCTGAAAAGAGAGTTATTTAACTTTTGCTTAGAATAATAATTTTGGCAAGGGTTGGAAGTATCTGGATTTATAAAGATCAATAAACTTAGAGAATATTATTTAACATTATACTAGACTTAATTTTTACCATCCATTTAAGCCTTTGATTATGTTAAAGCAACTTTGTAATTGGATGTCAGTCTTGTCATAATGAGTACTGCTCTACAAGTCATACGTTCTATATAGTAATAAACTAAAATTTAAAATAAACTTTCATAGCTAAGCAAATTAAGTTGCATCTATTTTAAAGAACAAAAATAAACAGTCATAACCAAGTAAAATAATTAGAAGTCTCTTTTTCTAAATTCAAGTAATTGTTCTTATTTAATTTTCTTTTAATTGTTTCCTTTTTTTCTTGGTTCGACACAGAAATAATCATTAACAAAAACATAATTTAAGTACCACTAGGCCATTACATACCATAGTGATACAATTTTTCAAAGTTATTTGTACATAAAATACTTAAAAACACCCTAATAATCCTTCTTAAACAGAAAACAAAGTAACAGAAATGTAACCGGAATTTTTCCACATGTCTAAATCCCATAAATTCCAGGCGGAGAGAAAATGGATTCATATAAAACCACCACCATTTATGCATTTCTTTTACAGATCCGACTTCCTGTGTGTGTGTGTGAAAACCACTCTTTCTATAAAAATACCAAATAAATCAACTCGCGGTGTTCATTCATTATAATACACCGAACTGTGCCCCTGAAGAAACCATTAACAAATCTAGCAATGGGGTTTGGAAATTTTTATCGCATTCTGAGACAAATTCCATCTTGCCTGTACGATGCGAAAATAGAATCATCCCCCCATCAACACATATATAGTGTGATAAAGCGACTGTAATAAAGGAAACAGTTCTTTTTTTCCCTTCCAAAACGTACCGCGACACAATTTAGCTACTCTGAACAAAATCACGGGCATGCTTGAAAATGCATTTTTATTGGAGATAAATTGAAAAGCACTTTAGGGAGTATTTCATCCAGGGACTAACGTTAGAGAAATGAACTAATTTTGCATTTTAAAAGTAGCTTCTTTAAGCTCAGGATAAAAGTGGGAGGGGGGGCAACAAGGACTGTTTCAGCAAGGTGGGGGATGAGGGGTTGAGAGAAAAGGATTGCTAAGAGTTCTTCTCTTCTTTGCTGCATTCGAATTTTCGATCCAGTGGAATGAAATTTTCGTCACCGGCTAGAAACGTCAAAACTCCCATTCTGCATGAGTAATGACGTGTGTATGAGCGCGCTTCAGAATTAAGAATTAGGAAAACTGGAAAAGAGGATTCTAGGATTCCATCGCTTATGCATGAGCTAAAATCAGACGACGAAAGCTGTGTTCTGTTCAACTCTTGGGATGGTTGGGGGAGGAGCTTGTTTGTTTCCCTCCCTATAATACCACCGGCTTAGCGAATAATTTTGGCTTCGGTTCAGAAATTTTTCAAACTTTTGAATAAAGAAGCTGATTACTCCACTTATTTAAGTTATGAACAAGGTTTAAAGGGGAATTAACCTGCCTTCACTCAAAGTTATTTAAATGTTGGCATTCGTTTCTTTCTCCTATCTCCCCCCCCCTTTTTTTTAAAGCTTTGTTCTGTGAAAAAATAACAGTGATAACATGCATTTTTGTAGGATTAGTTTTGTTTTAATTATAGTACGTTTATAATGAAGGGAAAATATTAGATTTTACATAAAATGTTAGATTAAATGTTACGATGTTTCAGTTGAATGTAATATATGTAATTCATCGTGTTTTTATTATTTTAATTATTTAAAAAGTATTTTTAAAAGTAATTATAAAAGTATTTTAATTATTTAAAACAAATAATTACTATACTTTTGATAAATGGAAGTTGTAGAATAGTTATACATCCAAGGGAATATTTTTAGAACATAGTACCACTTATTGTTTTCTATCCAAAAATCAAACATTCGGAAATTAATACTTATAAATAAAAGTTTATTATTATTATTAATTTAATTTCTTGATTTCACGACTTTTTTGTTTGCTTAATCAAATTATTCTTAAATTGTTTTCTTACATATTATATTGGTTAGAACTTTTAAATTAATATTTCTTTAAAAGTACGAATGGCGCATCTGATAAATGTTATTACAATTACATATTTAACACATTTAGAAAATCGCAAAATTCATTACCTAATATTACAAAAATGAGCAAACTAAAATCCATGCAATAATATCTTTGTAAACAGAATTGTATACATAAATGTAACAGTGAAAAGAAAATTAAAAGATTACATAGGAGGCATTTAACAGTCAACTATATAATAATTTTAAGACTTTCAAGCAAAATTCATGTAAAAAAAATATCTTACTATAGTTATTTAACACATGACGTGAAAAAAAAGGGAATGTATCCATTTTATCGTATTTAAGATACAGGTGTACTGGTGTGCATTCATTCATTTATATGATAGCTTAAGCAAAATGAAAAATGTTATATGCTCCCCTGTTAAATATAGAAAGCTCAAAAAATTCTTATGATAAATTCAGCAACAAATGAAATTACTTTTAATGACATTAATTTTATTTTTTTCTCGAAATTTTTAAGTACATAATATTGATTACACTACTCTTTGAGGATGATTATATGAGTTTTTTTTTTAACTCTGCTTTATTTTTTTACTTATAAGAACTACCATCATTTTTATATAACTTTAACTTCCCATTTAGATTACAATTTTCGATGAATAATAAGGTAGATACATTACATCGTGTATAAAAATAAGTTTATGATAAAAGTACTATTCTCAGTTTTACTTAAAAAAAATTTAACTGAATATTAACAAATAACTTATAATGAAACATGGATTTTATCTTCATATATTGTATACCAATTTTTGACCCCTATCAATTTCTGCGCGATCTGAGCGAGGCTGACGTTTGAGAGAATAGTTTTTAAAGTTGATATTTATCAACATATAATACATTTTTCTCACACTATGTTTTTAGTTCCTCCATGAACTAATGAGCAGGTAAAAATAATACTAGAATAGTAAATATTTTTAATAGCTTGTGTTACAAAACACCCAGTAAATGTATTTTTTTTAATAAATCATATTATCATATGAATGATTGAATCTTATTAAGTGGGTGCATAATTGACCCCTGACTTGGATGTTTTTAAGTAAGTAATATTACGTAAATAAAATAAAACAAAAGAGTATCGTATCACTTCCTTTCCTTATTTTGCCCATTTGCTTATACCTATATTGACTTGCTTATATATAGTTTCGGATTTTTAACAAGTAAGAGGGAAAGAATTATGTAAAATCTTACAAAAGACGCACTTCACTTTAACAGAGCAAAATGCCAGGAAAAGCGAAAAGTCCTAATGAAACTTTAAGCGTCGCCAATTATTCCATTTGGCGATAAATTCATCGAACTTATCTTAATTGGCGCTTAATGAAGAGAGGTCCTCAACGTGGCTTTCTGGACGACTAGATAATGTGAAGGAAAGCTAATTACATAAACTAATTAAAAGTTTCTTTTCGTCAATTTTTCTCCCTTTTTCGATAAAGACTCTCTTCTGAAGTTATAAATAGAGTTTTCAAATGATGGGAAAATATTGCTGACCGAGTACTTTCAAATGAAAAGAGTGCATGGAGAAATTTTTCAATTATTAAAATAATGCATCTCCCGACCTTCAATATAACTGATTTTAATGCATTGATGTTGGAATGCATGATTCAGATTTTGCAATGCAATTAATAGAAAATGGCACTTAAAGGACTTGAAATCTTTCATTTTCGTTGCAATGAGCCCCGAGTTTTGTTTATAATTTGAAATAAATGACAAAATTAATTTTCAGATCATTAAGAGATTTGCAGTTAAAAATGGTTAGATAAAATCATTCATTTTTGCTTCTACTCCTAGCCATTTAATGTATTAATAGCTGAGTAATTAGCAATTTCGATTAATCCACAGTTAAATTTTGGATGAAAAATCAAAATTAAGCTTTACGTGGAATTTTTTAGCTCATTTTAAAATATTCATATTTTGGAAGTGAATGCATTAATTTTAATTGGTCTGTTTATCATGGAAAGATTGTTTCCTATGAAATTGTATAGAACTAATTAAGGTTCTAATTGGCTTTTCTTTTTCTACGTGCTTTACTTTTAATACATATAAATATATATGCAATTCAAGAAACAGTGTAAAAAAATAGGAATAGGAATAGGATTTTTAACAGAAATGTATTTGGTAATAGTAATTGTAGGACTATTACCAAATATTAATACTGGATTTTAAAAGAAATGCATGCAGTGATTTGAAAGTTTCACAATGATTTCTTTTTGGAAACGTTTAAAACAAGCAATTATCATTTTTAGGATTGTTAAATCCATTATTTGACCAAGAAAAAAATTAATAACGAATTCATGATAATTACAATGAACTCATAACTTTTTTTTATATCTGGCTAAAATAATAAAAAATAATTATATTCCCAACGTAATTCGTAGAAAACGACCTGTAAAACGGAAACGATAATAATGTTCTAGAAAGTGAATTAAAATATAGGAGAGAAATAGGTAATAGTAAGAGTAAAAATAAAAAAGTAAAACCATATAATTTATTATAAATATAAATTATGCTTTTAAGTTATTATGAAAATCTACTCTACTGAAAAGGCCTACAAATGTAATTTGAATCATTAAAGTTAAAACGCATACGTTTGTAAAACCTTTTTTTTTAATAAAATTTCGTATGTATTCATGTAAGCAGGTTGTGCACAATAAAGAATAAAATTTAGCAAATCCTAATTGCTCAAGTATTATTTAATTTTGCAGTTGTATTCTATTGAAAACATTTTTTAAATGTTTCTTTCTTTTTGTATCAGAATTTTTAATTGTAATAATAATAATTCTTTAAATAATAATTTCTTAATATGTCCCCATATCTATTACATTAATATGAACTTCAAATTAAAAGTATTAATTTGTCAATTGTTATGTTTCATTAACTTCTAATTGTTATTAATCGTATGCGTATATAATTATATATCCTTTAGATTCTGCTGAAGTCTCAAATAATAATATGAATCCCTATTAAAAAAATTGTGATATATTTCAGTTTTTATTATTGTGTAAGTCTTAGAAGTATTCTTCAAAAAATACTTTTAAGTTTTTAAATGATTTTCACTGAAAGTATATGAACAATGCAATTCAGCCAACAATTTTTTTCCATTATTGTATAAGTTAAACAGAGGAAATGCCTTTGTTTTAACTTCAATAATTTTTTGAATTTTCGTACATACACAAAAAAAAAAAATAAATAAAAGCAGCTGAAGTGTTTACAAAAATTAAAGTTTAATGTTTTTGAAAATATTTAAAGCACAAAGCCTTTTTATCAGAACTTTCTACAAGTATTGAAGGTCTTTTTCAGTATTTGCTTTGTTTATGAATAATAATGAATATGAAAAAAATATAAAAAGAAAGAAAACTCTCTTACATGTGAACATAAAAGTTGAAATTCTAGCATGTAGAGGTATTCTGATATTGGAGAATATTTTTTTTTTTAGTCTCCCAGCAGACAACAAGAAATAAAAGTTTGTTCAATTTAAATTATTTTTTTAGCATTAAAACTCTGTTATAAGCCGTCTGTTTTTTTAACTTCTATTGCTTAGTTAAATTAAGCCATAAATGCTAAATTATAGTAATTTCAATTATTTTTTGCTAGATGCACAGCTGTCGAATTTTATCTACGGTTATAAGAGTGTTTTTTTCCTGGTATAGAAGTTTAAGTTGGCATTACTTTCCAAGATGGCGACCGATTTAACAGCTGTCAAGTGATTTATTCTCAGTTTGGTTTGGCAATTCATCAAAACGATCATCAAGCAAGGCGTAGATTCGTTGAATGGGCCCAAAACGAGATTGCCGTTGTTCCCGATTTTCATAAGCGAATTTTGTTTAGCGATGAAGCGCACTTCTGGTTGAATGGTTACGTCAACAAACAAAACTGCCGCATTTGGAGTGAAGCTAATCCATAAATGTATGCCGAAACACCGTTACATCCAGAAAAACTGACTGTTTGGTGCGCTTTATGGGCTGGTGGAATCATTGGTCCGTACTTCTTCAAAAACGATGAAGGCCACAACTTTACAGTCAATGGTGATCGGTATAGAGCCATGATTACTAACTTTTTCATTCCTGAATTGAACAATCATGATATCCAGGAGCTTTGGTTCCAATAAGACGGCTCCACATGTCACACAGCTCGTGCCACAATCGATTTATTGAAAGAAACGTTTGGTGACTGCCTAATTTCACGTTTTGGACCTGTGAATTGGCCTCCAAGATCTTGTGATTTAACACCGCTAGACTATTTTCTGTGGGCCACAAACGCCTGACCATTTGGAAGACAACATTCGCCGTGTTATTGCCGATATACGGCCACAAATGTTGGAAAAAGTCATCGAAAATTGGACGTCCAGATTGGACTCCATCCGAGCCAGCCGTGGCAGTCCTATGCCAGAAATCATATTTAAAATGTAATGTCACAAGATTATCTTTCGAATAAAAAAAATTCATGTCAATCGAATAATACATCGTTGTCTTATTACAATTTAAAGTTCTATACCTCTAAAAAAACACCCTTTATATGTGATTTTTACATAATCTGATTCTATTTATTTAAAAAGTTTTATTCGATATTTTATCAAAAATAATGTGAACATATTTAAAAGTTTATGATAATATTGTGATTAAAAAGGTTATTTTTTGCTTAATACTTAATATGTATGCATCAAACTTTGTCATTCAAAGTCAGTAAACTGTTGAATATTTTACTTTGTCGTTCGTCATAAATTTTGTAACAAAACCAGCTTAATTTAATGGGCAGCCTTTTTTTTTCTTAGTTCATTGAAAGATTATTAATACAAAAAGGATTAACATTTCAAAAGAAAATGTTTCTTCCTCTAACATATTAATAAATATGTTGATCTTAATTTAGTGGAGGCTGTATTATAAATAAAATTTATTTTTTTGCTCTGAACTATTCATGTTAAAAATAGAGTATTTTTTTAAAATATATTCTCTTGGTATAAAATTATAGTTTTTTCCACATAATTAAATCAATGCATTTTTCGTCTACTACGATAACACACACACACACACACAAACAATCGTAGCTGTATTTCATATATGTTACTAAAAATTATTTGTAACATTGTAATTTAATATGTTAACGCAAAAAATTTATGACTTAAAGTCATATATTATGAACTAAAATATTATAAATGGATTCTCTAAGAACCATTACCTAAAAGAAATAATTTATATAAAATGAAACAAATATGTATCAAACATAACTGAAGCATCAAATATTAAATATTAGTATTATATTTATATAAGATATAATAATGTATTAATATAGTATATATAGTATATAATATAACCACACATGTGTAATAGTTAGTATAAGTTAAGTTTTAGTATAAGATAAAATTAATAATGGAAAATATGATTACACAAATTTTGAGATTCTAGACCAGAAATGAGTAAAGACATAAAATGTATTACAAAATAGAGTGGAACGTTTTAATGGCAATTTTTATTTTATAACATAATTCTCAAAATAATACGCAATACTTCCAAGCCAGCATTGTAAAAAATAGTTTTCGAAACTTTATTTTAATACAATTTTGACTATTTGATCCATGAGAATATATAAATTTGCGGAAATCATAACAGTTAGATTGATTGCACATGTAACTGATGGAAAGCGGGTTTGCTTTGTGTTTTCAAAAACTTCCGTGAGGAGCAATGCTTCCCAAACTTTTAATATATGTGTAACCCTTCTATAGTTTTCGTAATTCTGAGTACCCCTGGACCAAAAAAAATGGATATATTTTAATACCAATCGGAAGTAGAGGATGAGGTGCAAATTAAATATTTCTAGACTCAAATATATCTCATTGGCTTGGAAGGGAAGTTGGGATAAGGGCTGCTAGCTCAGATGTTGTCCCCATCACTTCGCTGTGACTCAAAATTACGAGTGTAATGTATCTCAATTACTTTCTAAGCTCTTCTCAAATCAATCAATTCAAACACAGTCCTTTGTGTTAAAAAACTCCCAAGAAACTCTATTCTTAATACAACAAACCGCACGCAATGCGTCGGTTCTCAATCAAATTAACCCACTTGCCTTAACACCAAATCCCGGTCAAGCGCTCCATGCGTCCCAAAACAAGGGACTTTCTCTTCCCTGACCGTACTGCTCATGGTGCAGTTACGCTCTCTCTCAAAACACAATAACTCAACCTCCTCAGGTGTGGGAACGTCGCCAACTCTTAAGGAATCTACCGCCAAACAGTAGTAAGACACTTCAACGAGGCTCATGGGAATTTATAAAAACTATCGCATCTTAACTAGATCTTAGTTCAGAAGCCTTCATACGTGATGGTGTGGAAATCTGGAGAGCGAGGTGATACCTCACATGTTGTCCTTGTTACTTGTAAGTGGGTGAGATTTGAAAGGTTGCTTCTATAATATCCCTATAATAGTTTCTAATATAACAGCGTTGACTATGAATTTACGATCATGACTACTCGGTTAGAGTGGCCACGTACAACAGAGAAAAAAAGTAAGATATAATAAGAATACACCAGATATTTCATTGATGATTTATCATTTATAATTAATACTGAAATATTTTATAAACATTAAACAACCAGTTTTTAAACCAAGTTCTCTTTTTAAATTGCACGGATCCACATAACGTGTTATATTTAAGAACGTAAAAACGCGGTGTAACACGGTGGTTGGGTTATTGGCCTACATTTTGGAATCAATGTTTGATTAAAATTATTTTTTTTTATCATTGTCATTTTGTGAAGAAAAAAGAATCAATCAGCCAGAAAGAAAAATTTAAGAATACAGAGAACGAGGAAGGGGTATGATATATAGGTGGGAAGTTTTAAATATCTAATATTAAGCATATTTTTTTCATTAAAATAAAAATCAAAACTTTAAATCCCTTTTATGAAGGCTGTATTTTTTAACAAAGTTATATGTTGCTTAAAATCAGATAGAGCAAATATTTATGAATGTATTTCTTTCATGTTTTGTATACATATTATTCAAAGTATGATAAAGACAATATGGGCAAAGGATTTGACTCCAACATCAATGGCAGTTTTCACAGTTTATTGTTACAAACGCAATGCATTTTATAAAATTTTGTAGAAGAAAATGAGCAGCGAGCCATAACTTGTTGGTAATTGCAAATATATTTTAAACTTTAGTACATTACCTTTATAACTGTGTTAAATGCGTTGTGTAAAAAAATAATTTAAATATATGGCTTTGAATTGCATGTAGAGTGTTTGGAAATTCGTTTTAATTTTCATCAAATTTTACCTAAAATACGCCATTTTAATAAATTTAAATTATCGTGTACTTTCCTAATTGGTGGTTTTCATTAATTTAACTAATAAACATTAACAAAATACTATAAAATTACTAATATCATGACAGTTTGGAAAACTTGTCTCCGAACGTTGACATATAGTTTAACTGTATTACAAAATAGAATAAACCCCTGCATATTTACATTGTACAAGATATCACTAATTTACCGTAACTTATTTGCATTTGCATAGCATCAATCAGATAAATCCGTCTTAATTGGTCTTATCTAAAGCACGTCCCTTATATTTTCCCTATGTTTGACTTTAAGATATCGTCTTTTAAAATTCTCTGAGATTCACCGAGCAGTAACTCGACTGTACATCCAACCTCCACCATTGCTGAAATTCAACGTTCCGTTCGGAAGGAAAACACACAAAACTTTAAAGTAAACAACATCCTTTATTTAAAAGTGCCTGAAGAGTTTGGGAGTCGAAAACGTTCCAAATTTAAACGGAGCAACAAATCAATTCCTGGGAGACTTACAAAGCAGAATTTAAAATGTTCAAGAAGAGAATGATAGTTTAGAAGAGAAGGAAAAAGAAACCTGAAGTTTTGAATTCCTGATGGACATTCCAAAGTAGATTATTTCAGAAGTTTACATATAGGGTTGAGTTAATGCTTCTTAAATTTTGAGGTACTTTTAAGTGATTCGTAATTAAACAGCCTGGCTCGTTTCATCGGAGTCTTATGAGAATGGTAACGTATTTGCATATAGATTGCATGCAAGATTATGAACAAATAATAGTGTTTTAAAGAAACTACTTGTGAGAGCAATCTAGTTAAACATTAAAGCTTTGTTATGCACCAAGAGCAAATGTTAGCTTAAGTTAACTATTCGTTTTACATCTTCTTTTTTTATACTTTAAAATAAATGTCAAGTAATTTGAAGTTATATCTCGTTATAAAGAAGAAAATTCTGTATATGGGAAAAAATAATTTAGCAAGGAGTGATTTCTAGTACTATGGCTAAAACATTCAAAAACACTTTTTTTAGCCATTATTAAAAAATTTTACTCAAAATAATATTTATTTTTTTTCATAACTCATATTAAATTATATTTCTATTAAATTATATATAAATGTTATATATTTTTCTGAAAGTATCGTTTTCGTCAGAATAATCCTGCGTCTTTAAAAAAAAAAAAAGAATAAATTAAAAACAAGAAATTTTGTTTCAATAAAGTTTTATTCTAATTTTAAACTAAACCTATAATATTTGAGGGAATTATAAGCACTATAACCTGTTGTGGAAACTATCTGAGAGCTTTAAAATCATGTGAAAAATAATAGTATAAAATAATAGTAGACTCACCATGAAAATAATTCTATTAACAATTTGAGTATAATGTACGCTGTAAATATTAAAAATACCTTTCTAATCAATTTACTATAGTAATCATTATCACTCAAGAAATGTTTTAATGAATACTCAAAAGCAATATTTAAAAATACATACTTCGTTGCCCTACGCTTGAGTTACGGTGCATTAACATAGATTTCAATGTTTTATCAAAATTTGGTAAGAAGATCAGATTCTGAAAAACGAGGACATGATAATCTGTTTTTAGGAAATGGCTTAAAGTATCCTAAAGCATAGAATAATATTTACAATATTGCTAGTTTACTGTAAAATCTTAGGCGCACATTCACAAGAAATTGTCTTTTGAACATCACAAACAAAAAGGCAGGTTCCTTTTAATCATTCAGGAAAAGGTTTCAAAATAAAGTCAAAATTATCGGATAGATTTAACCTGTGACAATTTCCAAACTTTGTGGCTGTAATCTTGGTGGTGAGCAAAGTGGTGAGCATCTTATCATTTTACGTTCAAATTTTAAGAAAAAGAGAAAATGTCTGAAAATTAAACTGCATACTCAAAAAATCAACTGGCCTCCTATTTTTTTTCAACGTGTCAAGTAAAGTTTCATTCACTTTATTTTGTGTCTTCATTAATTTGATTTTGTATTTTTTTATTCGTCTACTTATGTATTTATTGTAAATTTTTCATTTATGTGTTTTTGTAGCTGCATCCTGTTGGTTTTGTTAAGTAATTGTTTTATTTGTAATATATTTTTGTCTTTGAAATTTATTTGTTTTTGTTCTACCATTATTTCGTAACATTTGTTTTGTTGTTTAATTTTATTTTACTAATCTTATTTTCGATGTTTTACTTAATTCTGTAAGAACCATGAGATACTTCTGGTGCCCAGAAATTATTTTATCTGTCTTAAACAACAACAAAAAATATCAGAAACTCGCATTAATTAAGAACATTTCATTTATAGAACTACATTAGTAAATATTATAACAAAAGAAAAAGGATATTTTAAAAAATATTCTTAAATTACGTAGTTAAATTTATCCTTTTCTAATTCCTTATATCTCTTAAATATCCCTGAAGTGAGCATCAGGATCACCTTTAGACATTCCCGTCTGCATTTCATTATTGATTAAATTCAAAGAAATTTCAAAAAATGCTATATTTTTCAAAGAAAAAGAAGCATAATATAAACGTTAAGTAAATATCTTAAGTTATAATTTTTAAATAAAACTCTTCAATTCTGCAATTTTTTATTTAAATTTCTATATTTAAGTATTATTTAAGTATTGTAAATTTATATATTTAAATATAATTTAAGTATTATAAATTTATATATTTAAGTATTATTTAAGTATTATAAATTTATATATTTAAGTATTATTTAAATATTATAAATTTATATATTTAAGTATTATTCCACTTAAGAAATATCGTCTCTCCTACTGTTAAATCAATAAGCAAATATATTCAGAAATAAAACGTATATGATAAAAAGTAGGTATGTAGCACTTACCTCTAACACTTTAAATTTATTTCTAATGCAAAAAGTTTTTAATCAATCGATATTGTAATCAATGCCAAATACTTATCGATAGCGGAGGAAAAAAAGCATTATTAAATTAATCTACTTTTTTCAAAAGTTGAATAATTGTCTAGCTATTATTGTGATGATTTGTATACGTAACATCTCCACATGATTCACAAAAGATACGTTTTCAAAAATAAAAATATTAAAAAATAATTTTAATTACAAATGGCATAAAAGAAATTATTTAATTCGAAGCTTATTTCTTAATTAAAAACGATGATTAAATTCATTTGGTATTAAATTTTTCCCGAAAATAAAATAAAAGTACCTCTTTTCGATATATATACTAACAGTTCGTAAGAAGCAAAAAACCATTTTTCCAGTTTTCCTATAAAAGATGTGGGGAAGTAATTATCACATCCAAAAATGTATTATAAAAAGTAGGAAAAGTATAATCAGCTAATTTTCGTGAGAAAAAAACACACACACACACATATATAAAATCCCTGTTTTTTTCAATCTCTAGGTGTTTAATTATTTCAAAAGACATATAATGATTTTTTAAAAAAAATTCTTTGGTGCATCAATAAATTTAAAATGTACTCAAATCACATTTTTTTTTCGCGAATAAATCTATGGACTAAAAAAAATGGGAATAACAGACCTCCAAAATGTTTCAAATGTTCAATAGCTGCAAACATTCATACTTTTCCTTTTTAATCCGTTTCGTCTTTTGGTATCTTTTTTTTTTTTAAAAAAAAAGACTTATCTTACAAACAACATTTTAACTTTTCTTTTTTACCTTAAGAGGGTTGAGATTCAAAAAAGGGACAAGGAAAAAAATCCTCATCCTTCTTTTCTATCTAATTTTAGACTTACTTTACCAGATGGGGAACTTTTATTAAAAAGGCTAATCTTTCTTCAAATGTTTAGCTATGGTATAGGCACAAACGCAAACTTTTTTTTCTACCCCTTTTATTTTTACCCTTAAGCTATACTTGCTAAACATCGACAACTTGAATTATTTTTTTATCCTTTTTTTCTGAGATTTTTTTATGAAGTATAGAAGTAAAATATGTATATATAATCTTTAGAAAGAAAGATAATTTAAATTTGTGTTTGCACGTTAGGCATAGTATGTATGATAGGAGGATAGAAATCTTTTTTCTCCCCCTACGCAAACGATTTTTCTTTATTTTTGTTAATTAACTAAAAATGCCAGGAGGGTGTATGAGATGTGATAGCAACAGAAAGGGAGGGGGAAGGACGGAACTCGAATTAATAACTGAGTTTTTTTTTCCTTTGCACTACTTGAATGAAAGCTAGGCTATAAGGTAGAGGGGTGATGCACCCTTGTTTTCAAGCTTTCATTTGGGATTACGCAAAGTCTGGCCCCTTTCTATCTTAATGAGTTGGAAGGTACTCAGGGTTAGACTTCCAAATGAGTGTTCGGAGAGTATTCTAAACAGTGAAATCCACTTCTATTTCGCAGTCCCCCTCTAATTAGGTATCTAGATTAGTTTTGGACTCTTCTCATTTTAATATGTTTTTGCTTGCTGCTTTATTTTTTCATTTAGTAACTAACGCATGCTCCCTTTTAAGCACAAAGTAAGAACGTTTCTAAAAATGAGATTCTTAGGGTGATCATTCTAAAAGAAAAGTAAGCTGCAAATTCGATTTAGGAGCTTTGCAGTTATTTAAATTAGTTTTCCTCCCAATTTTGTTTGTAATTTAACTTGAATTGCATTTGTATTTGTTTTTTGTACTTCAATCTGGTAATTTTTTTTGGAGTGATGTAAGTGAAATCTGCACCAGCACGGGAAAAAATTCCCGTTAAAAGATTTTTTTATAGTGAAAAGTTTGAGCATTTTTAAGATTCTTATTTAAATGGATTGTTTTTAAATAATTTTATCCATTTTTTATCTAAATAAAATGAATGAATAAGAAATTTTGTACTTAGTTTTTCTGTATAAAAGACCCCTTTTAGGTGTCGAATGGGCACCCGAGCCTATTTAGTTTGTTTTCCTTTCCGCGTTTTTGCTGTGGTTTTGAAAATTTTTCGTAAATTTTAATCATTTTCCATACTGATTACACAGAAAAAAATTGTGGTTCTACGTTAGTTAGAAGAAATTTTACAACTAAATGTACCTAGAACGTTCGCTGGTGTCGTTTCGACACCAAGACAACTTATCATTATAAATAGCTGTCATTCAGTGAAAGATAGTTCACTAAGTAGACTGACACACTTGCACAAAGTAGTAAAACAAACTTACGGAAGCAATATCGTGCATTTATTTTACCTTAAATGTAATGTTATTGGGTTTACATCGGAAATGAATCAGTTATACTAAAATCATTGTGTATAAGTGTTTTGTTACATAGTATTTGCTTTTATGTCATTACGTATAAATTACGTAAGTGCAAGAAACTTAATATACTGAATAATAAATATTGAATTTACCAATAATGAATTTAAAAACAATTGCAAATTCACTAAAACACAAAAGTGCGAAATTAAAGAGTGTAATAGAAATGCAACTAAAAATGTGTGTCTTTTGCATGAAGATGATGTGCGGAAAATATGCAGAAAAAATTATATATCACTATATCACTGCAAATGAGGTATGTAGAAAATAGTATGCATAAAAACAATAAAAAAATGATGAAAAACTCGTATTCTTACACAAATAACGATTTTTCGTATTATACTAATGTTTATGAATATTATTATTTTATTCCATTTTACAAGATTAAGTAATTTGTTTTGTTACAGTCTTTTATGATATAAAGAGTCATAAAGTATAATTGTGTAAAATGACATTCAAAAGTCTTAAAATTAGACCTTACTAATCATTAGCCGAGAAATTATATAGTTGTTACAATTATTTTATGTATTTTATATCACGATGTCGGAACAGCACCGTCGGACGTTTAAGGGTAATCGAAATCCCGGACTTTCCAGTGTTAAAATAAAAATAACACAAAACATTTTTATAAACTATTTTTGATTGCATTTCCTGCTGTTAATTTTACTAATCTGATCTAGTACAAAAATAAAATATAAAAAAATTGCGTCTTTTTTTAAAATGTTTGTAACTTTCTTACTTATTAAATATTACCTTCCATTGCGTATGGCAATACTCGTATACATACTTCATCGACCAATAATAGTGTTTATATAATAAAAATTTTCCTTGACTCAACATGCCGTTATTGACTTATTTAAGACTATGATCTTAGTACACCTCATTACTTATTTCCTAAGTAGTTCATAAATCATGCCTTGTCAGTGGTGCGATACCTAAAACATTTGGCGAAAAAAATCTGAAAATTGTTGGCGTTCATAAATCACGCCAACAGTTCATAAATCAAGCTTAGATAAAACATTTGGTCAATTCAAGAGACTTATAGTACTATCAATCAAGTTTCAGTCATTTTTCTGTGAGCCTTAACATCATTAGCATAACCAGAACCATTTTCTATACTACATAATTTAATTCCTAAATAATTACTAACTTTGAAACCATCCAAGAAAAACAATTAGTTAGCTTATGAAACTTTGAGTCATAATCATTAAGCTTTCAATCAATTATTTATCAAAACAAATAAAATATATATCATGAGACTTATTATAATAATGAAGATCAGACATTAAACATTTTCAGAGTTGAATAATTTCAGCTAAGCTCTCATAATGTCTTCTAGTAACATAATCATTAAATAAAATATCCGTTACAATTCATACTATTTCTGTTTGACTTTCTTGTAATTGAATACTTACTTTAAATTATCATTTAGCATTCAGTCTTCATATTATTCTGATGTTAGTTAGATATACCTTAATTTATCTATGTTATACATTATTGTTTTAAAAACTAAGCATCTTTCAATCTATTCTTAAAACTTGAATTTACGTATACCGCCAAAAATGCTCGATTTTTTTCTGTTTTTTTGTGTACGTATTAAATTCAACATTTCGTCTATGATTACTATACGAGGGAGAGACCCAAGAATAAAAGAAAGTGAGCTGTTGTGCGGGTATATTTTGTAGTTATAAGATGCGCTGTTAGGTTGTGTTAGTTGGAGGTCTCTCGCGACAGTTAGTCAGTTTGAGTTAATAGGATTGTTTGTGTGTGTGTGTGTATATGTGTGTGTGTGGTGTTGTGTGCTTTCCTGTTTCAACCCTTTGGCGACTAATGAGATGGGCAACCACAAAGAACAAATAATGTGTGTTAAATTTGGCTTTTTGTTAGAAAAACAGCAGACGAGACCGTTGGAATGCTTCGAGGAACATTTAATGGCGAGGCTTTGAGAAAATCACAAGTATACAAATGGTTGGCTCTCCCGTTCCAATATGGCATTATATTAACTGCAGACATGCAGCGAGACTAGGGTGTCATTCGACAGGAAGAAATGATGAAGATATTTCCCAAAATATTACAATGCTCCAGCTAAGACAACTTTGGTAGTTCGACAGTTTTTGACCAACAAACAACAACACGGTGCTTGTTTCTCATCCACCCTACTCACCTGATCTGACTCCATTGGACTATTTTTTTCCACGGATGAAGAGAAGTCATAAAGGAAAGTAATTCAGAGATTTGGATGAATTCAAAGAAAACACCTTAACGGCTTTGAACAGAAACCTGCCTCAAAAGCTCCCGAACTACTCAGAGCAATGACGAAATCACTGGAACGTGTGCATTAGTGCACATGAGCAATACTTTGAAGGGAACTAATATATAGTTCAACAAACATGTAAAATAATAAAAATAAAAATAAAGTCTTGTTATTTTTGGGTTTTCCCTCGTATATAACTATTATTACTCTCATTTTGCTTCATACTTTCCAAATTATATAGGCACAAAAGAAATGGCACTATAATTCTTGACTTTATGTTTCTTCTAAACATAAAATTCAATGAAACATAACTTTGTTTTTACTATAAAAAAGTACGTCCCGTATAACCCTGAGAAAGTCTGAAAATTATTGCCCGTTGCCTAAATTACTAATATGTGTAAACGTGCAATTTCCCGCATACTTCATATTATTTTAAATTAGAACAATTATTTGATTTAAAAAGATAAATCTTCCTCACAATAATTAACCAGCATGAGCGGTACGAGCGATGAGTAGAGAACGGTGAGCATTGGCATTGTTAACCATTATCAAACTAGCCTATATTCCTGGTCAGTCTATCTAAACACTCCATGCAAACATATGTAGATAATCGCATGTTGAGATGCAAAAAATATAACTCAGACTGCAGTGGCGCACAAAGGAATTTTTTAAGGGGGGGGAGGGGTTGAATGTTCACCAGTCTTGTATCATGCTCCTTTTGAATTTGTCGATTTTCGGGAACAAAACACAGTAAAAAATTAATTATTGAACAAATAATTATCATTAATTGATAAAATTAATCATTAATAACAAATACTTATTTAAATTTTACGTACTATGTACTTAGAATTATAATCAATCCAAAATAAATCAAGGGCTTAACGGAGGGGGGTCCGGACCCCCAGGACTCCCCTCCCCCTATGTGCGCCACTGTCGGACGGCTATTTTTCTTAAAAATATATCTATACATCTAGATCATTCAACTGAATTAAATCTGCCTTTTACAAGTAGTTTTTTCATGCAAAGCTGAAGCAGAAAAGTATTAGTGAATATCAAAACAAGAAATTGTGAAGGAATATACATGTAATGAGGATATTTATATGGTTGAAGTGTTAAATTAGGAAATATTAATAAGCAGGCTACAGAAACAAAATGACAGTAGATATATGGAACAGAAATAAACCGATTTTTCTGTTTTGGTTCGGTTCCCTGATTTATTTATTTTGGCCACGGTAGCCGAGTGGTATAGGTATCGGACCGTGGCTTGCCTTGCCACGGGTTCGAGCCCTGTACCACTAAAGACCCACCGTGTAGGGCAGCGATGCACATTAAATCTGTCGAGAGCTGAAACTTCTTCCCGTTGGTGTGATGTGGTAGTTAGGAGAGGGGTGCCAGTTCAGGTGTCGTCCACGTCACTTGAACATGGTTCAAAATTACGTAGTCCGTCGCCAAAATCCCTCGTGTAGCTGAACAATGCGACGTTAATATTCAATCAATAAATCAATCAATCAACCCTGATTTATTTTTAAGTAAGACATATTTGCACTTTAGTATGGATTACTAAAACACTTCCAATGTAGGTTGAGTAAAAATTTTAACAGTATTAGAAACACAGCTTGAATCGAAGTTGATTTTGAAATACAAATTTAAAATTAAATTCTTTTATTAATTATTGTGATCCCCTTAACTTAATACGAAACCTATTTATTTTATTTGAATTTTCCTTTCTTTTTCATTTTAGTTCGCCCACTGGAAGTCTCAATAGAAGGCAATCGACGACCTCTCTCAGCCAATAGTCCTGTAGAACTGGTTTGTCGTGCAACAGGCTCTCGACCCCCGGCCACTATCACTTGGTGGAAAGGGAATACCAAGATGAAAAGGACGAAAGAGCGCATCTCCATAGATGGTTATGTCACTACCAGTATCCTCATCTTTACCCCAACGAGTGAAGACAGCGGTAAATATCTATCCTGCCGTGCAGAAAATCCTCTTATACAGGGGAGTGCCATTGAAGATGGATGGAAGTTGGACATCAACTGTAAGTTATATGCCATCAGTACTTCTATATGTCAACAATACTTTTAGTAAGCCTATACTATAAATTAATTTATGTATTTTTCCCTTTATATTTATTATAGTAAAGTTAATTACTTAAATTATTTTTTAAGTAAATGATTATGTTCGGAGACGTGATTTTGCAAAAGCGTATAAATAATATATATATATATATATATATATATATATATATATATATATATATATATATATATATATATATATAATCACAATAATCAATTAAAAAATTGAAATTATACGAATTTTATAATACAAAATCCTATTTCAAAATATCAATGGTGAATATAGAAGTTAAAATTCCATCGTTTTCAAACAAAATTAAAAATTATAAAATAAGAATTTATAAAATATCCAAGTGCAACCTCGGACTTAGGACCGATAAGTTAGGTTAAACTAGTTTGATAACACCAACCTTCTCCCTACTGCAACTTGGTAAGTTAATCGAAAAATATCCAATTCTCAAAAATTTAAAAATTAAAAAGTTAAAATTAAACCATTAAACTTGAAAAATTAAACTATTCGTCATCGCATTCTGAAAGATATTATAACATTAAATAAATTCTAAAACTAATTAGTGCATAATATAAGAGAACCATCGAACACCAAAGATGATGCACCCATCATTAAAATATTTGTATAGGTAGAAAAAATAGTTGTATATATAGGTATAAAAAAATTCTGAAATCCTAAAGTTCAAACCAAAAAATATCTAAAATACGAAAGTTCAAATTAAAAAAATATCTAAAATCCTTAAGTTCAAATTAAGAAATATCTAAAATCCGAAAGTTCAATTTAAAAAAACCCAGTATATTCACAAATGAATAGCGTAAATCATTAATATATATATTAGCGTGTAATATATATTATTTATACGCTTTTGCATAAAGTTATATATATATAACTTTATGTGGAACTGTTTTCCCTCTCTTGTATTTGGCGGGAAATTTAACCAGTTGTTACACTCCCTAAGTAAGTCTTACTATCTACATCTTGCATCGAATCTAAATCTATACTGAGAATAATAGTGGGCAATAGTTTTATAATTATGTTTTATTAGTTTAGTGATTTTATTTATAATATTTAAATTTCTTCTAATGTTATTATTTCCTTTCCTCTTGTTACGTAGTATGACAAATTACAGGTGAAGGTTGATTAGCCCTAAAACTTGCTTAAACCTGCAATCCTGGTTCCTAAGGCCAGGAGTTTGTTATTGTACAATTGTGCGTATTTTTTTCCTATTTAGTATAGTTATCTTAGGTTCTACAGCTATTAATGTATTTATATATTTTAGATTATATATATATATATACATATATATATAATAGTAATAATAATATATAAAAATCCTGAAAATATCTTGAATATCAATACTTATCCTGCATTATTGAATTGTGCTTTTTTTCTAAATGAACAAAGACATTTAAAGTAACTATTTCTTCTGTATAGAAATTCTCAGAAGCGAAAACATTTTTTATTCAAGGTAAAACTCAATTTATTTAAGAATTACAACAAATAGATTCATTAATCAATGCATTATATACTCGTTAAGTATAGCAAATTAAATATACATGAAGTCATAAATTATACAACAGATTTTTGTTAAACATAACCACACATTTTTAAAAACTGAATCTGGTAAGACTTTTCCTTCGTATCTTTAGTCCCTTTATAAAAATTCTTTTCTCAACCCTATGTCCGCGGGCAACATGCCTTCCCTCCATTACATCGATTAACATGTGCTCGTCGCTGTGCAATCACAATAAAAATGTTCTACTTTCAATAAAGTTCAATGTGAAAGTTTTCTCATTTTCTACAAATACTCACTTTTTTTGTCAAGCCTTCTATCAACCAAGTGAATGAAACCGATCTATCTAGCTACGTACATTTCAGAGTTTGTTCCTCTAAAGACAGAAGAACTGGAGGTCTAAAGAACTACACTGTCCAAATCAATTTTATCAGATGAGAACTTCTGGATTATATCTGAAAGAAACAAGCTTTAATTCTTGGAAAAAGCAGCATATAAATTCAAATCGCGTTTCGGTTTCACATACTTGTGAGAGTTACTGATTTCTACAATCTCAACACCATAAAATCAAAGTGCATATAGTCATTTTAAGACTGCCTACAGGCAGGAATATCGTAATATTCTCCTAACTACTAAGCAGTAGCCAATTAAATACAATGCCAAAGCTCGCATTGGCTTTCAGAGTTATATTTCTTCAATTTTGCATGCATTACTTAAAAATTATTTAGCAAGCAAAGGAAAACAATTTTATACGTTAAGTTTTACTGTAGGAATTAAATATTTCTTTTAATTTTTATGTACATGCATTATTAACTCTATCCAACTATAACTCCACTTTGAAAAAATAAATGGTGCCCGCTCTCCAACAGATATTTTATAATGTGCTCTTGGGGACAAAAAGACTGGAAACCCCTGATGTAGAGCATAAAAAGTACGATAAAAAGAAAAATACTTTCGATTTTTTTTCTTTTGAAACTTTTCTGAGAATATATGCATTTGTTTTCTCTTTCATTGTAATAATTTTCTTTGTGCATTTTGATAAATGTCTTTCTTTTAGCTTCATTTGTTTCCACTCTTAATGACTATTAACATACAAAGAATGATCAGCAGAAGATAAGGTTTTTAGAAATTGTTTTCAACAGTAAATAAAAGGCCTTTATTTGTGCAGTGTACAAACATTAAAAACAGGGTATCGGTAAAACAATTAATAAATCGCGCTTTACGTTTAAAGCTAATGTAGAATTGCCGAAAAGGAAGCTAGTAATTTTTTCCTTAAAATAATTAATTATTTACACTTTAAAACCTGTTAAATGAATCATGATGCGTGGAATCATATTAAAGTTATAACTTAGTGACAACCATCTGGTGTCCATTGTGACTCAAGAAAACCAGCTTCTATACTTTAAAAGTATTTAAAAGTGGGAAAGGTTCACAAATTTTGACATCTTTCAATTTTCCCATTTTTATAAAGTATGAACATTTTTTACGCTTTTAATGCTGCAAAAATTATTATTCCACGTGCAGTAGTAGTATTTCTAATAAGTTTTTGAAAATGTATTACGTCCTGTCAGATACCACCTGCCACGCCCACTAAAAGCCATTTTCCTCAAAAATAAAATTTTTACCATATAAGGAACATTTGTTCCTAAACTACTGCACTTAAAGCTTATAAATTTGCAGAATTAATATAATTACATTGTAATACTTTATAATCCAGAGACTTTTTCAAAAACACATTCTGATTTAATTTATAGTATTAAACATCATGAAAATTCCTTGTTTTTGAAAACAAAAAAAAACCCCCAAATTTGTGCAAAAAAATAATCTTTTTTGAAAATAACTAGACATATCTCCTATTCATAAAAACTCTGATTAAAGTATGTATTATGATTCAAAGAATATTCAGTTAAAAAATTGGAGATTTTTATTCAGTGGAATGTTTATGTAAATGTTCCTTATAAATACCTATTTTTGACATTACTGAGATACAGATCTTGTTTCGTGAACCTACCCCCTTAAAAAAGAATCACACAATGAATGTTTTCAGCTAAAAAAGTTGCCGTGGTAGCCTTGGAATTATGATCAGAAACTCGTGGCTAGCGTGTAGCTGGTTCGAGTCCTAGTGTCTGTGAATACCCGACACCTTGCCTTTAAATTTGTCTTAATCAAAATCCTCACTTGTCATGTTGGGAGATAAAGACTAGTTCATGTGTCGTCACTTGACAGCGGCTCAAAATAACGAGTTCCGTCGACAATAGCCCTCTTGATGCTTTACACTGCGACACGTTAATATAACTCTCGTTCCAGCTAAAAATATATTTTTATCTTGCTGTATGTTATTCAAAATATATACAAAATTTGAATATAGAATTTCTAGCTTGTAATGCTAACAAAGCAATATAAAAATAAACCTTTCCTTTAAAAAGTTTTGATAAACTTCCAAATATTAAGAACACTCCATATAACTTTTACTTTATAGGCAAATAATGTACCAATATTATATAAATTGCTTACATGGGGATAATTATAATCATTCATGTTTGGTTAAATTTTTTATATATATATATATATATATATATATATATATATATATATATATATATATATATATATATATATATATATATATATATATACTTAGGAACATTGAAAATAGCGACCCAAGAAGGAAGCTAAGTAAAATCGCGAAACTTTGCAAATAATTACAGCGTAATGTGATATGCAAATGTTCCAAGTTTTGTGCCAATACGCATGTCGCTACAATCAAGAAGAGGGTGCTATATAAGCCAGCGCAAATTCGAAGATTCTTAAACGTGACGATTACCCGCCGATTGTAGGAAGACTTTGGTAAGCGAAATATGTCAGGTAAACGTGCTAGAAGACATTTCTCACAGTTAAGCGAGTTTCAGAGAGACCTGATCATTGGGATAAAAACTGCAGGCTGGTCGATGCGCCGTGTTGCTGGTAAGGTTGATCATCCGGAGTATGCCGTTAGAAATTGTTGAGAGCAGTGGACACGAGAAGGTACCCACGTGCGGAAAACCGGGTCTGGAATTACCAGGAAGACCACGAGGAGAGAGGATCGAAGGATCGTGCGGAAAGCACTTGTGGACCCCACAGTGACTTGTACAACTATACGAGCAGACGTAGGAGTAGCAATTGTTCCACAAACAATTTTCAGACACAATGCAGAAGCAAATTTTAAATCCAAGCGTCCTTTCCGTGCACTCCCTATAACACCAGAACATCGGGAACTGCGTCTACAGTGGGGCCAAGCCAGATCAATGTGGAATGTCACAGATTGGCAAAATGTTGTGTTTAGTGATGAATCTCGGTTTGTTTTGGGAACAGATAATAACCGTATACGGGTGTGGAGGCGCCATGGTGAGCGGTACAATTCCGTCTACCCTGTTCTACGTCACACTGCCCACACAGCTGGTGTAATGGTCTGGGGGCCATAGCCTATGATAGCAGGTCCACTTTCATTGCGATGCATGGAACCTTAACGGACCAACGTTACGTTGATGATATTCTTCGACCCCATATAGTACCTTTCTTAAAAGGTCTCCCAGGGGGCAGTTTTCGAGCAAGATAATGCTCGTCCTTATACAGCAAGAGTTGCTCAAGACTTCCTACGTCATTTTCAAACACTTCCCTGACCAGACCACTCCCCCGCTTTGTCCCCTGTAGAGCACGTGTGGGATCAGCTAAAACGACTGATGTCATCGTGTCACTCTGTTCATGATTTTGAATTGGTTGTTCAAGATTTGTGGGCCCATCTGCCTCAGGACAACATAAGGTGTCTAATGAACTCAATGCTAGACCGTGTGGCGGCATGTATTGCAGCTGGAGGTGGTCCAACGCGCTATTAAAGTTGCCCAGTATTTGTGTCATTGCACACCCTGCATTTGTTTAATTGTCTTGTTTTTAAGATCAAGTGAATCTCTCATCTGTGTAATTATGTGTATTAAATTTCATTTCAATCCGATTCTTTCTTCTTGGGTCGATATTTTCAATGTTCCTGAGTATATATATATATATATATATATATATATATATATATATATATATATATATATATATATATATATATATAGTCTAATGATCTACAAATGAGGAATAAACATCCATTAATAATATTCGAAAAACCCATATACATTAGGAAAATCACACAATGAAGGACACATGAGCAACCGAGAATAAAAATTATATAATGGATGCTGCAGTATTATTAACATTGCTGACTTAGAACAGCTAATATATAAGATAATTTATATAAAAGGGGGGCGGGTTGAACATGTTTTTTGCCAAACGAACCTTCCCCATTTATGTAAATAATAATGAGCAAAAATATATTGAAAGTAATGGATAGTAGTATTTAAATCAATTGCAAGATAGAGTTAACTTACAGATATATATATGGCATGTTTTGAGTCGGTATCAGACTTAATTTTAAAAAAGACCTTTATGTAATGAATTCTGGACATCATCTGACGCTAAGAGGCAGATAGTAAAAAGAACAAAGAACACCAAAGTGAAATCAAAGTGTTTTACCACTTAAGTCCAGATGTGAAAAGTACCACTGAATTTTTCGATGTACTTGAATGTTAATGCTGACATATATTGGGCTATTAAATACAATGAACTGGCATCAGAAATGTTTAGTGGTTAGGTCATATGTTTCGGATAAATAATTGGGTGATTTATTTAATACTTGAAGCTGTAATGAAAAATAAAAGTTAAGTGCTACATAGCAAATTTAATTTTAAATCGTATTTAATTATCTTTACATAGAAAAAAGTCAAATTTAGAAGTTTAAAAATAGTTAAGGTATGGGACTACGTTCGGGACAGCGACTTAAAAGAACGTATAAATGGATAATTTTCATGATATTTAGTGTCGCTTGGATTTGAGTAAGTGTATAAAGTTGTTTTAAGAATATTAATAAAATATAAAGTTATTTAAATGCTATATTTTGGCTCAAGGTAAACTTCGAATTACCTATTTCCAAAACATTCGCCTTTTATGAAAAATGCTTCTAGAAAAATAATATTTTGCTTATCTAAAGCAAAGATTTCTCCAGAGGGCCTCAACTAGGATTTTTGTAAAATCCCTATTATGTTCCCAGCTACTACCAATTGAAATAGTCATCGGTGTTTATTTCTTAAAATTTCTCCACTCTGTTGTATTAAAATATGGAAAAATCCACTTCTAAGCTATATATTTAAAAAAAATCCTAGTTCAGGCCCTATACAAAGGTCTGAGGAATACACAGGCAAACTATTATTATTAAAAAGCATTTTCCATAAAAGGAGAATGTTTTGAAAATAGGTAATTCTACGTTCATTTTTTACCAAAATATTGCACCTAAATATTTTTATTCTAATAATATTCTTAAACCCATTTTATACATGCATTCTAATCTAAGTGACACTAAATATCGTAGAAATTATCCATTTATAATACACTTTTGCAAAATAACAGTTAGGGGGGAAAATGTTCATAAATTGCTTTCTTAACATGTCTAGAATACGGTAGTAAAGCGATTCTTTAAAATGCGAAGTCGTTATAAAGAAGCAGATGTTAAAACAGCAGCTGTTCGGTGCGCTAAGATTTTCATTGTTTTAATCGGACTTGAAACTTTAAACGCCTTTTCTCAAAACTGTGTTTTTCAAACTTTCCTCCATCATATCTCAAGAGCAGTTAGACAGAATGACTTTAAATTTATAGGGTAGACTGAGCACAAATATACGCACCAAATGAACTATGATAATTCCAAATTCAAAATATTTCTATTTTTTATGGCAAAAACATTAAGAAAAAACATGAAATTCGAAATTTTTTCTTCAGATGTCTACCAAAAATTATTTTTCTTTTTAATATTTTCAATTAAGTACAGTTCATTCAGTGCATTTGAGCTTATAGATTAAAACACCGCTGATTTTTTTTGTTTTGTTTTAGCCGGAATTGTGGTGGGCGTCCATTTTTTCGAGGTGTGTGTGTTCAGAGCGCTATAACTCACGTTCGATTGGATATTTTAGGCTAAATATTTATACATACTCTTAAGATACATATAAACAAATGATAAAAATCATAAAGTTCCGTCGTCTTACTGGTTGTCAAAAAAAAATGCTTAAAAAACTGGTTGTTACATGGGTAAACCCCCTTAAAGAATGACAAAATATTTGCAAATAATGATAATAAAATGCTTTTAAAAATATAGAGCATATTTTAAATAATAAACTAATGTTGCATTTTATTCATTTTTTACCGAAACCAGTAATGCACTTTACTTTTGTTTTCGTTAAAAGTTTCAAAAAAAAAAAAAACGGAAATGCGTTGTTTACGAAGCCACTACTCTCGCACCAACTCCTTTAATGAATATTATTCTTTATTTATAGAGAATCACTTCAACCGCGCAAATCCGTAAAAATTTCGTAGGTTCATTAATTTTAACTTTTATCTATCCCATTTTTTTTTTCACTCCTTCCTCTCTTCTGAGCCATCAGAAACCGCTGACCGTGAACAAAACCGAAACATTAAACGAACTGACCCTCACCTTCCCCCCCTCTGGGCTGACCGCGAAAGAGCAGACGATAAAGTGGCGTTCTTGGATCTCCGCCAGATCGACACCGACACCCGGGAATTTCGGTGGAGATAGGGGGCGGGCCTTAATGAAAGGAGGGGGCAGGAAATCCACTATCCATCAGATCCAGTCCAGGCAGAAAGGAGGGAAGGGAGAAGTGGAAGATTCACCGGATGGCATGGTCCGGCAATCTGGGTATTTTTATTCCTGGATCTCATGTAGTTGTGCTAATCTGAAGAGTGTTGAAGGACTGAAAAGGAAATGCTTTCTATAAGCGGATTCAGATCCTTGCTTCGGAAAGCTTAGAAAGATTTATCATTGATTAATGTTCTTTTCACAATAGAAAAATTAATTAGAACATCTCGCCCAATATGTACATCATGATAAAGAATTTAAATATCAATAGACACATGTGAACTTCTTTCTATTGTCTTGTTCAATGGTTGCCCCTGACTGTAAAGAATTTGCTTAGATGTGTCCTACATGTTTGCTGCAATACCTTGAGATATTCTGCGTCACCCAAAGCTATCTCATTTAGAAAAGTGTGTTCATGCATGCCGGCATATTATTGTACTCTATTTATTCGAATCTAAGCTGCACCCCAAATTCTGAACACGCTTATGTAAAAAGATAAAATAATAGCTTATAAAAACATCAGTATCACGTACAATCTAAACTGCACCCGATTTTAAGTAGCATTGGCATTTGAAAACGAGTGCATTTATATTCAAGTAAATTAATCGAATCAATATTTTAATAGTTCGAATAGTAAAGCAGTGAATAACAATTTCAAATTGTGCTTACTGAAACACAGCGGAAAAGTATTTCATATTAAGGTATCTGACTACTTCAACAAATTATTTTTTTAAAAAAATGAAGATATGGAAATTTTGTTTTGTGGTTTTTAAATTTATTTAGTGCATTTCTGAAAAAAAAAAATGCTAAAATTAAGAAGAGGAAAAAGGAATTATTACTACTGAAATGGCAACACACACACACACAAATTGGTAAAAATTTACAATTACATAAACGGGGTTTGCTGTGTACAAAATGTTTATGAACAAATTCTCAATTTTTTTTGTTTTGTTGTGTTATTTTTCAATTCCTTTTTGAAATAACTTTCAGGATAAGATATATTTTAGCATTTACAAAAATTAGATCTCTTTATCATAATGATAATATAAAATCGCCTAAAAAAGCAGTGATTATATTCACATAAAGGACTGCAATTTTTTTAATAAAACAGTGATTGATAAATCTGAAGGTCAAAACACTTCTACTACTACACAAAACATACGCAAAAAATTTCATTTAATAATTTTCAAAACTTTTTGAGCAAACGCTGTCCCCGTTTGAGCATTTTCGAAAAAAATCCAATTTCGAGTAAAACGCATTTCAAAGTTTGACATCTTGTTTAAAGTTATTTCATCTGATTTCACTAAACACTGAACTTTTTGTTCAAACGAATGGAAAATAAAAATTTAAAAAAATTAAAAAAAGAAACAAAGAAAAGACGGTTTACAAAATAAAATCACCAAAAAAAAATCGTAAATTTTTGAAAAAATTCACTATATTAAGGTAGTCGGATACCTTAAGATTTTAAATTTTACATCAAAAATTATCTCAATTCTTAATGAACGCATGACTCTTGAATAAATCATGCAGAATCAGTGATAATTCGATGAACTATAAATATCTAGATCATAATAAATTTGCGTTTTGCAAAATATTTGCTTTGTACTATGCTAATCCTGATAGACTTTTAAATTATCAATAAAATTGTTGCGGTGAATTTTCAAATGACTTGTTTAGGTGTCTATGAATTTAATTTTATTTGTCTATTACTAAGTTTAGTTAGTTATTCTCGATATAAGGTAAGAACTAAAAACAGTTTTTCTAGTGGGATTTATGATTGGTTATTAATATTTTGATGTAATTTGTTAAATTTAATGAACGATTATTATTATTTGATCTCGTTAAATAGTTTAATGGTAAGTTTTCCTCCAGATATACTGTTATGTATAAAATATGATTGGTTAAATGATATATGAAGGGAAATTTTAAAGTAATATGCATTATTTGAGAGCATGACTTTCAATACAAAATATTTTCACAGAATCTTTCCAATTAAAAATATTGTCTTTTTAATTTTCTTTTGTTTATTGAACTTCCATGTATTCAAAATTATCAGCAATATGTTCAAAAATTAGATGAATTATATAGAATTTTGAAAACTACATACCTAATTTTAATATTTAACTTTTCCTTATCTATAGAAATAGGCGGTTTTAAAGAGAAACAATTAATTAGTTAGAAACCATTTTCACTGATTTGAAAGCATTTAAGTTCAAATCTGTTAAATCATTAACTTCATCTGTATGCACTGTAAGTTTGAAGCATGAACTAGCTCATACTTAAATAAAAAAAAGAGACGAATGTCATATATATAATAAATACATTTATTTTCTGAATCATATAAAAATTTATATTATTTTTCTAAAGGAGCTGGAAAATTACTCACCTGAAATTAATAATGTACTTTAATTAATCTCAGATAAATAACACTATTTCTCACTTGAAAATAAAAGAAATATTTTCAATTAAAATATCGCACTTTAGAATAGATTTAGATTTCAAATAAACTCATAAATGCAATATGTTTCCATGAATAAAAGTACGCCTGAGTTACAGAAACATATTCTTAAAATAAAAAATGCATATATTTGCTTAGAAGCAAATATTTCTTGAGATTCGCAGTATTTTTCGATAAATTACGCTCAAACAAAGATTTTATTGTAACGTAATTCTATGAATTGCTCTTTTCAAGTAAATGATTTTTCAAATTAACTGTGCTATCTCTTAAGTATTCGAATTAAACTAAAATTAAAGGAATTCGAGCGCTTCACTCGAGTATAAAATATTTAAATTACACTATTTCTAAAACAAACAGCGACCTCTTTTCAATTTTAAAAGGGAAAAAAAGGAAAAGAGATGCTTTTGGGAGCTAATTTAATTGATCGTATCTCTCATAGAGGAATGTTAATTCCATAGGTCTTAAATTGCAATCTAATAAAACTAGTACTCATTTTCTGTATCGAGAAAAGCGAAAAGCAAATGACCGAATGCTAATAGAAGAAGAAATTTATTCGTAATCTAATATTTTTATCTTGTCTTAATCCAATTTTTCAAGCCTCAGTAATTTGATGCAGTTAAGGTTCTTTAATGCGATGTACTGTTGATTGACTTTCTGGCGTTTTCTTCTTTACACTTCAGCTAGGAAGTGCCTCATCAATCATTAATTTCAGAAAAATTGGGTTCGCTCTTCCAAACATTAAAGGGAATGTGACGTTTTATTGAACGAAAAAAAAATTCTATTAGTTTAAAAATAGTGTAGTTTTCATTAAATTTGATGGTTTGAAGATTCGTTTATTTTAAGCTTAAATAAAAGTAACATATATAAGTGCATACTGTACACAGAAATATAATTTAAACTTTGATGGTATAAATTTAAAAATAAATTGAAACACAAAATGTGACTTGTTTGTCTTTAATATGATGGTACATAAATTATAAGGAAAACACTAGGTTGAAAAGCGGTTTTGGTACCTTTTTATTTTTTCTAACTTTCGAAACGTAAATTATAAGTTTTGTAACACGGATAAAGTCATAATTATCTTTGAAAATCATTCCTTACGCGTGACTAGAAAAAGAAAATATGAAAGTAATTTATCTCAATGCTTCAACCAGCTATGCTATCATACTATAATGCCCATTTACTTTAAATTGTTAATAGCTTAAGATCGTTAATCCTGTAAATCATTTCAATTGGATAATCTATAAAACACAAAATTCCCCTGTTGAATATTTAAAGAACAAGATATATTATTAAAAAATTCGGATTTTTTCACTATAAAGTAAATAAAATTATCGTAAAAAAGACAAGAATATTTAAGTTTTAATGCGGAAGAATCATCTATATAAAAAGTATATGTTTCTCTATAAATTATGTATTATATATTGAAAGTTAGACAGAAAAATGCGAATGTATTACATATATGTTAGGTCTGGAAAGTTTAACTTAAAAATTAAGTGAATAATAAAGAAAATAGAGCGAACTTTTTAATAGCACGTAGGGATTTGAAGGTGAATAGGACTATTTAAAGGTAGGGCGAGCACTGACGTAGATAAGAGCATAATCGAGAAGAGAGGCTGGTGACTCCTTGCTGTTATGCTGTATTTTGTTCCGTCCAATTGGATGCCAAATGGCCGTCATCATGGAGTAGCTAAGCTTTAAGAATAATAAAGCACATATATTTTAAAGATGACTTCTTCCTTCATTTACCAGAAAGCCTGGGGCCTGACACACACACATATGCATACATACATACATATATATAATTGAAAAATCCGTCGAAAACTTAAATCTGAAAAGACACTGATTTCCACTAAACTATTTACAGTTTACTATTATATTCATACCTGGATATTTTAATCAAAATTCCAAAGAACTTCTTGAAATATTTAGAAGAAAATTTATAAGGTAATGAGAAAATTTCAAATTAAACGTTTTTTTATAATTTTAATACTTAGCTTTAAAATAAATTGAAGACTTTTAACATATCGTTAGCTTCAAATTTTTCAGTCGCTTTCCTTAGTATATTAGTCATAAAGTTTTCTCATTTTGTGAATCTACATTAAAAATGTTGATGTGACTGATACATACATTTTAATTAGATATTTCGTCCAATCCATTGGTGGAAAATTACCGAAAACTTCTTTCATAATAAAAATTAACAATCTATCCTCTATTAATTAAAGTATACCTGTAAGTAATATTTATCTTTTGTATGTTTTATTGACCTTAAATTACAGTCATGATTGTTCTAGCTTATATTTTTTTTATTTCATTTGGGAGCAGAAACTTAAAAGTATATTCTGAGATTTTTGCCTTATCATTCTCTCTCTCAAAATATTATCATATATTGTTTTGAGCTTGCAAATGTTTTTAAATTGCGTATCTATTTAAAATATTTTAACATACTATTAGTATTCTTCATTTTTTAGAAAAAGGATGTATAATATATCTGATATATTATAATATATCTGATTTGAAATTTCCTTCGGCATATGCGTTAAAATTGCATGAAAAACCCCTTCGTATATAATCCAACAAAGTTTTATTAATATAATTTTTGTTATTTTATGTTTTTTTTTCTAGGTTTATCTATTTCAATGCAATATTCTGATTCGAGGTTTTGTGTAAAAATCATCTGGATTTTCTAAATTTAATTCGGTCGTTAACGTTGCCAAAAATATCGTCTGCAGTTTGGGTAATTTATTACATTTTTTTTTTCCTTGCGTTTTCGGATGCATGAGTCCAGCACTGAAATATTATTGTACTTCTTATAGTTTTGGAATTAATTATGTTATTAATTTATAATTAAAAATTGAGACTCGGCTTTTGTTTTGTCCTAGAATCGATTTTTTAAAAAAATTATCATAACACATACAGGAAATGTAAATAGTTCCCATGTTTTTATCAGAGTTAAAAATGTATATTGGCTTTTTAATTTGGTATTCGTATTTTATCTTATAAATTCGTTAATTCATAAATTATTAATTTATATTCTGGTTTGAAATTCATACTTTGAAAGTAGTGTTATTAGATCCATTTCAATAAAATTTCTGATAGAAATAATTTGTTTCCTCTTTTAAAAAGTATTTGTTCCCAGAAATATAATTCAATTTAATCTAAATGTTTTCACAATATATATATATATTGATTTATTTCATTTTTGGTTTACTTTATAATTTTGAATTTCGAATCTAAACAAGAAATGATTTCTCAAATAAAATCTCCAAAGCCGCCTTTAGAAGATGAGTTGGTAAAGCCTTAGATCACTTTTAGTACACAACCGTACCAAAACATCGTGCAAATCGATTTCACCCTTTACATCATCCACTCACATGATTACGATTCCTGTATCCTTTCAATGTTAAATTGAAAATTGGTACTACGTAAACAAATACAAATCCATCGAATTGGCGTTTGCATAACATGTCTCCAAAACTATGCGATGCAACATTTTATTCCTAGCGTAGCACCTTGAAAAGCAGATTTGCGGAAGAATCTGGTTTTAATTTCCCTGCGGACCTACTGTTGCCCAACTGAGACCTCCAAATCCATTTTGTACAAAAAGAATACTCGTATAAAAGAATGTTTTTTCTTCAAAGGGATTTTCTTGCCATATTTCGCACCGTCGTCACTCCCTTTTCCCCAAGAATTGCCCAAACACGTACGCCATCTTTTGCACAAGTGGAAGATTTACTATTTTAGATTGCGTTATTAAAAAAGGAAGATCCCCATTTTTCAAGTGAATTCCTTTCCTTTCTTTTATTTTTGGTTTGTTTAGGCATACTTGACTACTGAAGCTATGTTTACTTTCTTATTAAATATTGATAATATTAAACTAATCATGGATTAAAAAGTAATGCTCTGATACTCTTTCGTGAACCATTTAATTCTCTTTTGAATTTCCCGCAGTTTTTAATGTTTAATTAACAATTAAACAATAACATTTAAGGAAATATATTTTATTTTGCTGAATTTTATGTTTACATTTAAATTTTAAGGGTGGGAAGAATACTTTCCTAGGAACCCTTCACCGTCACAAAAAAGTTAAATTTAATCATGATTATTTGCCATGAAAAGATGAGAAGCATGTTGCAATGCACACTGGGACATCACATTCTGCACACATGTAGCGAGTCCTCTTTTCATGTCCATTTCTGCTAAATTTCCTACATCGTCTATAGTTGGAAATCATCTTTGGCGTAAGATTTCCCTCACTGGCTAAGCGCACAACATCCGGAACTACACACTTATTTGCTTGGAAGCTAGCATGACATCTTTTCCTTTTTCTTGAGGAATATATGTCAATTAGTTGACGAACTAGTGCTATATGGAACGTTATCTGGTCTAAATTTCAATTACTTTTGTTCATTTGCCACAGTATGAAACTATTCATGATGGCAAGGCAATAGGAAAATAAAATATTAGTAATGGAATTAGACTCTCCATCGTTATAATAGCAAGGTCAATATATTATAATGGCTTTTGCGTTTCCCACAGGTGTATTTCGTAGTGCCATGTTGTGCGAATCTGTACGGAACCTTTCCACTAATATTCTTAGGCATCTTTTTGGGGATTATAAATTCGCGTATATTTCCAATCAACTCCAAAGAGTGAACGGGATATGCAAAGTAGAGCGTTGTAAGCTAGCAAGTATGAAGGATATTGAGCCAGCAGCAGTAGCCTCAAATTTAGAGGATTCCACGAGATTACGTTAGTGAAGCCGCATTGCTGTTATTCTACGGAAGAACTAGAAAGCTGATATACCAAGCGGTAACTATAATTTATGTACGCTTAAAATAAGCTTTAGTTTAGTAAAATTAGTTAAAGTTAATGAAAGCTAATAATTCGAGTACGTGTATTTCTTGGACCTCCTATTTCGGTACACCTCATTTGATCTTGAGCATAATTATTGATTATTTTCATTATTCGTAATTTAATTTAATATTAAAGGTAAATCCCTTTTATTTGACGTAACATAGACATATTATATGTTATTAGAGTTTTTTTTTAGACTTGATAAAATAAATACAAGTTATTACTATACAAAATGGCTCTTAGTGATTATTTGCCTCAAATTAATCTTGGTATTCAGGGTGAGACCCAGGGGGTCTTCACAATGTTGATGGGAAGTAATCTACCCAAGGCGCACAAAAGGGTTAACCCTTCGATCACGGGCGATGATTTTATATAAAGGAATAATCCTTTATATAAAATCGTGGACTAGTTTTATTTGGTATTTATGTGCAAAGCTAAAAAATTGGCTTAAAAATAATACTTGTGGATGGCATTTAATAATGTAAAATGTTCTAGGCCCCATAGCGTGTAAAATACTGAGTGAAAAGTGACTGAATTTAACTTACAAGCACAAGAGAGTAAGCGGTTTGGGTTTCTAAAGAAAAAAATAGTTCCTAACGTTACCACCAAAAGAAGATTAAGTGTTGTGAGTGTAATATATGGGTCAAATGGATACCAAACCTGCATAAAAAAATTTTTTAAAAATTCTTATTCATGGAAGATAATAGATTTTACTTAAAAATGTCCCTTAATATGATCACCTTTCTAATATTTCTATACCTTACTTGGGATACGTGAAGTTTTCAATCTGCATGTATTCGCCTGATGCGTAACGTTTATTTTATTCTTTAAAGAATATATTCTCGTTGCACAAAGCTATTAATTTATACTTATGATAGAAATTACAAGGATTTGGAACATTTTACCTTGATGGTCATGCCATGGGAAATGTGCGAAGCTGATTATTCAGTAGTTTGATAAACACAGTCTCCAGATATGCTGCACCCGAAATCCTACTTGCAGTAGCATATCGCCTTTCATAAAAATGGCTGAAAAGAGACATTCATTTCAGTTTTGCTATGTTCTCCTGTACATTGGCATACTTGGCTGAATTGAGAGAGCAAGTCTCTTGTTTACGTGGGCGTTATTCTTCATAAAATAAAGTTTGAGGATGAAAGAAGCAGTTAAGCCGTAGTATGTTGTAATTCTTTTGTGAATCGAAATGAGTTTATCGTGATGTTTGAGAAAATTAAAGGTAGCGTGAGAGTTAGGAATTTAAATATTTGGTTCATTTACGTCACAGCTACTAATTACAGTAAAGTTACTCAAAATATTGGTACTTCATTAAAGTTCAGAATGCGATATTTGTGAGGGAAGAGCCAACAAACCGTTGTCTTCTGTGTTTTCATATGGACTCTCTACGGGGTGGGATGGTCCCTTTCTATTCACGAATTACATCCTGCTCTTGTGCGGAATGAGATTTTCTCACGATCAAAGGTTGATGGAGCGATGACAAAAGTTAGAGCCCAAAAAATTTAGGGTGCACTTGAGCATAGGAACGCAGTTTTCCTATCTACAAAAAGAAGTCAATTTTCCAAAAGTGTGACGAGAAAACGTTACACAACGGACCCACAATGGATTTGTGTCAGTTTAAATATGATCGTTATTTGCACTGTTATCGCTGGAATTTATAAAGGAAATACTGGTAATTTCACTCTTTCGATAAAAATGACTTGGCTAATGGTCATGCATATTTATTAATATCGAAAGGATATTTATCTATGAAAGATGATAATTCTCTCAAGTTTTACTATTTTTAATCTTCATATAATTTTTCTTTATCGGAAAATTTAT
Organism: Trichonephila clavipes; assembly: GCA_019973935.1. NCBI lineage: Eukaryota > Metazoa > Arthropoda > Arachnida > Araneae > Nephilidae > Trichonephila > Trichonephila clavipes. Next base: position 701,765 of record BMAU01018918.1, read on the forward strand.
GGATATGTGTAGCTTTTTACTTGAAAATAGTGCTAAACTTTCATCGAGTGTTGTTTATGGAGCCTTTTACTTTTTATTTGAGATAAAAAAAAATATTGGCTCTGAAATTTTCGTTGTAAATTTCTTGACTCTTATTCTAAAAAAAATCCCTGCTGCTCATATGTATTAAAATATTTCAACATAAATACAAAATATCCCTTTGTTAATACTAATTGAAAATAGTTTATAATGAAGATTTCAAACTCTTTCGAAGTTTTTATTTCTGTTGATTAGCTTAAAACAGGATATGATTCAAACTTTAAAGTGGAACATAGTAAAAAACAGTTGGTTGCACTATTTCTTTAACTGGCATGTTTCAAATGTGATTAATATAAGTTTTGCTTAAGGTATCCGACTATGTTCGAAACCGGGATTTTGCAAAAGCAAATAAATGGATATTATTAATTATATTTAGTGTCACTTATATAGCTTAGAAAATGTATATAAAATTATTTTAAGAATACTATTACAATAAAAAATTATTTAAGTACAATATTTTGGCAAAAGATGAATATACAATGAACAATTTTCAAAATATTATCCTTTTGGGAAAAATGCTTCGATTATAGTAACATTTTGCCTGTATATAGATCAGACCTGTGTACAGAGGCTCAACTAGAATTTTTTAAATATATATCTTAGAAGTGGGTTTATCCATGTGTCACGACAACAGAGGGGAGCAATTTTAAGAAAAAAAAAACGCCAATAATTATTTCAATGGGTTGTAACTCTGAAAATAAAGTGAATTTTTAAAAAAAAATATTTCAGACTCTCTGGAGAAGTCTTTACTTTATATAAGCAAAATATTACTATTTTAGAAGCATTTTTTATAAAAGGAGAACATTTAGAAAAAAAAGTTAGTCTAAGTTAATTTTTTGCCAAAATATTGTATTTAAATAAATTATTTTTTGTCAAAATGTCCTTAGAACACTTTTATACATGTATTCTAATCTAAGTGACGCTAAATATCGGGAAAATTATTCATTTATGTGCGTTTTTTAAAATCCATTAGAATTATCCATTAATGTGCTTTTTTTAGTTTTGATAGTCATAAAATAACTAATGCTTGAGTTTATGTCTACCATTTACATTAAGACATTTAATAAAACATTTATATATAGTATATAATATATATATATATATATATATATATATATATATATATATATATATATATATATATAGTAAAATAAAATAAAAGTACAAACGTTCTAAGACTTACAATGCCAAAGAAGAAAGAAAATGGAGTTCACGAGACAAAGCAAATGTATAAATTAACAAAGTCTTTGGACTAAACTTGAAACCTATTATGATTTCTAAAGCTGTCGCTGAATTAGGCCAGTGATTTCGGGTTAGCAATGCTTTATGGACCCACCTTCCCCTTACAGCACAAATTTTAGAAAAGAAAAAAAAGGAAAAAAATAGAGCCATGTTAAAAATTTGAGCCTATTTTTAAACGTGGATGTGAAAACCAGCAATATAGTAAAATAAAATTATGAAAAGAACATTAATGTATCTTTCAAAGAGAGGAATAATAATAAAATTTTCTATTGAAAAATTAGGATAAACAGGATAAAAACTTTATTTATATATATATATATATATATATATATATATATATATATATATATATATATATATATATATAATATATATATATATATATAATATATATAATATATATAATATATATATTAATATATATATATATATATATATATATATATATATATATATATATATATATATATATATATATATATATATATATATATATATAAAATAAATAATATGTATATATATATATATATATATATATATATATATATATATACATATTATTTAGTTTTAGTGTACTTATTTTTTACTAAGAAACACAATATAAGTGCAAGAGAACTATTTATTTTTGTATACCGTTATGTTTTTTTTTTGCGAAATGTATTCTGATAAAGGAACTTGATAAATTCTGTTTATTTCGTTTAACATTTGTTTTTTGTGATTAAATGCACATATTATTCAGCCAGGAACAGCAAAAGCAAAATATGTGGCTTATATGAACAAAAGAAAATAACATCCCGAAATCTAGAAATTATTTGTTTTGGGTAAGTTCCAAGATTATTTTCTCCCAAGCAGATATAGGAATTTGGAGAGAAAATTGCGAAGAAATATCTTGGAAAACTGATAAAACTATAGGCAAAAACACAGTAAAATGCAACCGGCAGGAACTTATGAGAAAATAAAGAATTATTTATTGGAAACTGACGTTGTCACTGATGCTTCAAAAGCACAGCACATGCTTTGCAAAACAGGGGAAAATCCTATGTAAAAGAAATTGTTTGGATTTACTTGGAAAAACAAATATTTCTAGCACAACCTAGAAGGATAAAATCGTTATTTCTAGATGATTGTGAAAAGAAATTTCAACTGTTTACTAACATCGTTCAGTTCAAATAAAAATAGAAAATGATTTCAAGAAATAAAAGTATATAACTTTTATAAGATATAACAAGGTATTTTTTTAAAAAAAAATGTTGGCTGTAACATTTTTAAAGAAGAAAAATAACTTTTTCTTAATGCAGTTTTTCTACCTTCTGCAATACAATGAGATACACAAAAACAGATAATTATGTAATTTTGAATTAAGATCAAATAATATAGTCTATAAAGCAACATTTTGTACCAAAAATATTTTCACTATAAGGTATTTAAATTCCAAGAAATTCAGTTATTTATAATTTGAAACACTATATATAAGGGTGAGTAGTATAATGATTGCTCATATTCGAGATTTTGCAACTAATTAAGACGTCTCACTTGGCTTAAAATGTGTTTCTTTTGTGTGTGTCTGGGTTTGTACCATTAGAAAAAAAAGAAATATAATTATTGAAGAAGGAATAAGATATAAAACTGGAGAATATATATTAAGTTATTTTTCTAATATATATTTATTTTATCTATCTTATAAAAATATCTTTAATAGTGTTTTTATAAAGAATGACGATAATTTGTACGATAATTTGTCACGATAATTTGTCACGATAATTTGTACACGAAAAATGGGATACCTCCAAAATAATCCAATTGAATTCAATGAAAATCGTAACAATTATGCAATAAAATATTTAAAGTGTAACAAACTGCAGGGTTTAAGGTAGTTATATTTAATCACATTTTCCAGCCATTTTTAGATTAGAACGTAAAGTAATTTTTACCAAAAATCGTTAATGTTAAATTTTGAACTCTTATAAAAATATTTATTTCTTAACTTATTTTTTATCCTGCTGATTGTAACACTTCAAATGGATCAAGAAGTATATCAATGAAATTAAAATTATATTATGTCCGACATATTTTTATTAATGTTGTTTTTTTACATTGAAAATCTTGATATAGTTTTATAAAAAATAATATTATTTTCAATAACATAGAGTTAAACATGTTATTTATTTCATCACTAGGACTCTTGAAACCTACTATTTTCTTAAAACACAGTAAAATTACTCAAAAAATCAGTTTTTAAAAAATTTGTTTCGAAATTTATTTGGATGCTTTAAAAAGCAAAGGAACTTAAGCAAAATTAAATGCCGTTTCGATTTATTTTCCTTTAAGCAAACTTATTTACGTTTCCATTAAGAATTCACACAAATTTTATACTTTTTTAAGCAATAAATAACTTTAAAATTTTGTGTCATTGTTGTGTTTTCTCTTTGCTACTAAATATGTTACATCAACATAAAATTTCTAAATTTAAATATAAAGTTCTCATTCTAACTGCCTTTAGTACAAAACATTCTTTACAACATCGTTTAAGATTATATATGTAGATAGATATATGTATAATCCAAAGAGAAAGATTTGTATCTTTCCTTTATTATTCAAAGAATGAATATGATTCCCACAAAATAACAAATTCAAATAGTTTAAGTCATGAAAAGAGGTTTTAAGAAGAGAAAAAGATGGAATCTAAAATGTTAAAATGGCCGCAGACGATCAAAACGCGTTTACATCCAAATTTATCTTTTATGTTGTGAGTTTATATAATAAATGTTTCTTGGAACAGTCTTCCAAGTAAACCGTTACAATTCAAAGTGTGACACAATTAATATAAAATGTCAAAATTAAGATGCTTTTTCTATAAAGACTCGCCTCTCTTGTGAAAAGGCACAGAAATAGAAACAACTCAGCTCACAAAACCATGTTCTGGAAACTGAATTAGCGCGGGAAATTAAACAAAGAGCGGCCGCCATGTTTTACTTTCGAGTAAACGCAAGGATTTCTTTGTTTTTACGAGCGTGTAGAGGCAGGTGAGGCATAAAAATTCTGAGATTCTATTATCTCTATTTCCGGTAGTTGGGGAAAAGCCTGTTTTAATTAAGGCAAAAGCGGAAGAAAGTGTTTAAAAAACTAATTTCATTGTCGCCCTATCTTCCATAATGGGTTCTTTTTCGGGATGTTTAGAAAATTACAGGGATTATATGATAATTTTTGCATTCTTAATGCAGATTAAGCGAGATTTTATGCTCTTGAGATATATACCCTAATTTTCTGTTTCTTTGCTTTTTTTTCATTTATCTTTTGTAAACTAAAAGTAGAACTCTTTTTGAAGTGTAGTTTCTAAATAAATCTTAAAAGTTCACAAATATTAATTTTTCATAACAAGGGTTGAATTTGTATCGTTTTTGTAAAAGTAAACAAATGAAATATATGAGAAAACAGTGTGATTTACACTTGCACATGCTGTAATGATTATTTTTCCTAATTTTTTTTCATACAATTAATAAACAAAAATGATGTAAGCCGACACATACTATTAATTTAACTGTATTTTTAACTGTTAAATAGTATATCAATATGGCTTTTCTTTGTTTCTCTCTCAAACACTTTTATCTTTATAAGTTTTAATTGCTTTACTTTCTCCCTTCTTACTTTTTTTCTTTTAGAAAATATTTCTTAACAAAAGTAAAAATTTGAAAATTGTAACTTCCATTCAAATCCATATTTGTACATTCAGTGTTACATTAAATACCATGGTACCTCCTCCTCATGTTGGCTGAGGTAGAAGTCACTCTCATTAACTAAATACTTTGTAGGATCCGAATGCAGTAGTGATTGAGATGTTATTAAGTCAAACACTAAATGATGTTTTAGAGATATTTACAAAAATTCACTTTTATTAGTGTAGCGCAGTGTTTCTCAAACTTTCAACATTTGTGATCCTATTTTCAATCATTTCTCTCCAATGAGCTTCTCTCAATACAGTAACATTTTATTAAATTCAATAATAATGTAATTTAGCTCTAAAGCTACAATACGACCTACTTATAAATTGAATAAATTATCAAGATAAGTAATAAATTTATTATATAATTTGTATATAACAAGCCCATGGGAGTCACCTGTAACTATTAAACTTATTCTTAACTTAGTAATGATAAACTAATGTGTGTGTGTGTGGTCAAATACATTGAGCGATACTAATACATTTATAAGTATATTACATTATTGTAAATGCCTATTTTATTTCTTATTATGATAGAATGTATTTTGTTTTGCAGCCTTTCAATAAATTAATAGTTTTTTAGTTTTTTTAAAAGATATTTTATTTCCATCATGCTCGCGCCCCCACATAGGGTTATCACGCCCCCTAGGGGTGCGTGTCCCACAGTTTCAGAAACGCTGATGTTACGTTAAATCTTATTGCGCGATATGCAGATAACACAATAAACTAGTAATAAATAATGGATATGTAAGAAGGAAGGTTCTTTCTGGGTACCTTCCGTTCCGAACGAATGCGAGTACTTTACCGATCATGCCAAAACGATCCTTATCACATCGCCACAGATACGTAACCTCTGAACTCGTCAAACAGAAATATTTTACTAACTTCTAATAACAACTGTAATTTAGGAATAAGCGACTATAAATCCGATACAACTATCATGGCTATGTTTTCCACATAAGAATTATTCTTAATCTCACTGAATATTTATATTCCATTAAGTAGTGCCGTTAGTTTGTGTAGTAAAAGTGTTCTAGTTCAAATTGCTAATTTTACCTGGATGGAGTTAACCCAAGTTAAAGATGATAGACTTTGGTTATCCCATTGCTACATAAGGTTTCAAAAAGTAATCTTTAATCATAAAAACAGCAGTAATTAAGCGTTTCTTTGAAAAAATATATATTATTAATGAATTGATATTTCGTTTACTTTGCTGATTGTTACTCAATACAGTATGATTTTAATTTATTTCTATACGTACTGCAAAATAAACGGAAAAATCGAAGAAAATAGAATAAAACGAACATAACTTTTAAGGGATATTTTTTTTTATATTAAAACAGTGTTTTTGAAAATTGTAGGGCATGCCCCCTAAGGGGCGAGATAACTCTACAAGGGGGAGGGGTTTCAAACATATCTAATGGTAGAAAATAAAAAATAATTACTTAGAAAAGTTACTAATTTATTAAAAGGGAGCAAAACACAAATACATTCTGAGCTATGAATAGTAACACACACGTATTACTTATCGTATAACTTAAAAGTAACTTAAAAAAAATATTTATTACTTGAAAATGACAAACAGAAAATTTAATGCTTATATCGATAATTCGTACAGTTTATAATTAGGTTCTTACCGTAGCTTTAGCGTCAAAGTACTTTATTTTAACAGTCAATGCATTACCATTGTGTGGGGGAGGGGCGGGGACGATGAAAATACTGATTGGAAATTGAGTCGCCAATATTGAAAGTTTGAGAAGACTGTATTACAGAAATAAATAAATACACATTAATAGTAATTTATAATCTATCAAAATGCACTGTCACAAAAAACATACCAAAGAAAAATACAAAATAAGAATAATTATTATAGTACTCAATGCATTGTAATTGTTTGGGGGGGGACGATGAAAATATTGATTGAAAATTGGGTTGTGAATAGTGAAAGATTGAGAAGCACTGCATGAATGGCGAAAGTTGTTCTTATATCATCTCAAACATAAATTGTTAGCCCTACTGCGGAACGTCAATTTATGAAAAAATATATTCGTTTTTAAAATAGATGAAAAAAAAGCATATTTTAAGAGGAAGGCAACTGTTTCATTTATTTTAAATAAGCGTTTTTCAGTTTCTACCTAATTATATTTAGATGCTTCCGTGGTAAGATTTAAATTTTAAGCGAGCCAATTTTTTTTCTTTAATTTCTAATACTTTTGAAATTTTTTCTTGCTTCAGAAAAATTTTACGTGAAAATAATACAATAATATTGATCCAATTCTATGAGCTTAAAGTAGCAAAAATAAACAAGAAACATCCAATTAATTTTAGAGCTTATATAACCACTGACATCTGAAATAACACTCTTTCATAAGCAATTCAGCGGTGATCTATTGTGAACTGTGCTCATCATAGTAAATAAACAGAGTTTGTCCAAGCCACTTATGTCTAGACTTTTATCATTAAATCAAATGGTTATAGGATATTATATTCTTTACACATTTACCCTACCTTAAATGGCAACGGGGTGAATGCAGCTGCTTTAAAAAGATAGTTAGCATATTTATAAATCTTTGAGAAATGCAGTGAAATGTAAATAGGATTTTTCCATCATTGTGTTTAGATGTGTTTTTATTGTTATATTTCATATGTGTGTTTTCTTCTTTTTTTACCAAAAATTTTCTAAATAGGAATTAGTTATTTTTGTTTGAAGGGAGATAAAATTTATTCAAAGATTACAATATAAGCGTCTGAAAGGTGCTGCTTGAAATTTTTTTAGCTTTGATATGTGAAGTAATTTTAGCTGTACATGTTTTTTTCTTAAATTCGTAGCTTACTAACAACAAAATTATTTTGAATTAAAGTATTTTAAACAACCAAAGAAAGAGTGCGTGAAGCAGCATCGGATAATTATTTGGAATTTGAAATTGGTTATAGACTTGAATGATAAAGAATATGTATTTTTGTCAGGAAAATAATTTGTACATTACTTTTATGTATGTCGGTGTATGTATACTAGTAGTATTCAAAAGTTCCCGAACTGAGCCAATAGCGTGGACAATTTTTGTAGTTAAGCGAATCCAGTAACATTTCTACGGTGTTGCATTCTTTCCCTTCTCTTAAAAAGGTTTGATCCAAATCACGTGGTCAGTGGGTCGCCATGGTGGCGTATTTTGTAGGCGGATGTACTTAATCGTCGGGGATTAAAATAAATTGCGTTTGCTGAGCGGATAACGGATAGTATTTTTATGTTCGATTGGAAAAAAGATGCTACGAAGATTTACGGAATTTTGAAGCATGGATAAGGATTGGATACATTATCGTGAACGTAAGATTTTGAGTGGCATTGACGTTTATGAGAAAGCAGGGAAAGTCTCGAAAACGACAAATGCTCTGGACGTCCACAGACTTCCCGCACTGCTGAAAACATCAAAAAGGTTTCTGCGGCATTACGTAAGAGCATACTTCAAACAATATCAGAATCACAGTTGGGATATCCTCGACCACATTTCAATGGATCTTAGCAGGCATATATATATAGGGTGCCTCAACACTTCGATCCCAACATGTTAAGCGAATCCATTCTTCAGATGAAGTTAAAAATTTATCGCAGGCTGAATTAAAGGATATGGCTAAAATTGGATTCCAGAAATGTTTCAATGACCTTTACAAGCCGTAGCAAAAGTGTTTTGCTACTTAAAGATCTTATCTCGAAGCAGGATGTGACTGAGCAGTTTAATTGTTATTATTGTTTAAGGATGCCCCAAAAATGGTGCCCAAAAATCACAGATATATCTTTTTTTTTTATTTTCATTTAATCTTATTATTTGCATTATTATCTTTCGATTAATATATCACTTGTGCATGTCGGAAAGTTAGAAGTTGAATAAAACTTCATTTGAAAACAAATTAGGCAATTCAGCCACGCCCTTTTTTGGAAAAAAAAATCTAAAAAAAGCGTTTTCATAAAAAAAAATCTATTTTATAAAGATAAATAATAACATTAAAAATGAATGTGTAATATATAAAGGAAAATATTTCCGAGGCAATACATACAATCATTTTTTTTTTCTTTGTGAAATGTGTGCATGTAAAATTTTTAAATTAAGGCATTTTATATTAATAATTTTACAATTTCAGTTCTTATTCCTGATATATTTTTCATACAAACGTAATACTTTAATATTATAAGAAGAAAAACAACTAAAATTTCTGTCGTGACAGAAAAAAAAAATAACGTTTTTCTTGAATTTTCATGTGCAATTAGTACTCTCCAAAAGTTGATCATTTATAAAAATGTGTGGGTTGAAAAAATATGAAAATGCAATAGTTTTAAAGAAAAATGTATAACTAATATTTTAAAGTGTTATTTTAAGTATAATAAAGCTTATAATAATTATTTCTTCAGAATTAAAAACTTTAAAGTGGTTTTTCTCAGTTTGTGTTTTTTTGAAACCTTAGTGCATTCAAAATTATTTATCAATCACTTCCATTTTTTTCCTACATGTTAAAAATAAAGCATGTAATAAAATTAGGGATCCGTTTTTCTATAAACTGAATACTTTAAAAAAAATGTAAGACATGTTGGCTTTTTCGTTGATTTTTAGCTTGTATATCAACATTTTATTTTTTTTTCTCGAAAGCGAATAAAGTTATTGTAAAATCGATCCCTAAAGTTGTGTAAAACATCCATAAGAAAATTATAAAAAAAAATCAGGTCAAAAAATTAATTTTTACAAAAGGATTATGATTTTAAAATTTTCCAAATTTTTTCTTCAAGTAATTTAAAGTTTTAAAATTGTGTGAATAATATCTGAAAAATTTCATCTCGTATCATTTTCTTGAATAGAAACATTGTATAAAATCCTAAAATATAATTTTTAATTACATGGATAAAGAAAGTAGCTCAAAGGGTACCAAGTCCTCTTAAACTATCAACTCAGTCTGGTAACTTTAGAATTCTACTATGTAGATATTCTCTTATTAATCCCAGGAAAAAAGTGTTTTTGAAAAGATAGTATTTGCTTGTTTAATTTTTTTCCAAATTGTATCCTCATAATACATTCATTAGCATTGAATTGTATTAGAACTTATATCAGATAACTCTCTTTTCACTTACCTCATTCCGTATGATACATTTAACAAAAATATTCGTTATTGCAGCTTTGAGCTGCGAAAAACAACAAGTCAGTTGGAGAAGTCATAGAAATGTAATAATATTTCGAGTATTTTTGAAACTTCTGTATATGTGTGTTATACATTCTGAAATTGAAACACATAAATTGAGTTAGTATTTTACATTCTAATTGTTTTCAAAATAAAAAGTTATGCATTTTATTCTGTTTTAATTTATTAAATTGAATAGCATAAGTCAATTATTTTTAAAGAAATATCGTTGGGATATTTATAAAACTGAATTTATGCTCTAAGTTATTCGATGAAATGGGAAGTGTAAAAATTAATTTACGAAATGTGGTAGGGATCATTAAGGTATAGGCTTCACAAGTTAGTAAAAAGTAAAGTTCTGGCCATGTAAGGCATAGGTTCTCAATCTTTTTTTGAACTGGCGCCCCCTTTTCTAGTGAATATTTCGATACCCCCCTCCCACTCCAGAGCGTACATAATATATGGTGAAAACAAGAATGAAATTTTTAAAAATATTCTATATTTAAAAGAATATTTTTTTTACACTTAGTTCTTTTTTTTCTAAAACCAACATTTTTTTTTACTTGAGAATTTGAATTAGCTATTGCCAAGAATATATTTAAATGTGTAATATTATATATTTTAGTCACAGACGGGATATTGTTGGAATTGAAGCGCTTCTGAATTTCTTCTTTACTTAAAAGAGAGAACTAAAAGTTTTAACTTATACATACCTGTTATAAGGACTGGCCGGGGTTTTGATGATACGAAGTAATCTATAATAAACTATTGCTTTCTAAATAAATTGACAGTGTTACAGTCTTTAAAGAATCGCGTGTTGATTACTGGTTACCATTTTTAATTATATTTCTTGGATAATATATGAAATTAAATGCAGTGGACGAAACAATTTTCCAACTGCTTAAAGAGTGCTTGAAAAGTATTTTTCTTAACATTTAAGGACATCAAATTATTAACTTGACTAATGAGAAGATTGATTTTGACACAGTTTAAGGAGAGTGTTAATACCAGGCTCGATTTTGTTTACTTAAAAAAAGATCGCAAATTGCTGCGTTCAGTAACATGGAACCGATTTCTCTTTTTGGTTACTACTGTTGCCATAGCATTAAATCCAAATTCTGCTAAATATAAAAATCTGAATGCTATCAGAATTGTTCAACAATCAACCATAATCCTGGGTACTGTAGTGAAATTAACTTCTAGAGCCAAAATTATTGGTATCCCTCTTTGAATTTAATTTTGACTTCCTCATTTGTCGTCAGTTCTATTAGTTCTTCTAACTGGGATGAGCCTAACTTATGTTAATTGCATGTATTTAAATTTTAAATACATACAATCAACATAAGGTAACCTAGATTTAAGTTTACTTTCGTTAGTACATAATCAGCGTATTTTTTAGTTTTTTTTTGACTATATTTAATTAATCTGCTCATGTCCCTCCATAACATTTCAACACCCTCTAATTTACTCTGGGCCTTTTACTGCACCCCTGAAAGCATCAAATATCCAAAAGGGACGTTATTGCCCACGTTGAGAACCTATGATTCAAGGTATCTGAGCACGCTGGGAAACGATGTTTTGCAAAAGTGTATGCATGAATAATTTATTTAATATATAATGTCATTTGCGTTAAGATACACGTACAAATTTGTTTTCGAATATTATTTTAATAAAAAACAATTTGTCTACAAATAGCTAAAACTTCTCCACAAAGTCTAAATTAGGATTTTTTAAAAATCACGTATTTGTGAAGATACTAACAACTGGAATAAAAATTGGTGTTAATGCCCGTGAAAACAACTATTTAGACCTGTTGACGACACATCTGCCACGTGAAAAAAATTAATAACTTGTATAAAATATAAGAAGTTTTACATCTGTCAAAACATAATGTTGCCGCAGGAATATTTTGCCTCAACTGTAATGCTTTTTTTAAGAGTTTAGCTTGATTGAAAGGATTCATTTGAGGGAGTAGTATTAACAAGATTACTTGATTTTAAACTAAAAGATTTCGAATCTAAACTAATTAATAACCAATACAGTTTTTTTTTTTTTAAAAAAATATATCTACTGTAATATATTAAGTATGAATAAATTCACTTCTAAATTATACATTTCAAAAATCCTAATTCAGAAACATAAATTATATATAGGTAACACACTTTTAATATAGAAGCATTTTTCATAAAAGGAGAATGTTTTGAAGAGATGCCATTCTTTCTTCATTTTTTGCCAAACAATTGCATAATTTTGTTTTGCAAAAATATTCTTTAAAAAATTTTATATGTATATTCTAATTCAAATGACACTAAATATTGAAAAAAAAACTATTCATTTATGCCCTTTTTATTATTAACACGCTTTTATAAGTTCCACTTGTATGTAACTGAATCTTTGAACTCGATTTTTACCCGCTTTAAAAGATCAGATTAATTCGAACTTTTGCATACTTGTCAAGGGCCAGTGACAATACAATAATTTCATACTTTTATTAAATTATCCTGATCAGGATAATCAGGAATAAAGATTTACAGATTTGACAACTAGTTCCATGTCCCATGTCCAGATTTGTCAAGTAAAAGATTAAGAATAACCCTAACAGTGAAAACGGTTTTTTTTTTTTTGCGTCAGCAATTTCTTATCATAATATAAGGAATTGTCCAGTTTTTTTCTGAAAATGGAAATAAAAAAAAAACGTCTGCATGTGAAGAAAAGTAATTTGTTCTCTAACTCAGAGATGGGCAAACATTTTCGGTCACCGCTCAAAAATAAAAAGTGTATGAATAAATGATAGTTGAAAAAACTAAAAAACCTGCTCGTATGTTTAAACTAAAAAGTAAAAAAACAATTCTTAAATTTAGAATAAAATGATTTATGCGAAAAATTTAATGGCATTTTGTGGCAAAAGCGTGGAGTGCTTAGCACTAAATTTTTATACTAACTAAGCAATTTGGAATAGAACTAGTAAGAAATTAAAGCAATTGATATAGAGCACCGCCCCACATTTTTACCACAATGCCATTAAATTTCTTGTAAATCATTTTATACTTATATTAAGAATTATTGTTTTACTTTTTAGTTCGATTAACCATAAAAAGTTTTTTCTAGTTGTTTTTTTAACTTAATTTTTTAAAATCAGATTTCCAAACGCAGTCAAATACCATAGAGATTTTTAATAATATTTTAGTTATTGTAAATAATATATCTCAACTCTCCCAGCAATGCTTGAAAGGTATATCTAAATATATATATATATATATATATATATATATATTACTCTTTTTTTATTTTTAAACTTATTTAGCACTACGTTGCTAGTAATTTATCTTGTTTTTTCTAGACATCATTCTTCAACTCCTAACGGGAAACATTTCATTTATTTTCGGAATAAATTTAGCACTAAGTTGATGGACGGTCATTCCATGCATACGGTGCAACTTAATTAAATCGACAATAATATCCGTATGTTCATTTATAATCTTGACTTTTAAGCATTTGTGTTGGCAACATATGAGGAGTAAAATTGCGTCTTTTGAAGCTGAGTTATTTCTGCTTTGTCAGTGTTGGAGTAGGGTGTTTTACCAGTGTCAAGAGACTCAAAGAGCAAATATTACCTCAGTTTGCGAGGTGAAATTGTATTTCCAGCTTTCATTTGCATGTTGGGCGTAATTACAATTCCACTATCTCAGAGTCGTTTTAATTTCCCAGAAATCTTTTCAGCAGATTCTAAAGACTCCATGTTGATTTAAATTAAGGAAGTAGTCTTGAATTGAAACTTCATTTTCTTGCGGGAATATAGAATCAAAAGGGATGCTTCCAACAAATTCTCCAAGGGATGATGATCCAACGGTTCTGAGTCAAGCGTGAATCAGAGATTGGTATTTTTAATTTGAAAATCCTTTTAATGATATTTTCTATTGCATCGTTTGATCTTAAATAAATTTGCCATTAATATTAACGAGGTACTTGAGCAAATTTTTCAGTTATGGTATAAATTCCAGGTTATTTCAGGATACACAGTTCCCTTTTTCAATACAATTTTTAGGGGAAATAACAGTTTAACGTAATCCATGTTTTATATTCAAATTATGTTACTACGTTGATTCTGAAAGTAAAAAGGCAGTTTGATCAGCCATTATTTTACAGTTTTCGAATACTAAGGATTTTTGAATTTCTTATTAAAACTCAAATAAATGCCCAATTTTTAAAATCTTTTAGTCATTTTAAGTAATTTATGTTTCTCAGATTATTGCAAACAAAAGTTGGAGTAGATTTTCAAATACATTCCCCCTTGTTGATTTTTAATAACTATTTTTCTAGCTAAACCTGTAAAAACACTAATTTGTTTTCTAAAATATTAAATTTAACATATTTTAAAAATATAACTAGATATCTGAGATCTATAAATCCATACTAATTGTTTATAATATACATTTGGAAGTGTATACAAAAGATTTTAAGACTTTATCTTGAACAGAAAAAAAGCCTTGGGGTTAAGAAAACACTTACATCTTTAAAATCAAAAGTATGAGATAAATGCACATAAAGTGTGTAGAGATACAAAACAAAAACTTATAATATTCGTAAATATCTAATTTTTAAAATGTTATTTTCCAATGTATTCTCTACATTAAAACACTACTTTAATTAAATATGAATGAAAACATTTTTTTAATTCAAAAAGTATGTTTGCATAATATTGATAGCATTTGTTAAGACGACAAGATATTAAGCTTAATTGTAACCTTATATTTTCTCAAAAGTTTTCAAACACAAAGCTTTTGTGTACAATATAAAATAAGGATACTAACTTAAACTAAAAATTACCAGTTTTCTACATAAATTTAATTTTTTTTTCAGTTTTAAATTGGTGCAGCTTCGCAAATTTGAGTTTTTGTTGCGTAATTTTAAAATACTAAAATATAGTACTACAATATGTTTACTATAAAGTAGTTTGGTATATTATGGAAATAAAATAAGTTTCTCTTTGCAAAACTTGAATTCAGATTACCTGCACTAATTACAGTATCAGCTGAGGGCAGATTTTTAAATACATCATTTTCAGTAGAATTCCATCTCTTCGAAAAATGGTTTCTCATAACAACCTGAAAATGTTTTGGCCATGACATTTTCTCAATAGGAAAAATTAATGTTAAAGCTTCAAAGTTACATAAGCTATATTTTGAAACAAAAATTGGTCTTGAAATCAATCTTAATTAAGTAACTATGGGAATTCAAAAAATTCAAAATATAAGCACGCAGAAAAGATTTTAGTAAAGAAAATTCAAAGTAATAACCATTTGATTCTCAAAGAGTTATTTGTGCTCAAAAATATTTTTAAGTAATTCAATTTGAGATTGGAAAAATACTTTAAAACGAAACTGAAACTAAAATCTAAGCTCTAAAGCTTTAAACATCTTAAATACTAATTTGTTATCTGATATGAAATTTGTGGTGGCTAGTTTCCCTATAACACAAACCACAAGAAAGTGCAAAACAAAAAAAAAAAAAAAAAAAAAAAGAAAATTGTTTTCGGTAATTCGTGAAATTTTGCACTGCGTAGTCTTAAATAAATAAATTAGATAAATAAAAGTCTAATTATGATTCATAGAGTACTTATTCTAAAGAATTTTACAATAATTACTTAATCCTTAAATGCGTGATCTTTTATTTCGAGTTTAAAAAAATCGTTTTCACTGGATTGGAGTCTCATAGGTTACTTAAAAAATAAATAAATGCATTTATTGGGCACTTGTATGTAAACATTTGACAAAATATAGTATTTCCGGAAAATCTGGCATGTATCCAACAAAATTTTCAAATGTGACATCAAACATTGATAACTTACCTGAAAATAGGTTACGTGGAGTAATTTTTTTCTCAATTAGATAAATCACTTCTTTATAGGTAACTCCAAACTAGAAAATATCGCTCCAAATAGAATACTGAACTTTATTACTTTTCTCCTACCTCATGATTTATTGTTTATGGTTATCAACATGTGTTCGGAAACGCTCTCAATTAGATTTTGGAATAAAATTAAATGGATCTTGAATGCAGACATTTGGCAAAAACATTCATCAAAGGGTTAAAGAAATTGAAATAAAAAAATCCTTTCTGTATTATAATTAAACTTTCATTATAATATATAGATTAAAAAATTGCTTATACTTAAATGGAACTAAGACACATTTTAAAAAGTTATGGTAAATCCGTCTTTGAAAATTTTTTAATGCATTCAAACTGAAATTCAATTAATTATTTTTAAAGTCAGTAAATGATGCATCTCTATTATGCTCATTGGCGCGCACAGACTACTTTTATGGTAAGGGCTTACATTCAGAAAATCATCTGATGAATGCATCACTGCATAAGCTGTATGTTAAAAATCAAAAATATCTTGGTGTATGGGAGAGATTTGTGTGAACCTCCAAACATATTCATATGAACGTCACTTATTATGTGTGCGTGTTATGGAAATTTAACGTACATTTAGACGATGATAAAATCAAAAATTTAATACTTTAAAAGTGTAAAATAGAATTATTTTTTTTTAAAATCGTTAAACAAAAAAACTCAGAAAATTCATGGGTTCTAAATGCATTTCATGCAATAGAATCATTTTGCTGTATAACTTTATTGCGTGTGATTAAAACAAGGCTAAACCACTGTCAGGGGGGAAAAATACACCTTTAAATTTTGCCAGTTTTAAACAAAGAGGATATTTTTTTTCTTGTTTGGAAATTTAGGTAAAATATTGAAAAAATATTC
Source organism: Trichonephila clavipes (assembly GCA_019973935.1). Lineage (NCBI taxonomy): Eukaryota > Metazoa > Arthropoda > Arachnida > Araneae > Nephilidae > Trichonephila > Trichonephila clavipes. The sequence continues at coordinate 718,737 of BMAU01018918.1, forward strand.
AAAGCACTGCATAAACAATAATTCTATTCAGCACTGAAAATGTTCCCTGAAAGTTCGTATACTTTTACAATTAATGTAGTTGCATATTTATTTTGAACAAACTTTGAAGTAGAAAAATCAAAAGAATCGGATCGTAACAAAAGATTAAATGTTAAAAAGCACAAATAGAAGAAATAAAGAGACATTGTGAACGGAATTGAATCTTGAATTTTATCGATCCTCTATGACATTCCAATCGTTTTTTTTTTTCTTCTTCTCTTATTAAAACCGATTGAGACGAAAAAAAATGTATTCTTATTTTATTTATTTTACTCATGTGTACATATATATATATATATATATATATATATATTTAAATATATATATATATATATTTAAATATATTTAAATATATTTAAATATATAAAAACAATCACAATTATCAATTTAAAAATTGAAATATATGAATCCTAAAATACCAAAACACTTCAGAATATCAATGGCGAATATAAAAGATAATGTTCCATCATTTTCAAACAAAATTAAAAAAATTATAAAATAAAATAAAAATTTATAAAATATCCAAGTGCAATCTCGGACTTAGGACCGATAAGTGGGGTTAAACTAGTTTGATGGCGCCAACCTTCCCCCTATTGCAACTTGGTAAGTTAATTGGAAAATTTTCAAATTTCAGAAGAAAAAAAAATTTAAAAATTAAAAATTAAAAAGTTAAAATTAAACCATTATACTTTAAATTAAAAAGTTAAAATTAAATCATTATACTTGAAAAATAAAACTATTCGCCATCACATTCCGAAAGATATTGCAATATTAAAATTTAAAAACAATTTAGTACATAATATAAGTGAACATTCAAACTCCCAAGATGATGCACCCATCTTTAAAATAGTTGTAAAGGTAGAAAAAATAAATTCCTGATCCGAAAGTTCAAATCAAAAAATATTTGAGATCCGAAAGTTCAAATCAAAAATTATCTAAAATCAAAAAGTTCAAATTAAAAAATCCGAAAGTTCAAGTTAAAAAATCTGAAAGTTCAAGTTAAAAAATCTGAAAGTTCAATCTAAAAAAATTCGAAAGTTCAAGCTAAAAATCCGAAAGTTCAAACTAAAAATTTCTAAAAACCGAATGTTCACATTAAAAATACAGTATATTCACAAATGAATAGAGTAAATCATTAAAAATACAGTATATTCACAAATGAATAGAGTAAATCTTTAAAGACTCACCAAACAGTATCCCATCAAGAATATGATCCATTTCTTATAGCACGACTTTTCATTTTTAATATATCAATTACACATCATATTTTGCTCATAACATCTAACCATGTCAATCCAATCGATTCTTGATCCAACACTAGAGTATGACTACTTGGCATTAGGTGCAAACCATATCACATGTAAAAGACTTGCTTGATTGATTGGTCATAAATGTCTGTTTGGACATAAATGTTTAACTGGTAATAAATAATTTTAAAGTGTATATATAGTCGTGTAAATATTGTTTTAAGTGTGTGTGTATTAAAATGTATATTAAAATGTAACCTGTGTGTGTGGAATGCACAAATTCTTCACAGCTGGACCACTAACAAGCTATATATATATATATATATATATATATATATATATATATATATATATATATATCTGTGTATATATATAATATATATATATGTATATATATGTATATATATATATATCTGTGTATATATATATAGTATATATATATGTATGTATATATATATATATGTATATATATCTGTGTATATATATAATATATATATATATATATATATCTATATATATATAATATATATATATATATATATATATATATATATATTTCTGTAAGCCTTTTTGCAAAAATAAACATAAATAATCCATAAAATCTAATTGTCTTTTTTCATAGATGTTCCTCAGTTAACATTGAGACTTGGAAGCAAACTTCGTCATGCCCATATACAGGAAAACAACGACGTGTATTTCGAGTGCAACATCCGGGCTTCTCCGTGGGTGTCAGAGATTGGGTGGAAGTTCGAAGACCACGAACTACATACAAACACGACAAATGGCATCATCGTGTCCAATCAAAGTTTGGTTCTTCAGAAAGTGCAAAGGTCCAGCAGAGGAAAATATACCTGTACCGCCACCAATAGTGAAGGGACAGGAGAAAGCAATGACGTTTTCTTAAGAGTTCAATGTAAGTTCAATTAACTCTATTGATATCTACATTTGCGATGTATTATTACAGTGCTTGTAAAAAAAAGTCATAACATAATATATGTATTTCTTAAAGCCGTAATGTAGGCAAATTATATTAGATAACAAACTCCACAATTTTGCTTAATGTTTGCCTATTTTGAATATTCTGGTGTATACTGGATATCACATTTTGTGAATCCTTTTTTTTAAAAAAATTTAATTTTTGAGGCCTTGTATTTATGGATGTTTTTAGTGCATAGCCTGGCTAACTTGTAATTAAGCTTTTTCTTACATGGAATATTATTTCAATGAACACTTTATTTACTATTAGAAAGCTTTAACTTTTTACTGTATGCCATTGTGACATAATTAGGGCTTGAAAACCTGCGGTTTCAACTAGGAAATTTGCATTTTTCACAACTGGCCAACCTACGCTAAATCCTAACCAAGCAGCTTGTGGACAACGGTTGCAACTTGTCACGAAATCAGAGGCTATAACTAGGATCAAACCGTTTAACTTTTGAAAAAGTGATCCATTTAATGAACTTAAAGCCGTATCTCATGTACACGTTTCAAGTAATTTTTCGTCCAATTCGGTCAATTTTTACTCAGTTACTAAAGCAACGGCTTTCGAACAAATTTTTGCTAGTGAGCTCAAAAAATTGTTCCAAATAAAAGTTGCTTGAAATTCTAGCCAATGGAACTCTTCGGCGCACTATGTCATTAACTAGATGGTGGCTTCGGTTTCGTCTAACACATCAGATATGCCGTATATTTTAATGGTGTGTGTATTTTAACGGCGTATAATATTTTAAACAGAATGGGGCTCAATTTCTGCTTACGCCCAACAACAAAAGGGCAAGCGAAATAAAAGAAATAATTTTGAATATTTGTTTTCCGTAGCAGACAAATCGGCGAGTAATTTTTCAATGTAGAGATAAAGCGCGTCTGACGTCAGAGCATGCCGTTTTGTTTACGGCAACCCTTCCTCTTTCGATTAGGCCAAAAATTGGACGATAAAGTTGCATGGAAAATGTACGTGTGATACGGCCTATAGATTGAAATATATAAATTTTTAAAATATGTGTGTTTAAATCTGGTAATAAGTCTTCAGATAACTAGATTGCTAACTTTAAAGTTTACATATAAGGATTGCCCTAAAGAAAAGTAGACACATGCAATTGCGTCAGAATGAGTACACCTATAGTAGAACCACCAAACAGGGACACAGAAGATACATTCAACGGTTCAAGTTAACTCGACACATTGGCAACCCCAATTTCGAATATGTCGTATGCGCTGAATTGACAATCACTGCTTCGTTTCATATGATGTCGCCAATAGCTTTCAATAATACGGTAATACCAATATACGTTTTTAAAGGAATATAAGAAATTATACAGGAAAAATGTATACACAATCACAGAAGAGTTGCTGTCAATTTACACGTTTTTTCCCCCTCTAACAGTTGCTCCTCTATGCAAGCCTGGACAAAAGATAATCTACGGCGCTGCACGACATGAAGCTGTGCGTGTGCTATGCGAAGTGGAAGCGGACCCGCGCGAAGTATCTTTCCATTGGCAGTTCAACAACACAGCAGAAAGCTTAGAAGTAGTGACTTTTGTGAACGACGGAACTACATCGACTGCTACCTACATTCCTAGAACTGAATTTGACTATGGCACATTGCTCTGTTGGGGAACGAATATTGTTGGATCTCAAGTGGAACCTTGCATTTACACGATAGTTCCAGCAGGTAAGGGCTGCTAACCATTTTTAGTTTTCCTAAGGATAATTATAATTCTTCTTTTTATAATAAGCCAAATGAACCTCCGTAGCTTCACGTGGAGGACTAAATTCGAAGATGATTATCTTTTGGTGGAGAAGTATACCTTCATTCTCTCTCTTTAGGGTACTAGGACATGCTCGATAGAGTAAATTGCCGAAATTAAGGCTCTTTGTTTTTGGGACATATATCTTTAAAAATTACCAATAAAGCTTAGGTCTTTTTGTGGTCTTAATAAAGGTATCTTAATCATTCTGTAAAGATGCAAACATAATTTTCCTTTGATTTTTTTTCGGTTTAAGTCGGAAATAAGTTTTGAGATCTCATAATACAATCATATGTTTACGTAACATTTTTTAAAAAAGGTATCTCGTAAATATGCAAAAATGTTTGCACATATATAAAACAATACGTAGAATATAGTGAACTTCTTTAAATAAAATAATAAGATAGTTTAGTTTCTTTAAAAAGTTATAAAACTTAGTAACTTAGAAAATTACCATTCCTCGCCCCCTTTTTCATACATAAAACTATTTTTTCTTAAAAAAAAACTATGTACTACTTTAGCTAAAAAAATAGGTTCATTATATGACCAAGTATGCTGTATAAAAGTATAATTAATTTGAAAACATATAGTGCAAAATATTTTCTTTATTTTAAAGCGTATCTAAAGGCAAAAAATGTATGCCTTGGAGAAAAAGGGATGAAACTAAAGCAGCAAAGTTTTCGCATGTCATACTATTGACTAATATTTTCTTGTCTATTTTTATATGCATTTTAATGATACTTTAAAAATTCTGTAGAATTACAAAAGTAATTTTAAATCAAATTTTTTTTGTCCCTTTGTGATAGCTGAACTTTTGAGCATAACTTAATCAAACATATTTTCATTTAGGTACCATTCTTTATAAAAATATTTCTTGAATATAAAAAAAAAAAAATATTTTACATTTATATATAAAACAATGAATAAAATATACTCAAATATAGTGTTTTGATAAAATTATTGTATAATTTCTCCGAAAAAATCGTAACACTTTGGAATTTTGAAAATCTAGTTTTTTTTTCCTCCTTTTTTTATCTCATGTAAAACTGGTTTTTTCAGAAAAAATTAGACAATAAAGTGAGAAAAATATTATTGTTACTTTCCAGTCACACATTAAACGCAAGAGGGACTATCTTTTAAAATGTGTCAAAAGAGGCGTAGTCGTTTGTTTACATTTGTATTTATTACATTTTTTTCTTATTTTAAGGTTATTTTATCAACGAGATCAGATTTATTAGATTCAGATAAATATGTATTATTATTTTTCAATTTCTACTATTATTTCGCTCTGTCCCAATATATATATATATATATGTATGTATCTTGTTTAATTTTTCACTCGTTAATAGAATATTTCATCCATTCAAATTCAAATACATTTTTTGAAACTTGTAATAGATGACACTTGATATTCATACAGTTTTTTTAAACATTAATGCATTAATTAAATTTTATTTTTTAATTTTAAATTTATTATGCTTTATTTCTTATTAAGTTATATTTATCTGCAACAGATGGTGCCTGATAGTGTTTTAACGAAGTATGAATTGGACTTTAAAAAACCACTTATATTACTTAATAATACTAAAATTGAAAAATCGATCTTTTGAATGTGCATGATTCCGGGTGTTCTTAAAAAACTAAAGAATAGTACAGAACGGGCTATTTTTTCTTTGTAAGAAATTAAAATTAAATCCTACGGTAATTTAAAATTTAAAAGCAAAAGTCATTCGTAAATTCACAAATATTTTTTTCGAACTAAGTTCATATTTATAAAAAGTATTTCAATCGCAGCTATCAATTCGGGAATAGTTAATATGTTCGTTTTAACGTTAAATTTTATAGATAGATTTAAAGAAAGTATATCGCAACATGGTGTAGTTAATAGGCTATTATTATATAGTGGATAAAGAGGAATAAATAATAGCGTCCAAAACATACTGTGACAAAAAATAAAGAAAATAAATAAGATAATTAGAAAATAATTTTATAAAAGAAGAATGTGATAATTTTAGAGAATACAGAAGTAATAATGGAAAATATAATATTGAGTGTTACCTTGTTATAAATATTATAAATCTGCAAAATATTTTGTTACTCTTTAAGCGTTGTTGTTGAAAGTCAATACTTTAAATATTAGGTTGAAAAAGAAATAAATGCATTTACTTTTTGTGTGTTGTTTCAAAGCTGCATTCATATCATTATTTTAAATTTATTTAGTTTAACAATCAGATTATACAGCAGCTGATTTATTTTTTTCGAATACAGAAAAAAGTAGAGCATTATTCATTCCCAACAATTTTTATCAAGTTGCCATTTTGTTCAGCTTCTATGACACTTAGCCTTATGACTTTCAGAAACATTTTTTTTTTAAAAAAATGTATCAACCTTAGCAATGTTGATGATTATGTGACATGGAAATTTTTCGTATTGTTGTGTCTTGTAAAGCTTTCATTCTTTTCAGAAAGCAATCCAGTACGAAATTTCACTTGGCAATTTTTGTGACACACGTTTTAAAAGTGATTTCCAATTCTAATTAAAACGTAACAAAATACAGGGAGGTCCCGAATTCATGGTACATGACATTGTAACAATAATTTATTATATGGGAATGTGACGCTATGACGCAGAAACACCAAAAATAAGAGACAAAAGTTGAAGTGTTTATTGAAAGCGTCGTTGACAAGTGTAATTTTTGCAATAACTGTTCAAACTTTCATACACCAGTAGCGATACATACTTGACGGCGTCTGTGGAGCAATTGGCTTACACGTTCAAAGATACCAGGTATTTCACGCATACGTGTAGAAGCTACAGATATTCAAGAAAAGATATCCTCATCTGAGTCAAATGGAGTCACATAAGGGGTGTTAAATTTCTCTAGAGGGCCGAAAATATAAACAATTTTCAAGCACGTATAATTCTTTTAAATTTAAATTAAATAAGTTGAATCTTTTACACATTACTTATAAAGGAATGGGGCTTCAGAAAAATATAAAATGTTTAAAATATAATCATAATTTAAAATTTAAAAGCATATGAAAATAAGAAACTTTTCTATAAGAAATATTAATTAAGTTTTAGTTGTGCATGCTTTAGTAGCTTTAATTACTAGCTTTAAGCTGATTTATATTATAAAGTTAAATGTATCCCTATTACACTGTAGTAATGTTATATATTAGTAAAATAATAAGTTATATTTTTTAAACATAAAAAAATTACATTTTCAAATATTTTTTTTTTTAAATTTCAGTATTTTTCAAATACTTGGAATACAAAAGATATATCCTTCTTAACTGATGTAGGGTTTAAAGAGTATGATACGTTTTATAATTCTATAAAGTTTTATACATCAGAGGCTACTATTTTAGAAAATAGCGTGCGTAACGTAAAAATTACTTAACATTTATTACAGAATTTTCATATGCTTATAATTTTTTAACTTATTATTATATTTTAAAAATTTTATACTTTTCTGAAGCCCCATTCATTTATAAATGATATGTAAGATATTCGAATTATTTAATTTATATTTAAAAGAATTATATCTGTCTGAAAATTGTTTATATTTTCAACCCTCTAGAGAAATTTAGCATCTTTGAGACCCCATAAACAAGATTATTCAGATGTCCGCAATAAAAAGCAATCGGGGCCTTACAAATCGAGAGATCTAGGCGGCCAAAGGGCTGGTCAACTAAACCCAATCCATCGCGTCCCAAACTTGGATTTCAGCTAAGTGCTCACAACAGCACTGAAGTGGTCAGGCACCCTATCATGCTGAAACTGCATGTATTTACGAATGGCGATAGGAAAATTATGTCATTCTTTACTGAATGTACGTAACACAGATAACATTCGCCAGCCACCGATAACTCCGTTTCTCATTTCTTTTATTTCCTCTATTAGCACCTCCCCGCGTCACTTGCACCCATGCATTCCTATTCAGCAGTGGTCTCAGCTCATACACACACACACACACACACACACATATATATATATATAAAGAAGCGTTTATATATAGTCTAAATTAAAAAAAATTAAGCTAAATTTTATTTCTTCTTTCTCTTTTCAAGGAAACAAAAAAGGAAAGGAGGTGGGGTGATGTAAAAAAAAAGGAAAGGGGCAGAAAACAGAGACAGATCATTAGGGCATCATTGGAGTGCATCACCACTGTTTGCAAAAGACCTTATGAATCATAAATCCATTATTTATCTGAAAAAGCTAATCCTCCAATATTTTAATTAGCGAAAGTAATTTTGTTTTTAAAAGTACTTTTTTATCTGAGTATGCAACGATCAAGAGGTTTACTCGTAATATAACTTACAATATCTTCCTTTTTCCTTCCTTCCTTCTTGAGTGGCCCAACAGCCCAGGGTGGGCCTTGGTCTTCTCAAGAAGCCCTTTCCAGGACAGGCTTATTCCTGCTAGTGTTCTCCAATTCTTATTTCTCAAAACTAGGAGATAATTTTCTAGACCATCAATATATCTATGATTTGGCCTGCCCTTTCTTTGTGTGCCAATTGGTTGAGCATTGGAGACTTTTTCACTGGTGCGTTTTTCGTACATTCTGACATTTAGTTCGTTGTATTTTGATGAAGTTAACAATGTCAGATTCTTTATATCAGTGCTCCGCAACCTTTTTATCTCCGAGGATCGGTCAACGTTTGTTAATTTTACCACGGCCCACTGCGGGGGAAGATGTTGATTGCTTATCTTTCAGACTGTTTTGATTTAATAATTTTAATTTAATTGTATTTAATCGTAACTTCTGAGTAAAATATAGCTACACCAAAAAATGAATACAAAGTGATTTAACAAAGAATATTAAGTGATTTTCATACAAAGTAGCCCAAACCGAAGAAGAATGTACCACAGTAAATAAAAGAGAAGTAATTTAGTGTTTCTTGTGTGGGTCGGTAGTATTTGATCCACGGATCAGTACCAGTCCGTGGACCGGAGGCTGTGAAACACTGCTTTATATGATTGATTGAGCTCTAAATTTGATTTTCATTGCCATGTTCCATTTTCCGGAATTCCTCCAAAAATCAATCTTAAAATCTTCCTTTCGTAAATACTTATCATGATCTCATCTGTTCGAGACATGGACTAAGTTTCACATGCATAAGTTAATACTGATCATTAAAGATTTTTATGGAATAGAAATTTTGTGTTTTGATTAAATTCGCGCGCGCGCGATTTCATATATTTTGCATCCCATTAAGACATCTATTAGCCATAGTAATTCTCTTTTGGATTTCAGTAGTACAATCGTTTTTATTATTAATTCCCGAACCTAAACTAGTGAAATTATGAACAACTTCAAAATTGTATTCTTCAATATCTAAGTGGGAATTGTTAAAATATGAGATCTTCCTTTTTACAAACACAAATTAGCAGAATCTCAGAATATCTACTATAATAAATTCAATAGGATGAAAAATATTAAATAAATCATCTTTTAAAAATAACGTCTGATAAAAAACTGATGTTTTAACTGGAATTTTCTAGGAATAATTTTACTATACGCTGCTTCCCATTGATATAAATATTCTCATAATATTGACTGTGATCATCCCTATCATTTTTAAATAAAATCAGAATGTATCCAACTTTTATAAAGAAACACATAATAATAATAAATATACTGCTAGTCTTATATTTATTGTATTATCAATTTGTAGATGCAAACTTTACTTTACATCATGAATCTTACCCCTATTCATAAATTCTATTTAATTTTCAAAACATATTTCCAGAATGTATAGGAATACTTTTAAAATGTAAATTTAAAAAACATTATTTATTGTAAATGTAATAATTTTGATGTATTTGAATGTTGCTGATATTCAGACGAGACAGACCGTTGGAATTTCAATGGAATATTTTCAATAACACTATCTATATATTTAATGACTTCTTATATGTATAAATAAAGACATAATTTTATATGACATGTTTCCTTATAATTTTATGTTTACTTGTATGTACTATATCGTTTACTTTTAATAATATGAATTTTTTTACCAGTATACAGAACTGTCTGTATTTATATAATTCTTATGTTATGTTTTTATTCTTATTCTTATCTCGCATTGCAGAAGTTTTAAATAAAGCTATGTGTTCCAATTTTGTTACTGTTAGTGCTGCTCTATAGAAATACATTATTGCTTGATATTTTGAGTAATTGAATATTGCGGATATTTAGAAGTACATTTCTTAGAATTATTTACTTATATTAAAGCTCAATACTTTCGTTAGATACTATTACTGCTCTGAATCTTTCCGGAATAGTGTAAAATGATTGAAAATCATGTTGAACAGGAGCATATCGTGCCGTTGCAATCATTTTCTATGGATACACAAAATATTTTTTACATGTCTGGAGTCATAGTTATAAAATATATCTGCTCTAGAATAAATCGGATAGGAATAAATGTACCTTAAGGTATCCGACTACATTCGGAACCGTGATTTTAAAAAAGCGCATAAATGGAAAATTTTCATGATATTTAGTGCCACTCAGATTAGAATACATTCATAAAATTGTTTTAAGGACATTTTTTTTTTAATTTTTTTTTGACAAAAAAAATATTTAAATATAATATTTTGGAAAAAAAATTAACTTAGAATAATATTTTTTCCAAATGTTCTGCTTTTATGAAAAATGATTGTAGTATAATAATATTTTGCCTGTATATATAGCTCAGACCTCTCTATAGAGGCTCAACTAGAATTTTTGAAAAATTCTCATTATTTTCAGAGTTACCACCAATTGAAATAATTATTAGCGGTTTTTTCTTAAAATTGTTCCTTTCTGTTGTCGCAAAATATGAATACACCCACTTCTAAGTTATATATTTCAAAAATTTTTTAGAATCCCTATAGACCCTGTTCAATCAGAAGATGGAATGACAATTGAGAATCAGACAGAAGACGTCAGTTTAATTGAAAAAGGTTACAATTTTTTTAGAAAATACATACTGTAATAAAGAATGTATTTTTTCAACAAAACAAGGAGTAAAAATATTATTAGCATGCTGCGAGGCAATTTTAAGGGAGAAAAAAATCGTTGAGCAGACAGACTAATTGTTAGATTTTATGAGCCCTTCTACATCCAAAAAACTTTGATTTGCGATTTTGTATTTAGGTTATACAAAATTTTATTGAACACTTTTTTTTCTAAATTATTGTTTTCTTTCTCCTTCGGTCCCATCTAAAAATATTTATATTTATTTAAATGAGACATTATACCCCGAGTTAAGCGAATTCTACTTACGCGGTTATCACTCAGGTATTCGTGGTATTGCCGTATATTCTGTTGGTGCCGAGAAATACTTGCAGAGTTAAAATTAAACAGATAACTAGCTTAATTATATTTTATTTAACAAATGCCTCATCAAAACAACATTTATGTCATCCGCGCAATTAATCTTCATTGTCTTTCAATAACACAATCACAAATCCGTGCAGAGCATATGTCTAATTAATTAGCTGCCATAGGTTTATTAGAGTAATATAGAATATAATCTGGGTAATTGGTAACGAGACGGTAAGAAAAGTTGAGATCTTAGACAGTAATGATTTGTAAAAAAAATTCTAAGGTTTTGGTGGAGCATCAGGAACACAATTGGAGTTAACGATAGGATCGTCTAGTATATGTCTTCCAATGCCTTCTCTGTTTTTGATATAAAATTGGGTTTTAAAGAAGAGTATGTTTCGTTTGACATAGTCATCCAGCATTCTACTATAGTAACCTCATGTGTCATTGATCTATAAAATAATTATTTGTTTTAATGCACACCATCAAAGAAAAACTGAAAGCATGGCAAAGCTGTTACAGATTTAGAGTTAATGAAGGTGAACAGTGAAAAGTGCAAGCTATGATACTCTCAAGTTTAAAAACAGATTATTTTTTAAAAAAATATTAAGGAATGTTATAGGTTATCTGCCTCTCATTAGAGCCATTTAAAATTTTCGTTTTATAAATATGCATTGTGATGTACCTCCCCTTGGAATTACATCCCTCGAAGCATCAGCGTGAGCTAGAGGTGTAGGGTTAACGAAAGAACTAGGATCAAACATTATCTTAATATGACTTTATTAAGATATTCAACTTAGAATTTTGGAACTAATATAATATTAATAATTAATATGAGAGAATCTACGATGACGTAATACGCAACACACAATATAATTCAGACCAATCTCAATAATCGAACCGCCTAATCTTCAAATATACTAATAAGTAATCAATCCTACCTTATATTATTCTGTAATAAAATTGTCTTTATCTACAATGGTATGTAGCTTGACGTTTAACTTCTAGTCGAACACCAATATGTTTATCCACGGCACGTAGAACTTAAATCTTGAGCCACGGACTTCAATAATCATCAACTGCCACAACGCACGTCAATTGTCTACAATTCCTTTACATTGCCATTACGCTTACTCTAAGATCCTATATTTATCCTATATTATTTGCATCTCTTCACTTCTCGTTTCTTGGATTTGGTTGAAAAACAGTTGTCATTAATTCTAGCCCAAAGGACCCAAAGGACTTGTTAAAGAAAAGACGCTAAGACGTCACAGCATATATATGCTAAAGTATGACACTGGAATAGTTACATGCATAAATAAACTTACAAAAATATTATTATAAATTTACAAAAAAACATATTCTTAGTTTCTAATATCTATGATTGAACATGAAGTATATTAAGAAACACACGACATGCATAAATATTCAGAAATTGTTAATACATCTTAATAATTTAAAACACATACTTTTCTCAGTGATAAAATTTGACATATTATAAAATGATGAGTATTTCCAGAGAAAGTAAAAACTCATACTAAACATCATTTCTTCAATAAATAAAGGCCTCTTTTATGATCCCTATCCTATATTCATTTTCTGTACATCTCATAAAAAATAAAATGAGGGAAAGTAAGTTATTAACATATTTTTGTAAGTACTTATCTCAATCCCTTTTCGTGTGTATCTAAATTAAATCAAAATGCGTTTGAATCCTATTGTTGCGTAGATCCGGGTTCTAGGATTTTATGCAAAAACAATCACAAAGAAAAATAATCATATTTTTAAGAGCGATGCAAATTTATTATCAAAAATCCAATCCTTTAAATACAGGATTCAGCAGCAGTATCCAGAGGGAAAATATCCAAAGGTCTTCACATCTTCAACAGCAATCAAACACAATCACCAGTGTTTAAAAATATACGTAAGTAAAGATTATTCACAAGCACAGCCGAGCTAATCGCTAGTCAAAAACAATCCTCACTGTTCGCTGGCTTAATCAAGACTGCTCGCCGTACCGGGAAGCATCTTCTTTTATAGGCGCGACAGAAACTTCCAGAAATATAACCGCTAGTGTCATTGAACGTGACACTAGTGGAAAAATCTACTACTTTCTAGAAGATTCCAGAGGGTTCCGAACTCGCCAACATAGTCACCAATGACGCCAACTTGGTCTCCAAAAATGATGCCAACTTGGCTCTACCGCCAAGATTTCGCCAAGTTCTTATTGAATCGCCATTATAACATAAGGGGCGGCATTGCTTGTGAATAGTACAGTTTTAACATGAAATAAATATAAAATAGAGTAATATAAATGCATTAAACACTCAAATACAAATTATTTACTCTATTTACACAAAATTCGTAACACTATATAACTCTACGAAAGCATTTTGATTAATTCCAGTGTTTCTTTCTTTTTTTCGGAGTCTTCCAGCAGTTCTTTTATAATGTTGTCTCATCATGTTGACTTTTTAACAAAATAACTTACATTTGTATCATTTTCACGTCAAGTAGTTTAAGTTATTTATCGAAATTTAGAAGTTACATACAAGTTGTTTATAGAGAAGACACAAGCTTTTCTTCGGTTATACTAATATCGTATCATTTTAAATATCTAACAATTTATAAGCACATCTATGAATTCAGGAGTGTACGTATATATATATATATATATATATATATATAACTAGCACCACCTATTGCTATTCTAATTCGTCGATCTACGCATTAATTTTCTTTTCGAATAGTGAAATAAAGAGTGTCGTATGACGTGTATGATAAATTGAACATTCAATACAAAACAGTATTTTACTTATTTTTGTATTGAAAAAAATATGCACTTAATTGTTCTTAAAAATAATATTTTCCAGGTATAAATATAAACCAGGTATTAATATAAACAAAGGGAAATAACTTTTTTCCCTTTGAATTACAATAAAATCATACACTTCACTTTTTACCTTTTATTTTAGAAATAATTGAATAATAATTGGACACAATATTTTAATTTAAATATAACTTTTTTTTAGATTTAAATGTCTTTTTCGAGAAAGAAAAAGTTTGAAATTTTAAGCTTATTGTTTTATTTAGATTTTACAAGTCCTATTCTGTGTTAAGGAGGTTTAGCAGGTATAGGAGAGAAACCATATTCCAGGATTATGCGTAAATAGTCACAAATCTAATTTGGATATTTTAAAAAATGCCAGGAAAATTAAAATGTGAAAAAATATATTGTAATCTTTCTAGATTGGTACACAGTGTGCATTATTTTAATAACATATTCGATTGCTAAATAAACACCCACTGAGAATTTATATGTATTATCTTACTATAGGAATGATATAAAAGTAGAAAAATTTCTTAGTAGTGATACATTTTTAATCATTGACATTGATAATAAAACAAATGAAGAAAAGAAATATATACTTTCTATTATGTACAGCACTGTGCTTTGTAATGAATAAATAATGGACTTTCAGTGCCTACACACTTTTCATTTGATTCATGACAGAAAAATCCAAAGTACATTTTCTAGTTATTTGCCCTCGTTTACGTTTTCAATAACAATGTGAAAATGCAAATATTTATTCCATTCCTTCCTGCATCTTAAGCGAATAGGTGATAAGACAAAAGGAAAACAAATTGCCACTTTATTCGCTCTTCTTAGCTGATATTCATTTTTCCAAATATTTGTGATGCATGAATCGTTAAGAAGTGAAGATGAGTTGAGTTGCTTCTCACCTACATTCCGTCTTGGAAATCAAATAAATGGCTTTGTTTCTGAAAATGTTTAAATAAGCTGAAAAAAAGAAAGAATTTTGGAGGAAAGCATATCATTTTCATGGAAGGCCTGCAAAAATGGCAATGTCCGGAAATGACGTAAGATTACCATGACAACGAAAAATATGTCGACTTCTTGATGTTGCTTTTTCGTGATAAACTACTTGGTTCCTGCTTTCGCTCGATTTGCTATCACTCAGTTTTATTTATTTATTTTATTTCCATTTTTTCTTGCAAAAATGTCTCCTTCTAACCCCTTCCAAAATTTTATACTCTGATTTGACTATTCAGAGGTTTCCGTTTATTTATTTAGTTTTATTTTTGTCTTCCTCTTCTTTTTTCGTGAATTTCACTTGCTTTGCATATTTCCTTTATATTTCCAGAGATGATACTCGTAACCTATGAATAGGATTGAGGACGAGAAAGAAAAAAATAAATAATAATAAATGGAAGAAGAGGAAAAGAAAAAGCGAAGGAAAATGATGCGGAATTTATTCTTAATGTTTTTCTTTCTTCATTCTTCCTTACTTTTTCGTCAAGAAGTAAAGCATATTCTTTTTGTTGAAAATTCCTGAACAGCTTTAAATTTAAGACTTACAGACTGGCATTGTCTATTTCGCTTGTGAATAAGCAATACGGGTGTGCAAATCTACATTATCAAGAAAAAAGGCAACATAAGCTATGTAAAGTATTCCGTCAGTATTTCGAACAAATACGGATAGAAGTGGTTGTTTTGAAATATTCTTATTGATGTTTTAGAAAATTCACAAAAGCATTTTTCCATTTGAATTTTAATATTAAGATAAACCATCTACAACATGAAAAGGATATAGTATTTTTTTTTTCTTTAGTGTCATACTGTAATGGTCCACTTTCTTTTGAATCCAATAAATTTTATTTATACAGCACTTGATAGCTCATTTTTTTTTTTAGTTTTATAAATATATTTTAAATCTTTTTTAGGAAAAGAAGGACTTGAGGATAAGAACATTTATCTCATATCTATCCATAAGCTTTAATTAATGCTAAAAAATTCTTATGTTTCAAATTTTATGAAAGATATCTATGAAACAATTGCAATAGCAAATGAGCTTTAGATATCCGTAATGTGTATTAGTAAGAAATAAGGAAAAAATAATTTTATCAAAAAATTTTAAGTTTTTAATACGAAAACATTCAGAGATTTTTATATCAGGATGTCTTTTTTTTTCCTTTAAATATATGTTTATTGGTTTTTTAATGCACAAAATATATTTTTTATCAAATTGATTTTTATATATCATTTTTATTTATTTTTAACCGAAAAAAACAAAACAAAAAAGTTTTTGTTTTTGTTTTTGTTTTTGAAGATCCAATTTTCTTAAAAATTTGTAAAAAAATATTCAAAATTCTTTGACAAACACCTTAATTTTAAAATAAAAGTTTTCTAAATTAAAGCAAAATCTTGAAGAGTCTATTCCTCATATTCATACAATACTATTTGTCATTTATTTAAAATGTATATTAAATAAACACATGAATTATGAGTCACATATATAAATTATCAGCTACTTAAACATGTAAATTGTTTATATGGAAATACCCTTTCAGAAACATAAGTAAATAACAAAATAACAATAACAAAATAATAATATTAATAAATAAATAAATAAATCATTTTTTATAGGTTTATACTAAAAAAATAGCATTTTCTTATGGTAAAGTTCAGTTATAATTTCTGAAATGTATTTACATCCATAAGCCAAAAGAAATAGAAAAAGGAGAAATTCTGTTTTATACTCTTTATGTTAAACATAAAGTTAGTCTACATGTGTACCCCTGTAGAGGTCTCAATGTATTAATAATGTAAAATACATGAGATAAATTTCATTTATATGAGTATTAGCTCATGTGTAAAAAGTCTCTTTTTGAAGTATATTCTGCATCCCTTAGGCTTGTATATATATAATTTGTAATATAATAGCAATTAATATTAAAATACCATCGAAAATTAGTTGCTATCAAATTTAAATTTTAATTTCTTTTTCTAGAGAGCTTTTAAGCCATTTTAATTACAACAATTCAAACAATTAATTTGACGACAATAAAATCTTTAATTTTAAACTATGTCACCATTTACACATTAACCCAAATTAAATGCATTGAATTAATCTGTGCCAAACGCAATTGGAATCTTGGTTTAAAGCTTCATTTAATTAGACAATGCCAATTTTTCAACTCTATCCCCTTGGAATTTGTGTATTTCTTGTCATATTTTAACTATTGTATTGATTTAATTTCGATAATGTGCATCGGACAGAGCATAAAAAATACAATAGTTTATTAGGTTTTATTTAAATGTTATTTTGATATTTTAATTACAATAGTCAGTATTTAGCCATATTGCTCTAACAGTGTTGCCCTTTAACATTTTGTTTACCAATTGATTTTTCGTATACATTTACGCTCCTATTTAAAATAAATATTTGTAACATAATTCACACACATATATTGCATTTATACTTTAGGAAATTACATTAAAAAGGATTTTGACATATATCTGTAATATCGTTACTGCAACTAAACAGAACAGCTGAAAGCCATATAGCGTTTTATTTGCAATTTGTTCTTTATTTTACGTTTATAATATTTTTTTTAAAATAATTATAGCAAAAATACACTCGCCGCATTTATACCTCAAAGACTTTTTTTATTTTTATTTTAAAAGCTCACCCTTATTTTCTTAGGTCCTCCTGATTCTGTAGAGAACTGCAGTGTCACCAATCAAACAGAGGATTCGATGATTGTCGAATGTAGCCCAGGTTACGATGGAGGCCTGCAGCAGCAGTTTGTGCTGGAGGTGCACGAGACTGCCCTGCATAGGCTGCAGGTCAATCTGAGCGCATCCTCCTATCCATACTTTCAGGTCCACGGAATTCCATCCGGGACCCACTTCCTCGCAATTGTCTACGCAGCCAACGCCAAAGGGAGGAGTCAGGCAGTAGTGATGAGGACCCACACACTGCCTGGACCTGAAAGTCAAACAAGAAGAGGTAAACACTCAAAGCAAAAGTAGAAAGAGAAGCAATGTGTAGATGTGTTTTGATTTTGATTTCTGTATACAATTGAATATGAGTAATAGCATTTTTTTTTATTTTAGAGCCTAATTTTTTGCTGTTGTTTGTAATTAGCGACTTATCGTCTTTTTTTTTCTTGCCAACTTCAAGCATGAAGCAATTTAGAGTTCATATGATTAAGAAAAAATGAATTTTTTACATATATATTGCCTATGACTTAAAAGTATTTTATATAAAAGTATTTCTGAGTATAAAAAAAATACTTTTCTCGTTATTTTATTTTATTTAATATTATAAATCGGCGTTGTCGAGCAATAAATAAGGAACTGGAGATTCTAATGATGCCGGATTTGAATTAAAAAATTATGCATACACACACACACACACACACACACACACACACACACACACACACACACACACATATACACATATATATATATATATATATATATATATACATATATGAAGTACTAAATCTTATATAGTATGATAAAAATATACTTGGCGAGTATTTGATATTAATACGAATTAAGAGTAGGGCATGGTCAGTGGTAAGTGAATGATAATGTATTATGAAGATGCAGTCTTGTAATATATTATCTCAAATTTATTGTACTTCTTGAAACACACAGGTATATTACAAATATAAAAATTGTTATGGCACAGCACAGACAAAGACGCACACAAACACACAATGTGCAGTAGCCAGCTGACTACATGTTTACAGCGAAGAGCAGAGAGAGCGCGCTTTCCAGATCCTCGCTATTTATATGCAGAGGGACATCACGTGATTTAAGAGGTGGATGGATGTAGTTTCAACAGTCCCTGGTAGGCGGGTAGCCAATTAAATTGATTTCGGTTGTCCAGAAGGACTGGAATTAAATAATTCGAGAGCTATTACCGATTAAATTATTGGAATTATTATATATATATATATATATATTAGAGATTGCAATATGGGTTCAAAAGTTCAATACCGGTATTCGGTATTCTTTAGATCTTAATACCGGGATTCCAATTTTAATACCCGTAGTGGAAATTTTAGAAAAAGAAAGAAAACATAGGTGTTTCTTTGTTTATATTTGCCAGTTTTATTAGAGAGTGTAATTATCACAAAATATAATTTGTAACTTAAAAACCATAACAATATATAAAGAATCACAAAAAAGAAAAAAAGAGCATTTTATTTATTTAAATCACAAACAGTGTAAATATCACTATTCAGTATGTGGTACAAATTTTGAGATGTTACCTTATAAAACATAATGCATTGATTATACTGTATGATATGCAAGTATACTGCAAATAACAAACCGACCCATTTAGAAAATATCGAAATATTACGCACTTTCTTTACAACTACAACCTTGTTTTCACAGACGCGAATATCAGACTACCAATCCTGCGCGTGCGCAGTATCGTTCTGAGCTTTAATAGGACAGTTTTGTCCCACCTCCTTGGATGATTCACATGTTTTAACACTTTTCTTGATTGCACGATGCAATTTTATACTCACAGGCTAGTTAATTTCGCCCGTTTGGGGGGAGTATACTATTTTGCTATATCAACGATCCCTAAACATATTGGAGCCAATTTAAAAATTTCTCGTAAAAACCGAAAATAAAAGTATGTTAACTTGTGAATACTGGTATTACAAAATTGAACAATGGCTGAAAATAACGGTATTCGGAATACCGGTATTGCAATCCCTAATATATATATATACACTTAAGGTAACTGTCTTCATTCGCAACCATGATTTGGAAAAAAGTATACAAATGAATAATGTTTCTAATATTTAGTGGGAACTGAATTAGAATATGCATATCAAATTAGATTTAAGATATTATTACAAGAATAAATGATTTACGTACAATTTTTTTGGCAAAAAGATGAAGAGAGAATGACTTTTTTCAAAACATTTTGCTTTTATGAAAAATACTTCGATCATATTAATATTTTAGATATGTATGTAAAAGACTTTTATACAAAGCCCAAACTAAGATTTTTGCATAAACCCGCATTATTTTTGAAAGATACGATAAATTGAAATAATAATCAGTGTTTTTGTTAAAATTTCTCTACTCCTATATATTAAAATATGAATAAACCCATTTCTAAATATACATTTCGGTTACTTAACAAGGAGATATTCTCATATCAAACATTGTCATAAAAGTAGCCCCAGATATAAATTTAAAAAAAAAAAACGTGCATGAGAAATTACTACAACTTTCGTAAAAAAATTTGGGGCATATGCGGATATGATTGTTAACTGCACAAGTCTTCTACTGGAGTGTTTGAAAATACATAAGTCAACCAGCAAATATGTATGAATTGTTTGTTACGCCAGTGGAATTATATACTCGGTTTTTTTTTTCTTTCTATACCTCGATTCCAACTTATTTTAGAACTTCAGTTAAAATCCAGAGAAGTAAGAATGCTTATATAGAATTAACTAAATTAGAAAATTAGGTATACATGTAGCATATACAATGTGTGGAATAAATTGCTTTGTGCTTGATTTTTGAAAAAAAAGTATTCATAAATGCTTCTTTTTTTTCTTTTGAGTTTTGCTTTTTTTTTCCTATTATAACTAACTCATTTCAACTTATTGTAAAGTTACTTTACAAGAATTAAATGTTTTCCTTTTAGGTAAAAGCCTATCATTGTACTGCCTGACTCCTTCCTTCCGTTTTCTTCTTTCTTCTAACATTTCTTTCTAACATTCTTTTGTGCGTGTGTTTTTGAGAGTGCTTATACTGTACTTTATACTTCTTTGTTGTACTCTGAGTGTTTTGTTAGTAAGAGCAATAAGAAAATTCAAAATATCTCTCACAATTGGTCCAATTTAAAAATATAAATCTTAATTGCTTGAAATTCTTAATTAGAATGTCTTTTATTACAACCTATATATTTTTATTCTCTTTTTCTTCCGTTTTATAATCCAGAGATTTTCAAAAATGGTAATGAAGTTTCACATTTTTTAATTTTTTTTTAGTTTTATACCGGATGTCCATAATTAAACTTAAAATTTGCGAGTTGTCTGTAGCCAAAACTATGCTGCAGAATTGCAAGAAAATTGGTTAATGGCAGAATTAAATGATTCGAATTTTATCGAGAAAGAAAAATGAATTTCAAAAACTACCACTAGATGGCGGTGTGCAATGTTAACTATTGGCATATGCAAATGTCATAATAATAATAATTATGTGTGGGTGCAGACATCCAAGGGATATAAAGATGCAGTGAAAGAACTGCAGTCATTTTCTTACAGCTTGGCCTCCTAGATCTCCAGACTTGAATCCTTGTAACTTTGGGCTGTGGGGATATCTCAAGGTGATGGTCTAGGCCGTGATCCCATCACATCTCCATCCCACCTTAGTAAACTTTTGTAAATTTTTTTATATGTTCTCAATAACGCTATGATACGCAATCTAGGAATGGTTTTTTTAAATATTTTTTTTTTTTTTTTTTGCTTTGCTAAGCAAAGTTCCCGTCATTTCATTCTGCTATTACCCAATTTCTATGTAATTTCACTGTATAGTTTTTTTCTACAGACTGCTCGTAAATTTCAAGTTTAATTTTGGACCCCCGGGATTTATATCTGTGTAAAAATACACACATAAATTTAGATAA
Source organism: Trichonephila clavipes (assembly GCA_019973935.1). NCBI lineage: Eukaryota > Metazoa > Arthropoda > Arachnida > Araneae > Nephilidae > Trichonephila > Trichonephila clavipes. The sequence continues at coordinate 740,569 of BMAU01018918.1, forward strand.
GTTATTTTCTGACACATTCATGTGGAAATTAAATTTTAATAATTGATATATTCCATGTGCATTCAAAAATTAATATTTAATTTTCAAACATCACAAAGAACAATAAATTCCATTGATTTGTTCCATTAAAATTCAAACTATTTTTCGTTCTAAGAAAAACTATATGTTTAGAAAAAAATATTTTTTATTTTTCTTTATTCATTAATTTTTATAGCACTTTTGGAACAATATTTTACAATTTAGTTTATTAATATTTAAAACATTAATTCATCAATATTTTTTTTTGGAAAAGAAATTAAAAAAAATTAATTTTGTTGTAAGCATTATAAATTAGAACTGGAATTCCTTAAAATCCTTTAAGTAATTTTGTTCTTTTTATATGATTGCATCAACTAATACTATCAAATGCATTATAAATTTTATAATTTCAGAAATAAAAGAGAATTGGTCAATTCAAATCATTAATGTAAATTTTAGTTTTCGTACAAAAATGAAAGTAGAGTCCGTTTAAGTTGTTTAATAATTATTCTCTCGTCTAAAATAATAAATCTTTGCAAAATTCAATTTTTTTCTAAATTAAAGACTCAACTCTGAAACGTATATATTAAATTTCATGCTTCAAGCTTAAGTGTGTGTAGACACATTTTATTGAAATTTAGTTATTTATTATTTTACTTTTAATCCTTTATTTGCATTTAAGCCTTTTTGTAATGTACAATGGCTTGGTGTAGAAGTTAAGATAGACAGGAGTTCCGGTTTAGGAGTTGTCTTGGGTATCTAACCGGAGATCAAATTTACGAAGTCAAAAACCTATTGCCTTTGTTTTACATCTATGGGCGATTTAATAAGTAGTATATCAGTCTGTAATGTATAATTATGTATGAAATACCATTTTTAATGCGTTTCATAAGGATGCTAAAAATTGGAGAATGTAAAATTTCCTATTATTCTTATATTCCCTTATCCACATTTCGGCAACAAATTCAGAATGTGTGATTCAAAATTCTGTAACTCGTGTTTGTTTTAAACCGCAATTGAACCAAAATCCTTTTCTTAAAAACATTATACTACTCTCACACATAATGAAATGAAAAGAATTGGTGATTCCCTTAGTTAGGGTTAGGGTTTGTGAGGGTTCTTGAGAATTAATAGATGAAGCCTAGAAACGTATATTTTCATCTTCCATCTTTTTCATCTTTCTTATAAATCAAGGTCACCAACCACAGTCACCCATGAAAACTTTTTGAATATCCTCAGAATAATTGGGACATTATTTATATCTGTATGGTGATTCAGTTTCAAAAATGACGAGTATAAAATATTAGAGCGCAAGCGACTTCCACTGGCACTTGAGTCATCTAGTTTTCGTTTACTAGATATGCTATGGAATATGAATTATATACTTTTTTTATATAAATGGTAAATACTACTTTAATTCAAAATTAGCTCTCAATTTAGTGTTATTTTAGATACTTTTGCCTATATATCTAGTGACATTAAAAATGGAGAGTAGGCCACCATGGTAAATTGGTGGCATAACATTTTAATTGGTAGATATTCCTTTGTGCTACCAGATTCTTCTTGCTTTTCGTGAAGTTCTACTTCAGTTTAATGTAAAGGTAAATATAGACATAAATAAGAATGAATGTCGTTATAGAGGTCTGCCATAGATGTTGCCTGCGTTCAAACAAATTATAGTCCACCAAATATAAAATTATACATTTAGTGGTATATGAAATCCTAAAGTTTGGCGTCTACTGCTCTATTTGATCCCCTGATAGAACTTCGTTATAAGGACTTGGTAATAGACAGGGTATCTTAAATATTTAGAAAAGCTAAAGAACGTTTCAACTAATCTGTTTGTATTTGTTTTCGGATTAAATTACTTGGATTAATTAAGAGTATGCTAAAATGTATATACTACCATAGAACAAAATTGTAAAGAACCGTGATTTTAAGTTATATCCTTCAATGTTATTTATTGGTACTGTTTAACAAAATGAGCTGTGAATGAATACTTAAATATAAATTAATTTTCTTTTGGGCATCACAAAAAACATTTAAAGAAGTTTCTTTTTATCGAAAGAAGAAAATAAATATACATTAATTATACCAATTATAGAACTTAATAACGAAAATAAATTACAATATATTCTTATTCATTTAACAAAATCATGATAGTTAACAATAAATCATTAATTTAAAAAAACTCATTGTTTCCATTAACGAGATTCCTTCTTAAAATTTTTATCATAATTCAAAAATAAGGCCAGTCAGTCATCGCAACACCGTTCTATGTGGATTAGCACGTGTCTTTTTGTTTAATGGGCGCAACAGAAAGGATAATTAAAGGTTTCGGTAATGGCACACGCCCTGGTACTAATGAACATGGATTAAGAATGAGGCAAATGACACCTAAATGATTTAATTAATAAGAAATGTTTCTGATTTTCAAGGTAGTTAAAGTTCATTTGTGTAGGTGGGGACGGCCCTTGCGTAAGATTAATGTCGCTAATTATATGCTGTCTTTTGTTCACTAGCGATGTGTGATTTAGACGCACAAATCATAACTCAAAGTACCATTGATATAATATTCATGCCAGTCGAATTTACATCCGGTAAAGAGGTTTTGTTTTCATTTTCTTTTTTTCCCCCATCATTACAGGTGGTTGATGATTTAGTATTTCATGTCATATTGTTCCGAAAAGAAATGAACAATGGGGTAATTACCAATTTATGCCTATTTGTTTTTGATGTTTTTACAAACGAATCATCTATTATATAGGTTTCCAGTTTTTTGCTCTTAATGTAGACCAGATGATATTTATACGCATGCTGTTTTACAAGAAATATAAAGCGAGGTATTGGTCAAAGAATTTCTCTTCGCGTGTAGACATTACGTGCTTGATAGCAATGGATATATGAATTCCAATGCGAAAAGAAAATTGGAAGATAATGATGGTTAGTGACACCTTAAAGAAATATAAGTTAAAGATTTAAGGAACGGAAAACCTTTATCCAATAATGTCGTTTTTAAAATGTGTTTTATCAAAAAATAATAACCACAATTTTTTTTCATTGAAATTTTATGGAATCATTTTTCAGTTAAAAAATTTAAGAATTTTTAAACTATAGTGGATTTTTTTCGTGTGAAATCAATAATTATAAAATAATTAATTGTTTTACCTGGTGACCAGTTCAGATATTAAGTTCACGTATACTTATTTACTAATAAATAGTAACTCACATAACTCTATTGAAGGAGAAAAAAATGGTATGTTTTAATACAAGAAATTCGAAAAGGAGAACACTAGGAATGAAAATTTAGATTTTTTCCGAAAAATATTCAGTTAACATAAAAATATCATTTATATGATTTTAATTAAAATAAATTATAAGTATTGAAATCCTTTTTTATGCTATTTTAAATTAAAAATATAATTGAATAGAGAAATATCGGTTTTATTTCATAAATATAATCATCGTATGTATATCACCGTATGCACCATTTATTGTCTTATTGTTAAAAAAAAAAGAGATAGGGCCTTCGCTCTTTTACCTCATTACTTTTTAAAAAACAGAAAAGTGAGCGCGTTTTCTTACTCTCATATTAAAAAATGAATACAGGATGCTTTTTTCTGGTTCAAATTGCAATACCAATATACATATTTAATTTTTAAAAAATGACAGAAAAATAAATTTTGTTTGAAGAAAATATAATTATTTTCAACTTCTAACACACTATTTATTTCCTTTTTTTCACCCTACATTTTGTTTTAATTTTACTGTGACTAAACATATAGGGGAAACGACCCAGTTGCACTACAACTTTCAAACAAGATTGCCCAAGGCAACTTGACAGCTAGCTGTAAACGATTGATCTATTGGTTCTTATTTTTACAAAGGGACCGAACTGAGTCATAAAAATTGTCCCTGTTCGACATCCCAAGTTTCAAAAGGGGGAAAGGAAAGAAGTCTGTTGTATTTTTAAAGCGAATGGCAAAATAAGAGTAAACGCTTTCGGAATAACTTTTCAAGAGGAAGCTAACCACTCAGAGGGATAAATGTGAATGTTTATAGACATTGCTTAAAGTGTCTGAAAAATATTAGGGGAAATTTTTAGATGAAATTTAAGAAATTAAAATTATAGAATTCTGGATTCTGATGATACTGTCACTTATGATGCTAATTTATTTTAAGAAGGCATTGTATTCATTTCAAGTTCTAAAAGGCTGTTCATTATTATCCTTTTATATTATTAACTTAAACGGGTATATTTTATTTTAAGAAATGTTACTAAAACCAATAATAATATGCTTAATTAAAAAAGTGTGAAAAAAATATGCATTAACATATTTTTACTTGCATTTGAATAACGATTGAATGCACAATTAGAAATCTCTTTTGAGAAATATTTCAGATGGAAGAATTCTTTGCGTGGTATGTCTTTGACTCATTTATATTGCTTAAAGGTCTAAAAGTAAAGTTTTTAACTTGATAAAAATTAATATAAACTTAAGTTATTTAAACTTCTTAGGTTAGTAATAAATGGTTTCTTAGAATGTTTTTTTCTACAAATGCGATCAATATCTAAACTAAATTAATAAAATAAGTTTAATTCGTAGAGATTACATGGATAGCTTGCATGATATACATTTGTGTTTACTAAAATTTATAGTGATTTTGTATTATAAAATAAATTGTCTGCCTTTTTTTTAAATATTCGTTAAAAAATTTATATTTTACATTCAAATTATTACATATTTCAAGACGTTTCGGAATACTCAAGAAGTTATTACATAATATTTCATTATTGAACTAATGGTGTTAATTTTTTTAAAAAATCACACGTACAAAAATTTAACAAATGCTTTGCATTTCAGTTTATTTATTTTTTAAATTCTGATCCACCAAACTACTTTCTCGTGACGCATTTTTTTTTTTTTATTTTAATGAAATTGAGAGTTCAGTAAGTTTCTTTTTAAACATAAAGTACCAAAACTTTATTTACTAGGGAAAATAAATATTTCCTGAATTTCTTGTAATATTTTATTATTCTATCTGATTGTTAAGTAAGGACATATTTGCTTTTGTAGTTCTTGATTCAAATACAACATTTAAGTTCTTTTTACATTTGAGTATACCCGTCAGCCAAATCATTTTGCTGGGGCAAGAGTGGACAAATAGTGGCCCGCATACCATATGTGACCCCCAAAGAGTTTTTTGGGGCCTCCAAGACAGTCAGAAAACTAAATAAAGAGAAAATATTTTATCTATTTGGATCAACACATACACTGAAGTGCCACTGAATTAGAGATACCAAGGGCTGTGCCAATTGTGTAGCTCTGCGCATCATTTATGCGCAAGTGAGGGAGCTGTGGTAACAGCATACATAGCGCGTACTACGGTTATTCTGAATTAGTTGTTGGAATTCCCAGTATGGGTAAATTGCCTGATTTAGACGCCTGCCAATGCGGAGAAATGGTACGTGCACGACGCATGGCATATTAAATTTCCAAAAACGTCAGATAACTAGGATTTCCAAGGCCGACAGTATATCAAGAATACATGAACGATGGACAAAATCTAGTGATCGGGCAAACTGCAAAGGACAATTAGCCTTGACAATGCGTGGTGAGAGACGGCCAACGAAACCAAACATTAGCTCAAATTACCACCCAGTTGAATGACGATGCCAGTAGTACAGTTAATAAACAGACTGTGCAACGCTTCACCGTATGGGTTTCAGGAGCCATCGACTTACATGAGTACCATTGCTCAATGTTCACTATCGGGGTGCACGTCTTGCTTGGGCAAGAGAGTACAGAGAATGGAGTGTAGAGGAATGGAAACGTGTAGCACAGAGTGATGAGTCCCGACGGGAGATTGAGAATATGGCGCCAGGCTCATGAAGCCATGAATCCTGCATGATAGGTTGGAATTGTTCGAGGGCATCATGGCTCAATTATGGTGTGGGGTATTTATTCGTGGTGCTGTTTAGGATATTTGCTTCGTATACCAACCTCCCTCAATGCAATTCGGTGCTTAGCGTTCCTGGGAGATCACCTCCATCCGCTTATGCTGTTGTGTTATCCGCACAGTTTTCCAGCAAGACAACTAAGGAGTTTTCCAGCAAGACAACTATACCTTTCAGAAGTCTTAGTTGGCTACTGGCTGGTTTGATGAGCATTCCTCCGACTTTACTGACATAAATTGGTCACCTAAATGTCCAGACTTAAATCCTATTCAGCATATTTAGGATGTTTTAAAACAAGCCGTGAACGACCATCACACGGCACCAACGAACCGTACCGAATTATGGATAGCTTATGAACAGCACAGAATATTTGGTAAGTTGCTCCCGTGGAACGCTTCCAGAAACTTGTTGAATGTAATCCTCCTCAAGTAGCAGCAGTTATCAAGGCTAGAGGAGGTTCAACTCGCTACTAGGTAAGTATCCGTAATTCAGTGGTACTTCAGTGTACTTGTGAGCACAGTTTTTCTTGCATGACGATCAACGAGAATAAATATAGATGCAAATTGGCTGACATTAACTTTCAGGCAGTGATTGAAATTTATACTGATCATATCACTCCTGATTTCAAAAAAGTGATGGAAAAGTGTGACATGATATATTGGCCTCATTAAAGTTTCCGACTAAGTTTGGAACCGTGGTTTTGCAAAAGCTTATATATGGATAATAATTATGATATTTTGTGTCACTTAGATTAGAATACTTGTTTATAAAATTGTTTCAAGTATAGTATTACAATAAAAAAATTATTTAAGTACAATATTTTGATAAAAAATGAACATGGAATGACCTATTTTTAAAAAAAATACCCTTTTATAGAAAATGCTTCTATTATAATATTTTTCCCTTATATAGCTCAGACCTCTTGACAGTGGCTCAACTAGAATATTTGAAATATATAACATAGAAGTGGGTTTATCCATGTTTTACGACAACAGAGAAGATAAATTTTAAGAAAAAAACGCCGATAATTCTTTCAATTGGTAGTAACTCTGAAAATAATGTGAATTTTTCAAAAATCATGTTTCAGATTCTCTGGAGAAGTCTTTGCTTTATATAAAAACAATATTGTTATTAAAGAAGTATTTTTTATAAAAGGAGAACGCGTTTTGAAAATAGGTCATTCTAAGTTCATTTTTTGCCAAAATACTGCATTTAAATCATTTTTTTTATTATAATAATATTCTTGAAGCAATTTTACATGTGTATTCTATTCTAAGTGACACTAAATATTAAAAGAAATATTCGTTTGCGCTTTTTTGTTAAATCATGGTTTCGAACATTGTCGGATACCTTAGAATGTTTAATGATTTTTGTGTAGTACAATTTATAACTTTTGTGTGATGCAAAGTTAATTAATGAATTTTATCATTTTAAAAAGAGTAACCCACCGGTATAATTCGCATTCACAATGTAATATTCGAGTTACAATATTAACCTGCTTCTGTCTAAGATAATTATTACTTTACATTTAAGGTATTCGACTTCGTTCGGAACAGTGATTGTGCAAAAACGTATAAATGGATAATATTTATGATATTTAGTGTCACTTAGATTAGAAAATGTATTTAAAATTCTTTTGAGAATAGTATTACAATAAAAAATTCTTTAAGTACAATAATTTGACAAAATATGAACATAGAATGACCATTTTTCAAAATATTTCCTTTTGTGAAAAATGCTTCTATTATGATATTTTGCACTTATATAGCACATACCTCTTGACAGCGGCTCAACAAGAATATTTGAAATATATAACATAGAAGTGGGTTTATCCATGAATTACGACAACAAAGAAGATAAATTTTAAGAAAAAAACGCCTATAATTCTTTCAATTGGTTGTAACTCTGAAAATAATGTGAAATTTCCAAAAATTATAGTTGAGCCTTTGTACAGGGGTCTGAACTATAGACAGGCAAAATTATATTATAATAGAAACCTTTTTCACAAAAAGGAGAACATTTTGAAATAAGGTTATTCTAAGTTAATTTTGTTCGCCGAAATATTGTATTTAAATAATTTTTTGTCAAAATGTCCTTAAAACAATTTTATACATATATTCTATTCTAAGTGACACTGAATATCATGAAAATTATCCATTTATGCGCTTTCTTAAAATGTGGTTCCGAACGTAGTCGGATTCATTAACAAAAAATATATGTATATAAAATATTTTCTCTTATTTCCAGAACGAAAAGCGGTCTGTTTGCCATTACAGAAACCTATATTTTACTCTATGTATAAGATAAGAAAATAGCGTGTGAAATTACATTTTTCTTTTATACCAACTTTTTGTACGAATTGGATTACAAGACTTCTACTTCCGTGCTTGAAACAGAAAAAGGTACATTATAAGAAAAGTAAAATCAAAGCAAAAAGGAAAATGAAGGAAAACTCCAACTAAAACTGACACAAAATTGCAACAGATCTCTACTTCAATCACATTCCAAGAAAGAAAACATTCCCTTACTGTTACAAAGACCACATTCTATGATAGATTGGAAACAAAAGAAAATCTGGGAGGAAGGGGAAAAAAAGCCCGAATACGTCTGATTTAAGGACGGTCTCTTCTAATGACAGTATTATCAGAGACACGCCATGCTGTCGTTACAAACCTATTTGTCATCAAAGAATCGTAGGTTGGAAAGCGGACTTCTTTGATAGCTTCCCACCATCTGTTCCCAACGGCATCGATACGTGTTTTATTTGGTTCAGTGCGTGAGAGGTTTAATGACTTATCTACAAAGACTGATTAGGTCGATCTAATTGTTCAACACTCTGTCACTGTGTGTGTGTACATCTCGTGTCAGATTGAGGATTGTTTGGGTCCCAGAGGTCGTTCGAATAATGCATAGTTGAGCAATCAACGATTTAGTTTGCTTCCACAACACCCTAAATGCTATTATCTGACATTGTTTACCAACGAAATGTACACTGGATTGGTATTGATTTGGCATAGAAGAGTGCCGTTTTAGTAGCTTTGGACACAATACTTGTTATTTTAATGGCTTTCATGGTGATCATCCAGAATGTTGATCTTCCTTCACAGAATAAATTATTTGAAAGAGCCTCCACATAGATCGTTGAATGTAATTATACTTTATAAATAAAATTACTAGGAACTTTTTAGTTAATTTATATGCCTTTTTTACTTTATTTTTGACAGCAAGAATTATGTACACACAATGATTTGGGTTTTCTAAGTTTATTTATGCAAAGGTATCGAGTTATCGTTAAACTTGTTGATTATTTGTGGAACAAATAACATTTTTGAAATTGTAAGAAAACAGTTTTGCGTTCATACACTTATACTGACATTATTCGAAGGATATTAGTAACATAATTAACGCCAGTCGATGGTGAAGGAATATCTCCTCAAAATTCAGTGTTTATGAGTGCTAATTACTGATATGATCAAATCAATCATATGATGTCATGCTCTCATCGCAACTATAAATCATCGTTATAAATCTGAAAATAATGAGCTTCAATTATTAGATTTATTATTTTTACGAAAATATTCGTTTAGTAAAATTCCAAGAAAAATGCCATTTAAATTTACATCTGTTAATGGAATGAATGACTTTAATTCTTTGCGTAAATTAATTCATCAGAATCCATAATAATTTACAGTGTAGAGGCATACATTTTTCGAAGTGATCTTATAAAAATACATTTTTTATAAATATGGTAGCTTTAAATATACCTAATACATTGAGTTGAAAATTAATTTATTGTTCGTGCGAGCTACTATCATATGGCAAAAACAGAATCTGAACTGATTATTTACGTGCAAAACTGCTAAGTCAAAACCAAAGACTTACCATCAACTATTATTCTTCATGGCCTTTGCGGATGGAATCAGAACTTGAACTTGCAACTTTTATTCCATTAAAAGATAATGTCTGATATAGATGTCAAAGATTATAAATATAATTGATTACGTGCAGAATCAAGAATATTTACTTCTCAAACTGCTGCAAGTTTTATTGAATAGTTTTATGTTTAATCTTATCACCAGAATAGGAATTGCTCTTATTAATCAATGTTTCCTGTTTTATTCTGAAAAACAGTTATTGCTGTTTTCGTTTTATTTTAAAGAACGGGACCTAAAATTGGAACAATTCTCATTCAAATATCCAGGTGCTAATATATTCATTTTTGCTGTGTCTGTGTATTAAATTCTGACCGGACACAACTGTTTTAGTGCATATTTGTCTCATTTTAATTTGACTACTTCAGCTGATAGTGTTTTGTATGAATTTGGTCAAACCATGATGGCTGCTTAATTGGACGATTGTTCTGCACCAAATGACTTAGGCTTCATTCTTTTGGAGAGTTCGTTGCGTAATAACCCGATGGTGAATAGGCAGTTAGGACCTAGAATAGACCTGGCATGTGTTCAATACCAAAAATATTTACATTTTCTGACTTTGCTTACTTTTAGGGAACAATGTACTTGTTAATACTATTCATTTCACTGTACGAGTCAGTGTTTTTTTTTTTCAATTTAAAACGTGTTCCATATTTTGCTTCGTATACTGTAGTGTTAAATAAGAGCTTAAGATTTTTTTAAGATTATTTTCGTATAATTTATAATTTTTAAGAATACTGTACGGTAAAGAAGTTTATCTGCTGTTACACCACGAATTTTTTTTTAAAAAAAATTCTGATTGAAAACGCGCTCCAAGATTAGGTAAAGTTGTTGTTTTTTTTAATTATAAGAAAATAAGCTTGAAAAAATTTCAAGATAATAAATAAACGGGACAAAATTATCAAATTTGTTCTTCATGTTATAAACTCATCACAGTTCTGCTAATATTAATTCTTTTTGTATGAAGATCGTTAGCACCTGAAAACGTTCGGCTGCAAGTCCATCTATCATTTACAAGACAATGTTGGGTTTTATGAACCGAATTGTTGGAATAAAAGAGAGATTACATTCTTTTTTTTTCATCTTATTCTTAGAAACTAAGCTGCTTTCATCGAATCTCATCCATTTATCCTTTTTTTTCCATCAGTAAAACTCCGGCGGAATTATTGCCAGACCTAATGAATTGATAATTTGATTGAAAAAATTTTCGGTCTTGCCTGGCAAATAAATTCCGGAATGGATCGTGATGAAGTTCAAAAACTGCAGGATTCCCACTATCAGGAGCTGACAATTGATGAATTCATAGAAATGTACGAGTAAGAACGAAACATTTAAGAACGAGAGTCTGTAGACCCAGTTCAGTCAGATGATCGAATGACGGTTGGTAATTTGGTAGAACTCAGTTTAATTGAAAAATGGTTAAAAAATTTAAAATTTAAAAATACATACTCCACCTAAGAGCTTATTTTTTTAACAAACAAGGAATAAAAAATCTCATTATTAGCAGGCCACGAGGAAATTTTTCGGATTAAAAAAAATCTTCCTGCCGGCAGACTACATGTTAAATTTTGTGAAACAATCTACATCAAAATAACTTCGGTTTGAGATACTGTATTTGTGTTATCCAAGAATTTACTAAACTAAATTATTATTTTTCGTCTCCGTCCCCAACTAAAAATAGTTTATTTATACTTATATGCGAACGTATACCCCGACTTACGCGAATTTGACTTGCGTGGTTATCACTGAGTCCCACCTATCACATAAGTTCGGGATATTACTGTATATATATGTTGTTGTACATGCATGCATTTTGATACATTGTTTCTCTTCTCATTTTTGTTCTCTTTTTCAGTATGAATATATTTTGTTCCTATACAAATTTAGCGTCAATTTTCTTTCTAGATAACGTCTGGCAGGTCACTTTCAGTCCAGTTCTTATCGTCCTAGTGTCTGTAATAGTTGGATTTGTCGTGATTGCAATGATAGTCGTAGTTGCTATGAAATGCAGAACACGTCATGAAAGACATAAAGGTAAAATAATCGTGAATAATTTTCGTTGTTTATAATATATCTTCTACAGGAAATTGTTTTTAATTATCATAAATCGCGTTTCATGTGGTTATAATAGGTATAGCAACGGTAATATATTATGTCCCTAATTAAAAAATATCAGAAAATGTACAAATTTTTTTAAAAAGGAAAATTAAATGAATCTTACAAATTTATATTATTTATTTGATTAACTGAAGGAATATGTCTGTTCCTTATGTTTGTTTTTTTAGAGAAAAATGTCTTAACTACTGAAAGTGTTCGTTGGTTACAATAATGTGCGACTAAATACTATACTGTGACCTTAAATTTTAGAAATGTAATAAATTTTAAAGTTTCTCTAATAATGTGTGAAAGCAAATGAAACATGTTCTTTCTACTTATCAATTTCCCTCAAGTTTACTTTAAACTGATATTAGGGACTATAAGTTATCCTTCTTCGGTGAGAGGTATTCTTGAGCATTACTGAAAGTCCAAATGTTTATAATACCATACAATCTGTTACTATAATGCGTTCTTAAAATTAAAAATAAACATTTAGTTAATGAAGCATATTTGTGTACTTTTCAAATCTACTTTACGCTATTTTCAATTCAGATCGTTCTTAAAATTTAAAAAAGTAGTATTCAGTAAATGCTTCATTTTATTTTAATTTGAAGCAGCATAATTCGAAAGAAGGAGTACAATATGATTCATTGAGAAGAAAACTAATTTTTTGATGCAGAAAATAATAATTTATTGAAATAAATTGCTCCTGTATATCAATTATTTAGTAATATGATATTATATTCGAGCACTTCCTCGTCCCGAAATTGTGTTCTATATTTATATTAAATTCTTTAGTTTTATGCAGATACTGTCTGGTTTAATGAATGCAGAGACGCAGAAATCGATTTGAAAAAATTTGGATTACATCATATTGAAACGCTAGAGATGGCTTACAATTTTTCAAACATGCATTGACAAATAAATATATTGCTCATTAATTATTTGCTGCAATTAACAAGAATTTAATATTTTCAAAATGCCACCCTAGTTTTATTTTATGAAAAATAATTCATGTATTCTCTGTTAAGTTAAACAAGTTCAAAGAGACAATGAAGTAATAATGCACTGGTGTCCAAAAGTTAAGCATAATTCATAATTATGTGAATAAAGAAGGAACTGTAAATCAGAATGGGGGGAAACGTGATATGCGAGTGTAAAATGGCTATAAAATAAGGAAGCAAATCAAAAGAATGATAATAATTAATTTTATTATCCAAAGTAGCAGTTTAAAAGAAAACTGAGCATAGCAAGGATTCACACTTTAAAGAAAAAATCAAAGAAAACATTAAATAAAATACTGATGCTGCAGTTTAATAAGGTGTTTGGTCACCTCTGACAGCCAGGCACGCTGCACAGCGATTTACCATACTTGCTATGAGAGGATGAATGAGTAGTGGGCTCAAATGGTTCCAAGCTTCTTGGAGAGTTCTGTTCAGCTCTGTAACTGAGCTTGGTGGGTGCGAAAGAGCTACAATTTGTCTCCTGAGCATATCCCATACATGCTCGATAGAATTTAAATCAGGGGAGTTCACAGGGCATGACATGCGCTGCATGTTTTCCGTTTCAAGGAAGTCATCAATCAGCACCACTCGGTGACATGGCGCATTATCATCCATGAATATGAAGTCAAGGACCGACAGCACCTCGAAACAAGCAAACATGAAGCTCAAGAACTTCGTCTCTGTATCTTTGAGCAGTCACAGACCCCGTGCCAAAGAAATGGAGGTCTGTGCGGCCGTCCATCATGATGCCTGCCCATACCATTACTCTCCTTGATGGAAAATGATGTCTTTCCTTATTTTTCTTGGTTCAAAACGTGTTCCACGTTCTCTCCATATCGTTACCCGCCGAGAATTACTACTCAGACTAAACTGGGACTCGTCACTGAACATCATATTGGCCCACTCTCCCACACTCCAATGTTGATGTTTCAAACTTCAGTTCAAACGAACGCGTTTATGCGCAGACGTGAGGGGAATGCAAACTGCTGGTCTTCTGGCATACAGGCCAGCATGATTGAGTCTCCTGTAAACAGTTTGTCTCGAAATTCGTATTCCTGTGGCGACTGTGTGCGCCATATCCAGTGCTCTGGCCGTACTGCCCCTCTGACCAGATATTGGTCTCGGTGAGGGGTTGTGATTCTTGGTGGACCTGATACTAGTTGTTGGGTAACATCTCCCGTTCTTTGAAACCTCTGCCACAGTCTTGAGATCACAGACTGGTCCACATTCAGAATTTGAGACACTTCGGTTGGTGATCGTGATGATTCTAGCATTCCAACGATTCTTCTTTTCTTAAACATGTCCAATTGGTGTCTCTGTACCATCATTCACCTTGTTTGATGGTTAACAACGTTCCTTCGCACAGCAGTTGCACGAAACTTGTCTGAACTGCCTATGCTCGTGAATCGGTTTCTCCGCGTTCCGACATGCACCGGTGTTTTGCGCAGGACGTAGTTGACTGAAAAGTTTTGCATAAACCCCAATGTTTCTTCTTCACCTAATTAATATCTGCAAGAAATTTGGAATAATTTAATGAATATTTACTCCATGTTTTTCGCATTTTACTATTTATGCTTAACTTTTGGACACCAGTGTACATGTGAACAACTTCTTAAAAATTTCTTTTGTTAGTGCATATATATGTTATCGCTAAGGCTCGAAAGTCGTTAAAGTGCAGGTTACCTAACTAATTTGCAGATTAACTGACTTTTCTCTTTTAAGTGAAGAATCGAGAATTTTAACAAGGTATTCAAATTAGCAGATTCCATATCATTACAGTTCAAAAGTTTCTTTCTCTCGTTTCCTCTCTGTTAAGAGTTTTAATCGGTCATTAGCAGCAACGCAGAAAAGCAAGCAAAGAAAATATTAGCAGTATTTAATGCAAATCATTCAAAAGTCGTTGAAGGTGACACTGTGAGAATTAAAGTACCTTACATAGAGAAAGCAAAAACTAATACCTGCTCCATTTTAACTGTGACTCTTAGTAAAAGAGAGAATGGGTTTAATAAACTTGATGCTACCGGGTGTTTCAAAAGTCTCGCACTTTAGCCGTTGTGGTTGAGTTTTATAGACAGATGGATTATGTTAACAAACAGAATAAATGGCAAACAAAAGTTGAATTGTTTTCTTTTTTATCATGTGTCAGACATGGTAAAATAACAGTAAATGTTCAAAATGATGTCCGTTTCCCTGGATACACAATCGAACTCTTTTCATCAGATTAATTGACACTTTACGAGGAGCATGATAATTAATGTCTGATATTGAACGAAGAATGTTACTCTTAAGTTCATCAAACTTATGGGGATTATATTCCTGAAGTTGACATTTTTCAGATACCCCCGCAAAGAAACCCCTGAATTGACAAATCCGGTAAACGAGTCGGCCAAAGTCCTT
Organism: Trichonephila clavipes; assembly: GCA_019973935.1. Lineage (NCBI taxonomy): Eukaryota > Metazoa > Arthropoda > Arachnida > Araneae > Nephilidae > Trichonephila > Trichonephila clavipes. The sequence goes on from BMAU01018918.1 coordinate 755,976, forward strand.
TGGGAATGACACGATCATCGAAAAATTCAGTTAAAACTTCCATACTGTCCCGTTATGGGTGACAAATTGCACCGTCTTGCTACAATCATTTCATCACTTTCAGCAAGGATATGAATTTTGTAATGATGTTTATGTAGACGGACGGTATTTTCAATGGACTTCTTTGTAAAGTGGTCTCCACAACTACCACTTTCGTTTTCATCGTGAACGCTCTACCCGATCGCTTCCTACACTCAACCGATCCTGTGTCTTGTAACCATTGCACTAAAAGTGCTGTCATTGATGCATTGGGTGCTGTTTCACCTGGATATTTCTGCTGAAATGCATTTATCAAACGGCAATGAAATTTTATAGCGAAATAAAATTCCACGGTGGCTATTTGCTCTTGAGAAAATATCATGCACCTCCCGTTGTGCTCAATTCACTACAACTGGCAAGTACTTTGAAACTGATGCCTGATATGTTCAAACTTCTTATGATGGGGTTCCTGCTGCCATCTAGTGAAAGAAATCTCAACCAACCCCTTCGGTTTTTAAGCAACAAGAATTACCATGTGGATGTGCGTGACTTTTGAAATACCCGGTATAAAACGAGTATTTTAAAACAATTGCATGCGAGATCTGAAATGAGTGTTTGCAAATAAGATTTTTAACAAAATATAAAAGTGATGCAGAAATATCCTTACGTCAAACATCATTGAAACAATACTTTATTACTGTGCATGGTTTCAAAAAATGTGACTTCAAATCTATAAGTACCAGAAATAAATAGGTGTTTTTTGCAAAAACTAATTGCTATGTAATATAAAGTGTACCAACCTTTAGATAACCTTAATTTTAAATATGTTTCCCAAATTCATTTCCTTAGTTATAGTAATATGTTAAACCGCTTAATTTTTTGTTTTATAGTATTTCAATTAATTGATGACTGATTCCATGAACTAATGCGTTGCTTGCTTGATGCGACTCTTTAGATATCAAAAAATAAGTAAACATAATTTAATTTAAGCATTCAGAAGAGTTACTTTTGTGTTTGTGTGTGTTTCAGCAAAGATTTTATTTTCTCTTTAACGACTGCCTAGTAGGTAATGTGCGGATTATCTAGGTAATTTGAGAAATGAAAAATTTTCCGCGCTTTAATGGGTCATTCTAGTCAATGAGTCGATTACCTACATTAATTGCTGAAGAACTTGTTTCTAACTTTAGTAGGAACACATGAAAAATATAAAATTATTCATGCATTCAAAGAGCAAAAGTATTTTGAGATACGAAATATTTTAAGAAAATGCTTAGTAAAATATATTTTTTCATATATCTTCAATTTCCCATCGAAAAACGTATTCATTTTTTTTTTGTTTCAAAATATCTACTTTTTATATCGATTTAAAATAAATGAAAGTATCCATTCTTTGACAAAATGTCAAGTATGAGCAGGAAAAAAATCAGTCACATTATATCAGATAAAATAAGCTGTCAGTATCCGTGGAAGTAGTCTGTCATGCAACAGATAAAACAGTATGTCATGTAGCAAGCAAAAGGTTCTGTCATAGCTAAGGTAAGATGAGTCCGTCTCAAGTATCAGGTGAAAGAAATTTGTCGCATATATCGGCTGTTAGAGCTATCCATATGTCATAGGAAAGAGTTATCGCATTCATATAAGATAAAGCGGACGTCTCTTGAAAAGGAAAAGTGAATAGCCTTGTCTATTCAATACAAAGGTCATACGTTTTCTGGCAGCAATAATAGTCTTTCTTTCAAGTAGTTGTACATCTTGTTGGTATGACTATATATAGACTTTATGTATAAAATTGGAAGGTTCTCAGCTGTTACTAAATAAATTTTAATAAAATATTGATAAAAAAGACAGAAATACTGAAATTTGCTGCGTAATGAGGATGGTTACGAATTAGCTGCTGGAATAATTTCAGTCAATTCGTAAATACAGGTAATCATACCATTAAATTACCATGGTGCACAATGGCTAATGCAAGCTAGATCTGTCAAAATTCTTAAATCTGAGGTTTGAAGATTGAGTTGCTATTTCTCAGGTGTCATCCCCAGTTCCTGACCATAGTTCAAAATTTTTAACATGTAATAAAAAAAAATTAAGTAAATTCCCACTTAGATGAACAAAGAAAAAGTTTATTTTAGCTACTTTTCATAAAAGAGTTACAATTAATATAAATATATATATACACGTGACAGAATCACAATATTAAGTGGTAGTTAATTTTCATTAATTTTTATTAAAGTATTGTATAGTCATCCAAAACAATCGTGTATATAAAATTTCAGTTCAACTGCTTGCTTTTAAACGTGAGAAAAAACATTTTTAAGTTTTGACACGAGTCGTCAAAATGGTCCCTAAGTCATCAAGAATAATGCCAATGTGGCTGTATTTGAATTCTTAAAATAATTAGATATAAACAATTATTTTTTATTAATGAAAATTAAATTATTTTATTGTCATCCAAAATAATCATGCATATAAAATTTCAGCTCAATTGAGCACTTTAAAATGTATTTTATTAACGATTGAAAATTCCACCAAGGTAAATAAATAAATAAATATAGAGAGAGTGTGAGCTATTAGTAGGAATTGAAAAAGAAGAAAAATAAATAACTATTGGTTATAATCAGGAGTACAGTTCCCTTTTGCTGCAGTACAAGCATCAATGATGTTTTATGTTGCTAATAAGAGTCTGGATCAATTAGGTAGGCACATTCTACCACTCTCGCCACAAAACAGTTTTGATCTCAGATATGTTCCGCTGTGAAATTTAACAAGCTGAAGCATTTCGTCTTAATACATCTGAAATGTACTCCATCTAATTAAACTGTGGAAATTGTTTATGTCAATTCGATATCTTCCCTTTTAAGGTACTCCTTTAGGAGTTGAGGATTATGTTATGTGCCGAATCCCTCAATAATTGAAAACAGTGGCCGCAAAGTATCTTGGAAAAGATGAAAATAAAGTACAAGAACTCAGATACGTTCCTTGTTCTATCAAGACAATCATCTCCGGAAATATAAAGATCCATGTGCTCAGCAAGTATTATGGCAATGCACTTAAAATAAAAGCTTTCCACCTCTTTATTATTTTAGTCACGTTGTGTGGTGTAATAAAGGTGGTAATGTGTACCAAATTTTTTAATGATTACATCTCAAGAAGAAGAATTCTGTAAACTGAATCGTGATTCATCGGAAAATATTCACATCATTCCGTTCACGTTCTGTTTAACTTTGATGTTTACAACTGTATAGTAAACACAAGCTTTGTTTTGCCCACAAATTAAAGAATCGCAAATAGCTTAACGTATAACAAACAGATTGCTCTTACAGAGTTTTCCTTAAAGTGCTTTCCTCAAAATCATTGTTCCCACCGTTGCAGCAAGCTCCAGAAAGAGCTATCTAGCGTACGTGTTCCGGCTGCGTTGCGAAGTTACGGAATGAAGTCAAAATGTGTATTTGATTGAATTGTCTAACAAAACCACACATAATGACTATAAAGAGAAAACTTCGTACTTTCATGATGCTGAACAATACACTCACAATTGATTGTGAGTCTACCTCTATGGCTTACCATTAAGTATTACTTTTGAGGGTACTTACATATTATCGCAACCTATTGGTGACATTTCTGAAACGAAGCACATGGTTGCCATTTCAGTTCTTACGACACATAGAAAATCTGGGTTGCTAACTTGGCGAGTTAGTAATACAGCTGGCGATTGTTACGATAAAATACCTTTAGTACCCTTTTATGTACTTCTAGGGTAGGCGTATACTGCTTTAATGGTCCTAGCTTGAAGAGTGTTAGTTTTTTTTTTATTACTCTGGAATTATAACATGTGTTAAAGATTTTTTTTATTGAAAAACTCCGATATTATAATAATTTTTGATGATATCATTTATTTACAATGAACAGCATTTTAATGAATTATTAGTTTTTAATCGAATTTATTAATTAATTCTCCTGAACAATTATTTCATACTTTTCATACTCACTTTAACTTAAGTACCATTTCATGTAAAAGCGGAAAATTATTAAAATTTTTGACATTTTTTAAGACATAGAATGATAACCGAGTCTACTCATAACTAAATTGATTTTGAAATGTACTTCTGTTAAACGAGAAAATGTGTTAGTCTTCTCTTTAAGTTCAAGTTTTTAAGCTCAAGTTTAAAACAACTTCAATGTTTTTTCAATTTTTTTGAAATTTATAACATTTATTTATATATTACATTTTCTTTTTCAGTAGACGCACTGTAACATAAATAAATAAAATGTTAGTACTAAATAGTCGTTTGAAGAGTTCAAGACTAATGTAAATAAATATATATTCAAAAATTGTAAATATAATGACATTTGTTTTTTCTCCCATGGTACAAATCGAACAAAAAAGGAATAATACGTGGTTGCTACTTTCTCACAAAAAATTTACATTTAATAAAATTGTAAATCACGATTTTTGTAAAATAACTTTATATGCAATACTTTCCTTACCTGAAAGTCATCTATAATTATTTTTGAGCAACTGATAATGATTTTTATCATTAAAATATATGTTCTTTTTCTTGCTTTTCAATTCTACATTTTTAATAAATTTTGCTTGTATTTTTAAATAAAATCTTTCTGACAAAAATGCATTTACAACTTTACACCTTCAACAAAAATCAAAAACTAATACATGATGAAAAAATCGCTTCACAAATTCTGAAAAAAAATTATTTAATATTCTTCGTGATGATAAAATACTTTTTGAGATTTAGAGTGTGTATGCGCGTTATATTTTTTTCATATACCGGGTGCCCATTAAACTTGAAATTTGCGTGCAGTCTGTAGCAAAAACTATGTTACGGAATTGCATAAAAACTGGTTAATGACAGAATGAAATGATGAGAATTTTATCGAGGGGGAAAATACATTTCAAAAGCTACCACTAGGTGGCATTGTGCAATGTAAATTATTGGCATATGCATATGTCGTAACATAGTAATCTTGTGTGTGTGCAGCAACCCATGGGATATAAAGTTGCAAGAAATGAACTGTAGTAATTTTCCTACAGCTTGGCCTCCTAGATCCCCGACTTGAATCCGTACAACTTTTGGCTGTAGGGATACTTCATGGTCATGGTCTACCGTGATCCCATTCCATCTCTATACGACCTTAAAGAAAGCATAGAACGCCATGTGCGTAACATTCCGCAGTTCATGCTGCTTTCAATAGTCGAACAATTTATTGCGTGCATCCAGATGGTAGTAGACAAAGATGGGTAGCATATCGAGTATATCTTATAAACTTTTGTAGATTACTTATATTTTCTGAATGTATCTATGTTACGCCACCTGGAGGTTGGAACTCATTGTTTGTCCCCTCGATAAAATGCCCATAGTTTCTGCTACAGACTGCTCGCAAATTTCAAGCTTAATTATGGACACCCGCTATTTAGATAATTATAAGTTAAGGTCATTGCTTCTAAAGCAAGATCAACTTTCCAGTTTTATAAAATTAATGCATTTGAATGCAGAATAACACATTAAATATTTTTCCCATGTAGATTTTACAATTTAAAATATTTGAATATGAAGAATAATTCGCAAGAAAAATGTATTTACTTATGGATAAAGAGGGCATTAAAAATCTCGAAAAGAACAAATATTAAGGAGAGAAAATTATAAGTTATGGTAAATCCTCACTTATGCATAAACTAAGCTTTCTGATCGAAGCTCCAGAAACAATACAAATTCATTGTTCGATAAGTGGCAACTTTGACAAGCATTGATGATCTGTGAATAAATTTGCAACTTTTTTCTTAAATGCCAAAGGACACTGTTTACAACGTGAAAAAAAATATTGATTTTGTGATTTATCCAAGGGCGCACACACACGAAACAGGGCACGATTAAAAACCGTTCCGTCATTACTTCAAACAGTTCACGTCATCCGACTCTCATTTATAAAGATACTTTTTCCCTTTTTCCCTGAAAGGAAAAGGAAGGAAAGGGAAAAAAAATGAGAGAGAACAATATTTCTTCACGAGGATAGAGCACCACATTCCAATGTCTACTTTTTTATTATAACTAAGCATTTTGTGCCCTTTTTTTAATGTTTTTATTTCGGATTTATCTTTTTCCTCCCTTTTTCTTCGCGGGTTGTCTGGTTTGAAGTGGCTGCGAAAAATTTCAAATTCGGTTGGCAAATGGAGATCACAATTGTTCAGCTTTTTCAGAGTATTCATTATTTTTACATTAAAATGAAAAATGAGAATTTGGTTGGAATATTACAAAATAATCTTCATGCGAATTTTTCCATGGTTCTTTTTTTAATATTTCAGTAATTTAATTTATGATGCATTCCGCAGTTCGCAATTCATATTCGTGAAAGTAGTCCATGATAAAAAAAATGGCAAAAATAAATCATAAGTGATGTCAAAATACGTAGTTGATATTATTTTCTACTTAATACATAACAGTTCGTGCAAGATTATATTCTTTTGAGATCTGGAAAAATATTTGGTAAAGCCATATATGTTACTAATAATTGTTTAACAGAAATACGTATGAAAATATTGTTTAATTGAATAATAGATGACAATTTATGAATATCATTGCTGTAATATTCTAAGTATTTTATTTTTATTCAGAGCACTCATTATTTCAATCATCGTTATAAATTGTTTCATTTAATTTCTAATTTTTGTCACTAAATACTTAAGTAACTTTAGGAAAAAAAATTAAAAAAACTATTATCACCGCATTTAATTTTGTATCGTAAATTATTTAAAACAAAATATTAATAATATTCTACATTTATTTAAAAAAATTATAAAGTAAAGAAAGCCGTTTTTTCACGGTATTTTTCTCATTATGCAAAATTAATAGTTGGGGGGATGAAACAATAAATTACTTGTTTTTCTTTCTTACAAAAAAATATTTAATGTAGAATATAGTAATTTTTTTAAAAAAAACGACGAAAAAAACCTTAGACTGTTGTGTGAAAAAGTATTATTTTGAAGCAACAATGACGAATTTTCAACACAGAAAGGAAATTATTGCAATAAGAAAAATGACATTTTTTGAGTAATAAACTTTTAAAATTCGCATAATTTTCATATAAAAATAAAAATTAAAAATATAAAATTATATAAAATGTGCACAAACCAAAATTAAATAATAATAATAATAACACAGATAAAACTTTTCTATAAAAGAAGACTTTTCTATTATTTTGATGCAACATTGGTAAATTTTCAACAGAGAAAAGAAATTACTGCGATACTAAATAATCACATTTTTTGAGTAATGAACTTTTAAAATTCGCATAATTTTGATATAAAAATAAAAATTAATAATATTATAAAATTAAATAAAACCTGCTCAAGTCAGATTTACGGGGGAAACAATTAACACAGAAAAAACTTTTCTATAAAATAAGTTTCATTTTTTTAGCATATTTATTTATCTTGAGCTTTTATTATAAAAAAATATTTATCGCTATTTATCTATACATACATTTATGACATGTGTGCATTGAGTACAAAAGCATATTTGTGTAAAATGAATTCTAATTTTTTTTTCTTCTTTATCCTATGATTTTAGGACAAATTTTACCAAGGAAGGCTTACAAGTAAGTATGGATATGATCCTTTTTCACAAGAGAAACATTTATTTGTTTACTTCTGATGCTTTTCTTAAAATGAAATTTTTATTTAATACTTTAAAATCTTTTATTCCAGACTTCAGCCTGGTTTAAGTAAAGAAGAGGAAAATAATGAAGCCGGAAAAAGTCCGGGAGAGGAAAAAGGACCAGACATCATACCAGGTACATGAATAATTTATATTGGGATTGTTTCTACTGAAGCAACTGAGCTTCCATCGAGAGAAAAAAAATGTAAAAGTAATGAAATTTTTAAGAAATTATATTGATTTACATTATACCCTAACTATTTTTTCAAAGTAAAATGTATAGAGTAGAAGACGTTAAGTTCTTCTATATAACTTAAAGAAATAATAATTATTTTCACTGAGAAAGAATATATCTCAGCTGTCTAAAATAATCTGTCAGTTAATGAATTACGTAAGTGTATCATTTCTCTACGGACTAGAAAGATAGGAAATACATTTGCAAATTCAAATCGCTTATTTATTTTTGCTGTGAAAATGAAATGGGTTAACTCGGTGCTTCTTAAAGTTTCAATATTTGCGACCCAATATTTAATCTTAATTTTCATTGCCCCTCCCTCCCCTCTATATAATAACAATGTATTTAATTCAATAATACAATGTGATGGTAAAGCCACAATACGACTTGAACATTTTAAGTGACATCGATGAATATGAACGTCTCGCTCAGACAAAGCGTTAATTGCCCCGGACGTGCTTACACGTCTTTCCGAAGTACGATATGTTCAGTGCACTTCTATCCGTAAGGAAAAGTTCGGAATGTAATACAAGGACCTTTACAGTGTTTGCGAAGGATTTACTTATTTCAGAGGATTTGCTTATTTATTCCTTTTCTTCCCCCTCCCCCAATACATCTCATACTCGCGACTTTTTGGAAAAAGGTGGCGTTGGGGAGCGAATCGCGTAACTTTAATTCAGTATTTAAGAGAATAATTATAAACAGTATAAATTATTAAGATAAGTCTTAATTTTTCTATATAATCTTATACATATGACAAGCCATCATGGGGGGGTCATTGGTAATTACTAATGCTGTTCTTATTTAAGTATAGTTAAAGTAACTAAAGAGTGTTTCTTTCCCCAGGTATAGAAGTTTAAGTTGACATTACTTTCCAAGATGGCGACCGATTTAACAGCTGTCAAGTGATTTATTCCCAGTTTGGTTTGGCAATTCATCAAAACGATCATCAAGCAAGGCGTACATTCGTCGAATGGGCCCAAAACGAGATTGCCGTTGTTCCCGATTTTCAAAAGCGAGTTTTGTTTAGCGATGAAGCGCACTTCTGGTTGAATGGCTACGTCAACAAACAAAACTGACGCATTTGGAGTGAAGCTAATCCCACAAGTGTATGTCGAAACACCGTTTCATCCAGAAAAACTGACTGTTTAGTGCGCTTTATGGGCTGGTGGAATCCTTCTTCAAAAACGATGAAGGCCACAACGTTACAGTCAATGGTGATCGGTATAGAGCCATGATGACTAACTTTTTCATTCCTGAATTGAACAATCATGATGTCCAGGAGCTGTGGTTCCAACAAGACGGCGCAACGTGTCACACAGCTCGTGCCACAATCGATTTATTGAAAGACACGTTTGGTGACCGCCTAATTTCACGTTTTGGACCTGTGAATGGCCTCCAAGATCTTGTGATTTAACAACGCTAGACTATTTTATGTGGGGCTATGTAAAGTCATTGGTCTATGCGGATAAGCCACAAACGCTTGACCATTTAGAAGACAACATTCGCCGTGTTATTGTCGATATACGGCCACAAATGTTGGAAAAAGTCATCGAAAATTGAACGTCCAGATTGGACTCCATCCGAGCCAGCCGTGGCAGTCCTATGCCAGAAATCATATTTAAAATGTAATGCCACAAGATTATCTTTCGAATAAAAAAAATTCATGTCAATCGAATAATACATCGTTGTTTTATTGCAATTTAAAGTTCTATACCTGTAAAAAAACACCCTTTATAAAACACACTGTGCAGTACTGATACATTTATCTGTATATTATATCAGTGTGCGTGTGTATTCTATTTTTTATTATACCAGAATGTATTTTCTTTGTTTACTTACAGTAAAAATTAATAATTTTTTAAGAAATAATCTTTTAATTTCGATTTTTCAATATGCTCTCCCCTCCCCATAGAGTTATCATGACTCACAGTTTGAGAAATGCTGAGTTATCTTAAACTTTTAGAAGTGGCAATCCCATTTTATGAACAAAAATTTTGTGTGACTCCATAAGCATTGAGCAAAATTCCCACACGACCGGGTACTTCTGTATGTGTTTTGTTGGTAGTATGTAATGTTTTTTTGCAGTGATAAATATCCACAATAAATTTTTACCCTGAATATAATGATATAGAACCGCAATTAAAAAAAAATTTAAAAAAACATGAAACATACTATAATTTGTTTATTAAGTTATTTTAAGTTCATTTCCGAGATACTCATCCTTTATTAGCAACGGTATATGTAAAATTTAAGTGTCGGGGGAAGGATGTACTGAATTATTTTTAATTACGTTATTAAATCTTGGAATAATAATCGACACAGCCGGACGAAGTGCTTCCTCAATATTCTTTAGATTTGATCGATACTCTAATAAGAATCTAAATAACCAAATTATCCATTGGTTTTCTCCAATAAGAATCAAAATAAACAATTAAATTATTATTATTATTAATGGTGAATAAGTTATTGTTATAACAAAATATATAAAAAATCCTAAAATGTTTGGTGACCCCAGCGGCAAGTAATGCGACCCCTAGTGTAAAAAACCCCAACTTAATCATTTCTTTGAAAGTTCTGGCATCCCTATAATTAAAATGAACAAATACTTTCATTGATTTCTTTTAAAATTGAAATAAGACCTAATAAATGAGAAATGCAATTATTGGCCGTGTTCCAAAATTTTAGTCCCTAAAAAAAATTTTTCTTTTCAAACGATGTTAATCCTTAAAAATCGTTTAAAAAGAACCAACAAATACCGATGCCTTTTTTTTTTCATTTAATATCACCAGAAAAAAGATTGGGTTTCAAAAATATTTTATTCTTAAAATACCTCATTTTCATATCAATTTAATACGTTTTCTTTATTTCCTTGAGTTTGTAATCTTAATGAAAATATTTTTTTCCTCAATTATGTTATTTGTTTTGAAGCCGGATTATCGTCTGTTTTAAATTCGAACAATAAATACTCCAGGTTTCTTTAATTAGTTTTAATTTTTAAACTAGCAGGAATTTCACGGAACCGTTTTTTTTTTGCGTTGTATATCCGAGTTTATTTAGTAATTCAAGATGTTTTAAGAAAATTTAGTCCTTTAAAATTCATACGGGAACAGAGTTCTCTTTCTTTTTTTTTCAAATAAGGCCACGGATTACCATTTTACTATTGTAAACCTAGTACATTCCCCGAAAGCTGGTATCTATTTTTAGTTCGGCACCATGTAGGTGGTATTACAATCACCAGAATGTAATTTGGACGCAACGCATAATTTACTCTCCAGAAGGAGGCACTTGAGTTCTGACGATACGATATATCATGCTACGAATTTTATTTTGCCGAGACTACCCAAGTCAAACAGTTCCTCTAAGGATCTTTAAAATGCCGTATAATCATCCGACATGAACGCTGACGATTTTCTACATCATCGTTGAACCTGCAAAATTGTTCGCACAAGGCCAGTGCCAAATTAACTGCGGCCCCTAGCTGACCAGAAACAGCATTCTCGTTTCCGTGTTTAAAATATTCTTTTAACTTGAAAAGGAATTATTCTCATAAGCCAAAAAACGTTGAATAATACTCTGTTCCATTAAGTCTGTTCGAATGTGAAACCGCTTGTGATTTGAGTGCTGAAATTTGAAGGTTTATGTTTTCCCTCTATTTTCTTATCATATACGTAAATTAAAATTAACACAGATACAATTCATTTTAGGTTACAAACCAGGCATTTTAGATGATCAATTAACATTAATTAAAATGAAAACCTGTGAAGAAGAAATGTCTCTTTCATATTATTTTAATCATGGGTATATGTTTCTTCATGTTAAAAAATTCGAAGCATTCTGCATTAAAAATTGTTCCTCTTTCTTATAATTACCAATTTTTTATTTCAATTCCTACTTTTAGTTCACTATCTCCCTATATCTTGCTCAAATTTTCAATCGTTAATAAAGTACATCTTAAACAGCTCAATCGAGCTGGGATTTTATATACACGATTAATTTTTGGATGGCAATTTAATTATAATTAATAAAAACAATTGTTTAAAACTGATTATTCAAAGAATCACAGATACAGTCAGGCTGGCTTCATTTTTAGCGACTTGGTTCAAAAATTTAAATTTTTTTTTCTTACGTTTTAAAGTAGTCAGTAGAACCAAAAATTTATATACACGGTTGCTTTGGATGGCAATATGATATTTAATAAAAAAAATAATTGCTACTTATTGTCATACGTAAATACATATTTATATTAATTGTAATTATTTAATAACAGGTAACTAAAATAGAAGTTTCATTTGTTGACCTTAGTAGAAATTGACTTAAAAATTGTTTTTATATTACTTGTATGTGTTCTTTTTGATGTAATTGAATGTCTGTATGTGTTTTATTTTATTATTAAAATAATTATTTTCCCTTTTCACTAGATGTAAGCATTCCTTCAGAACAGAGTGCTGAGGAAGGTCTGGATAAACATTTCCTGGCTGATGCCGCCAGTATGCAGCTTATGGGAGTTAATGGATTAGGTCAAACAATTACGACTATCAGCCGACCTAGACAGGTAAGACTATTAATAGTTGTATGTGTTCAATGATAGAAGTAAAAAAAAATTAGAGTGAGCTAAGTCCGATGAGTAGGTGGATATAGAAACACTTATTTAATAGTTTTGATGAGAAACTTTGTGACCATTAGGGAACGATGTGTAGGTTCATATTCATGCATCAAATACCACTGCCCATTTTTCTACATCTGAGGCCGTATACGATGATTTAACTTCTACAAACGGCATAAAACACGTTGAGGTAATCTTTCCTGTTGACTACTTGGCTCTCAATGACAAGTTATGAGGGAACAGTGCCTTCAGAATGAAAAAAAATACCAGAAGATGATTTTCCTTTACTGCATTTCTTGGCTTACATTAAAACAGTTATACCACTCATACATCTTCGACTTAGGTATCACAATATCTCACTTTACCCTTTTAACATTTCTAATATCTCTGCCGGTGTTTGCTCTGAACGTGGAGAAATTTAAATGTTACAGAATTGTTCTTGAAAAGTCTTACTTCTTTCATCACAGAACAAATTTGCCTACCTTAGGACCAATTTTCTGTGACTGTGGTTCAGTTATCTGTTATGCATATAACAATTCTATACATGGAGGTGAGGAATGGTAGAAGGCTTCTCAAAAGGATTTACTTCAACTGCACATTTTAGTTGTCATGGGTGACTGTAGCCCCAGAAATTTTGGATCATTCCACGTATATATATATATATATATATATATATATATATATATATATATATATATATATATATATGTGTGTGTGTGTGTGTGTGTGTGTGTGTGTTTATAAGGCTAAATGGAAAAAAAAGCGAATTGCGCATGAATATCAGAGAACAATGTAGTGGGATTTTTCAAAATTTCCATATATTCTCTCAATAGCATCCAAAGACTTCATTATGCATTCAAATAGAAATTTGAGCTCTTGGCATATTTCCATAAGCAATATTACGTAACTGGCATGGGCTCACAAGAAGTAATTTCGGTATAGTTCAAAAATTATCATTAAAAAAAGTTGTTACCAAAAAATAAGAACAAAGTCATCTCATTATACGAATAAATATAATTCCTCAATATGTTATTGTAATAGAGTTAGGTCTGAACTTAGGCACTATTATTCGAATCCGAGGATATAATAGTTTGATTAAAATGAAATATACATATTCGCAGTCTCTTTCGATCTGTTATTCAATGTTAGTCATATGTAAATGCGTTCCTATCATCAGAAACGGGCTTGTGTGTTTTAATGAAATGAAATCACGATCCTTAATTAATTAAATGCTTTTAACGTCATATGACTTCACTTTATTTGGTAATACTGCTATCACGGAATCTATAGATAAAAAGAGCTAAGGTACAAGAGAACATATTTTGGCATTTCTATTTTTAATCAAACAGTTTTGTTAATCATGCGTTATTTATTTGTATAAGTAAAACACGTTGGGTCTTAATCATTTATGTATTTAGTTTTTGTAAAATATTTACTTTTTAAATATTATTATGAGATGTGTCCGGAAATTAAGTACAGTTTTGGAAAAACTCTCAGAAAAAAAAATTATCTAAACAAAATTGAGTTTTACATGAAAGAGCATGTTGGTAATCACTTTTCTATATAGTTACCACCATTATTAAGATATTTGTCATATTGAGAAACCAATTTGTCTATTCTTCTTCAAAGGAAGTTGATGGCAGGGAAACAAGACACTGCACAACAGTGGTTTGTGGAAACTTATCAGAAATCAATCATATTGTGAACCATCCGTTTCGACTAAATTCCTCATCCACTTTTTCAATCACACCATCATTGACAACAGAAGGTTGCTCACTCAGTAATTCGTCATGAACATTTTTACTTCCATCATTGAATTATCGACCCACTTTTTATCCATTTCATACTCATTATATTTTCACCATAACAATCTGCAAGTTAACTATCAATTTCAACTGTTTTAACTTTCCTTGCTTTCAAAAAAGGCGATTGCAGAACACACTTCAAATTCGGTGGTATTAGCAATCGTCTTAAACGTTTTGAATGCTAATTTACACGTGTAAAAACAACACAATCCATCTATATTGGTGTCATTAGACTCAGGGACACCTTAAGGCATGAGCTAACTGAACCCGGTTCCTGAACCTCATTTCGTTCTTGGCTATGCCTTAACGAAAACAAGATCCGGATAATTGTAATAATCAAATACTATTCTAATGCATTTTCTCCGAAAAACAGGGAGTTTCGAACTGCATGCCAATTGGCTAAAAAGGTAAGACTATATTTTTATGTGATGACTGTTGTCCATGTCTCTGTTCCAATTACCATAAACAATCCCTCAACTCATCAAATCGATATGTGGTTATCGGTCGAGCCGGTTTGGGCTGAGGTTTATGAGACTGTGAGTCATACACATTTATTGGTCTCAAATTACCGTTTGATCGAGTATTTGACAATGCATGTTAAAAACTGTCTAAAGATCTCAAGTAGGACCTACTTTTGCATTGGAGCCTAGGGCCTCAGAATATCTAAAGAATTCTTTCGGACCAAGGTTTCGAAAAGTCTTTCAATGTCCCTGACTGAGCTGACAATCTACCAGAGACATGTGTGTGGAAGAGTTGAACTGCGAGACTACCGCTACGGTTGTGGTTGATTGAAACAGCACTTAGTTTCCAGACACGCCTCATTACTCGAGTAGTACTTGAATAAAATATTTTAAATAAGTTTTGAGCATAGTGAACTTTAAACGAATACCTGTCAAAATTTTAAGAGAAGCCAAATTGTTCATATGTTAAGTTAGTTCCTGCACTTAATGCAAGTCATATTTTATATTATGTTATGTCAAAATACTTTATATTTAACAAACTGCTATAGCACATTTTTTGATTTCCCGTTTTAAGTTCTTATAACATTCCTTTTTGAAGTTTCGCACATAAGGAAAACGATATTGACCCATGTAGTCATATGATAAGTATTTAAAACGCATAAATATTACAATTACACAAGTTGAATATGTAAATGACAAATATAGATAATTTTTCAGATAATAATCAAAATAATTTGGAATAAAAATAATTTAATAATAATAAAATAGCTAGGAATTTCCTTTAAAATTAATTTCAGATCAATTAAACGAAATTCCCTCATTCTGAACTGTGGTGAAAATTTTATGTTTCTAATTTTGAGTGATAACTTTTATTTTTTGTGAAAAAAATTTAAAATTTCTCAATTTAGTTACGGAGACACACATTACTCTTACAATGATCAAAGTATCGCATTTTTTACTACCTCAATTTACTTTCTGTTGCTCTAGCTATATTTTTAGCCAGATATTTATTTCTTTTAACAACATGTTGAATTGAAAAAAAAAACGATACTTGAACACGTGACGTTTGCATTTTTGTACTGACACTAAAGTCGTGCGCGCGTTGCGTAAACAGTGTTACAATTTACTTGCTTATTTTTCTCAATCATTTATTTTTCATGATGATTATGTACTGAGAACACGAACACTTTTTTTTTTTTTTTTTAAATGAAACAAAAATTTGGAACTTTTTTGGTTGTTTTGTATAATATATTTGATAATTCAGTGTAAGTGTGTGTGGAATAAGGATTTTTATGAAGAATTATTTCTTAAAATCCCTCATATTGCTAGTGGTTTTATTGTTTTTCACAGCGTCCAATACGAAAAGAAAATTGTAAAAATTAAATTACCTCTCGTATAGAACTATCTTGTGCACAGAATTTGAAGAAAAATTCTAAGAATATTTGTAAAAAAAATGTTCACAAATATTTAAATTTGTTGTTGTAGTGTTTAAAAAAATATTGAGATGTTTTTTTAAAAACTTAAAGTTTAAAATAATATTTTGTTTATAAAAAGGATGTTTTTTCTTTTGAAATATAAATTTCAATTATATTCAAATTGGGTACATGTAAACATTTTAAAATAAATTTATAAATACAGGATAATAAATAAATAATTTATAAATGCGTACAGGATATTATGTCCCTTTAAATAGTAATAGTTGTAAATTTGTATATTCCATATATACCGTGATTAATATTTATATGAAAATTCGAATTATATAATTTAGCAGTTACATAAATGAATATACCATAATTTACAAATCAAGTGAAAGAAAACTTAAGCATGAGTTTTAATATGGGTATAAAGACTTAACTTTCCTGATATATTGCTTTGTTAAGTTTGATATATGATGCGCTATGTAGGAAATATTTTTATTTGTCAGAAACGTTTTAACTAATGCACTCTTGAAAGAAAAATCGCTTTTTTTTCAATAATGACACAGAAAAATGAGATTCACATATTTTCTTACCACTATTACCACCATTCATAAAACATCTTTTTTAGCCACAATACTGAATTTTTTTCAACTATATTATGTTAAAATGGGAAAAAAAAGATGTCATAAGAAAAGTATGAATCCTAACGTACTGCTTTTTTAAAGGGCTAAGAGATAACTATGCTTTCACCGTATTACAAAAAGACAATGTTCACAAAAGAAAGGATATTCGAACCTAATAAAACATATTTGTGTGTATATAAACTACAAAGTTGAATAGTTTCTACAATCTACTATGCACATAAATATCATTAATTTTTTTTAAAGATTCTTTTACCCCTTCAAGAAAGTATGAATTCCCGAATTCAAATCAATGCCGTGTTTCATTAGGATCTTTTGTACTCTTTCAGATGGAGCTTGAACCGGACGCCACTTTGAGGGACTATTCACATATCACGCCACAGAAAAGAGTCAAGGTTTTGCCGATTGATGAGTGCGCAACGCTGCATCGACCTTACGTCAAAAATATACAAACAGACGTGTAGTGTACATACTTAAAGTTGTTCTTTGGTATTATTTATGGATGAATATAAACTGTCATCTCCAGCAGTGTGAAGCTGCTGATATTATGTCATCAACTCTTCTAAAGTGTTATTTGGGAGACAAAAAAATCTCGGCCAAAGATCTTGCCTGGATATATCACTAAAAATTGAACATTGAAGACTTGATGGTCTTTGCGAATCCGTCAAGAATTTAGATGGACATTTAGGCGCATCTTATTGCCCCCATCCATGCATTGGAACATTATAAATTGTCTAACTCTAGTGATCATATTGTCAACGGATGTATCAGTGGTTAAATAACAATCGTTATCACCAATGAACTCAATCAGATTTCTTTTGAGGGTTACAGTTTAAAAATGCGAATTTTTCTTTATACTGCGAACCAACAATCATTGTTGTTGGAGCTCCCGATTCTTTATTGGTGGACATGAGATTCTGTTGGCCATTATCAACCCGTTGTTGCTATATACTTCATCCACATTTATCATTGTTGGACAACACTATTTGTTATTGGATCGTCAAAAGCTGTAGCTGTTGGACACCATTTGATAATGTGCTGGACATTGATATTGACATTATTCGGCAGACATTTCCATGGAGTGACGCACATTGTCACTGACTCTTATTCAGACTAAATCAAGACTGACTGTTCAATTACTGTGTAAATTTTTATTGTATATAGTACTTCAAATGTTGTGGATTTGGACCGCTGTGCAGGGCCATTGGGTCTGCTTGCATTCCCATATGTAAAACGAAAGGAAGAAGCATCGAGGGGAATGAATCCCTAGTCCCACAACTTATTTTTATATACGTTCTATTGTCCATGATGGAAAAAAAAACAGTTTATAATAAAGTTTCTCAGGGAAACAAATACTTGTTCGTATTCATTGTTTTATTCTTTACATTACATCTCTACAAGCGAAATGAGTTTTCGCCTTGCCCATACTGCTACGATACAGACTCCGAGACCATGGCTATCACCTTAAAGCAGTATTTTTCAAACTTTCAATAGTGGCAATCCACTTTTCAATTAGAATTTTTATTTCATCCCCCCCCCCATTCACTGACAATGTATTGAAAGCTATAATAATGCACTTTGACTCTAAAGCTACAATACGACCGAAATTATGAACTGTAAAAATTAGCAATATAAGTATTAAATTATGTATATGTTACTTCTGTTATAGGCTAAGTATTATATTACTTTTCATAGTTCAAAATGTGTTTTGTTTTGCTTCGTTTAAGTAAATTAATAATTTTTTTAAAATAATCCTTTATTTTCAAATTTTCGATATTCCCGTGTTCCCTACTTAGGGTTATCACGCCGCTCCCATAGAGACCTCCTGTAGTTTGAAAAACACTGCTTTAACGCAACAGCCAATGGGAACGCTCCCTGTCGTCCCAGATGGGAGGAGTACATCTCAGGACTCTTATCAACTCAGATCACGATAATCTGCTTCCCCAATGTTCAGGCATGCAATCTTTCCCCCGGCATAGTTCAAATTTATAATATCAACCTAATTATTTTTAGTTTTAATGTAATTCAATAAAATACTTTTTATTTTTAACTTAAATTTATTAACTTTTGCTTAATTATTATCTAATAGCGGTTATACCAGTTCTTCGCAAGGGGGAATTGAAAAATTATACAGTACAGATTGAAGGATAAGGAAGTTTTTAATGAGTTAATTTTATGGGAATCGCAAATTAAACAAAAAAAAGATTTTGCATATCTCAGCTAAACAAAAAAAAACCCTGTTTGTTGAATTTTAAGTCTAGATTTAATAGCTGATAAAAAAGATTTTTTTTGTCTATATTTCCCCGTAATTCTCTCGTGGGTCTATTTTTGAAAACACCTTCCTAAGCTGTTCTCTGCTCACTGTTACAAATTTTGAGTAATGAACGCTTAAAATAGTATACATAATTTATGTCTGGAAGTGTAATACGTTAATATTACTTTTTGTTATATTTATTTTATGTTAAAATTTTAATCAGCCTCACACTCCACCTGTTCAAGCTTTCGCAGTTCCTGGCACCTGGCGTAGACGAAACAAAAAGGCAAAGTTTTGCTTCACACATAAAATATAGATATATGCTTTTGCGGGCTTTTTTGCAGGTGACAGAATTTTTTTTCTACTTTCTTGACAATTATCGTTATATTTTGGACACTTCACACAATATTTTTATAAATAACAGCCTATGTGTTATTCTGCTGTATAAGCTATATTATTGTAAAGTTTCATTAAAATCCATTCAGTTGTTTTTGTGTGGAAGAGTAATAAACATCCATACAAACTTTCTCGTTTATAATATTAGTAAGGATTCATGCATCTCTAAAACCCGATGCATCTGACCACTTTCATACATTTCAAAGCCCATGAAGACCAAGTTCTACACACATACTTTCTTTTCCAGCTACGCACACATTACATCTCTCTTCATCAACAAACTATTGCACTAAAACTTTACACAAAAAACATGAGTGCTGTGTAGTTTATATGAAATTATAATGATCATTTGGATTAACCCTCAATTGTTTTCATAAATTCTTACCAATTTTCTATCATTTTATTAATTAGCATTTAAAAACGTTAAAAGGTTAAGTTTTGTTTCTAGAAATAATAATGGTTATACCAAATTCTTAACACTGATATCAAAAATATATTCCAAAATAATGATTGCATACTGATTATATTTATAGATATTTTTAATAGTTTAGAATTATTGACAGTGATGCATATATAAATCTTGAAAAATCTGGTCTTGAAATCTTCCACAATATTTCTTTAAAGTATATATGGTTGATATAAAAAGTTATTCTATTATAATTTTAAATAAATTGATAAAAAAATGAAAACGTATTTTTTATTGTACACTTGCAAGTCTGGGATATTTATTTTAAAACATTTTGACAGATACTTCAAAAGTTCGATTTTTCAAAATATGAGGGACTACTAAGCCGTTCACTGAAGGGAGAAAATATTTTAGAACAAAAATGGTTGCGAGGGTAACTCAGTCATCCCAAGTACCTTAAGATTGTAACAAAAACGTTTGCCACTCAAAAAGAGGGATATGGAACAAATGCATTTTAGTTCCTTGAAGACTGTTATATAGGAGAATACTGACGAAGTCATTGCTAACAAATAAACTGTTTTCCCAGAATTGAAGATTTCGTGATATTGGGGTGACTCCATGCCCATGCGACCTCTTTGGTGTTAAAGATCTTCAAGTACACACAAGTGCTTCCCTTCAATAAAATCAGTATGGTTGCAAAATAATTATATTATATGCCATGCATGTTTTGGTACTACATTACTATTCCAGATTAGAAGAGATAAGTTGTCAATTTTAGTGGGTATAATTTTAAATTTTAAGATTATAAAACCTTATAGAAACTTAAAGTAAATTAAACTTTTTTAATATGAAACCTTATTTCATGATTTCAATTTGGAAAATGCACTCTCTTAATTATTTAGGACCTTCTATGTCAAATTTGTTTCCGTATACTTTTAGGTATTTCTACAAAAAATGCGGAAAATCAAATCCAAATTTAAAATTTGCTTTTATGTTGGTAAGTATCTTAATATTCAAATGGATATATTTATTTATATTCATTTATTATACCGTGTTTTCAAATTTTAGAAATATTTCTTAAATACTAAATTTCAAACTTTGATTTGTAAAGTTCAAAATTTCACTCAGAATTGTCGAATTAGAAGTAAAAAATTGAAAAAAAAAATGTTTATAAGAAATACTTTTTTACTTCATATGCAACTCAACAACAGAATAAAATACAATAAAATGTTAATATAGAAGAAATTTGCCGTGTGCAAATGTGTTTTTTTCGGTAATGTTTTTAATACGTAAAGACTCAAAGACTGTGTTCATGAAGATGCAACGATCGAGTGACCTTTGTAGCCTTATTGATTGTGTCAAATTCATTACAGATAAGCGCAGGATAGATTCAAATCTCTTCATTTAATAAAAATAAATGATAAACCAATGCATCATAAACACTTAAGATCGTAAATTGTATTATCAGGAATTTTAAAATTACTCTATTCTGTATGTAGGAAATGATGCTAAGAACTTAAAAATATTGATTATATCATCTGATCTTATTTTAACCCCTTAACTGCCACCGGCGTATATATAAGTCTCGCTCAATCGGTGCGTTAAATGCTTCGGACGTATATAAACATCTTTTCAAAATACGATTCCTTTCTTTACGCTGCTATCGGTAAAGCTATTTCAAAGGCCTTAGAATGCAATAAAATGGCCTCGGCAGTGTTTGATAAGGATTTACATGAAAAATTTGCTTATTTATGCCTTTGTGTGCCTATGTAAAAGACGATGTCTATGGGTAGCGAATCGCGCAACTTTTAATCGGTAGTTAAGGGGGTAAAGTTATGATTTTTGATGTCTGTGTAACCACCGTATTCACCACTAAATGAACCCCTCTATGAAATCTGGATTTATGTAACCGTCGGTTTCACTTCATTACACTATTATTTTTCTTAACTCTGGTTATTCAACTACGAGTTGGCAACTTCATTTATCAAACAAGTAATTTGAAAGAAAAAAGTCAATTTCTATTTAGGTAAGCACCGATAATTTTATATATTTTAGCTACTTTTTTATTACATAATTACAATTAATATAAATGTGTATATACATATGATAGAATCACAATATTAAGTGTCAAAATAGACAGCGACTTTTCATGCAATTTTCCATTTTCCTTTCTATATAGGGTGTCGGGCCATTATTTTTGTTTGTTACAATTTATCCATTAATTAATTTTATTATTCCAATAAAATAGTATATTAAAAATGAATCACATTCTCAGAAATAAGGCCATTCCAGGTGGGATTCAAACCCACGACGATTGGATTAGAAGTCCGACGCACTATTCGTTTCACTATAGGGACACAACAAGCGATTTTCCATTTTATATATGCTGTTGGACTATTATTTTTGTTTATTATTATTTATTCATTAATTTTATAGAATTAATGAATTAGTATTTGAAAATAAACTGTATCATATACCACAATTTTAAAAAAAATGTATTTGAACTTGAATGAATGAATAAAAATTATTTTATTAACGATTGAAAATTTGAACAAGATATTTATACATAAATAAATATTATACATAAATTGGAAGAAAAAAATATACGCTTAATGCCTCAAGCACGGTTAAATCGAACTGACATTTGTGCCTGGTCAGAATTATATAGCTGAACTTGCAAAGGTGAAACTGACTTACTGCGAAAATCATGTTTTTTTTGCCGCCTCTCCAGTTAACGGTGAATACGGTAGTTGACAAGCATCACAGTGAATTTGAGTACCATAAATAAAAAAGTATTTAGAGCTCAATAAATTTAAATTTCACTGCCTTATAATTTTGAGCCACACTTTATTCCACATAAAAATATTTTCTTCTTCATTAATGCACTTGTGTTGTATGAATGAGTAATGAATTGAATGGAGAAAATATTCTTAAATTGTTAATAAAAACAATTACTTCTGAAAGACATTCTATTTATTTTAGAAAGAATTAACAAAAGCTCATTGACACCTAGTAAAGGGTTTTTTTTAGAGGTATAGAACTTTAAATTGCAATAAAACAACGATGTATTATTCGATTGACATGAATTTTTATTCGAAAGATAATCTTGTGGCATTACATTTCAAATGTGATTTCTTAACTGCTGGCTCGGATGTAGTCCGATCACGTCCAATTTTCGTGACTTTTTCCAAATTTGGTTGCCGTATATCGGAACTGATGGTCATTTGTGACCCTGGTCAGAAAATAGTTTAGCGGTGTTAAATCACAAGATAGGCCAATTCACAGGTCCAAAACGTGAAATTGGGTGGTCACCAAACGTGTCTTTCAATAAATCGAAGCTGTGTGACATACTTGTTGGAACCACAGCTCCGAAACATCATGATTGTTCAATTCGAGTAATCTGTACCGATTTTGACTGTAACGTTGCGGCCTTCATCGTTTTGAAGAAGGATTCCACCAGCCCATAAAGCGTACCAAACAGTCAGTTACTGATGTAACGGTGTTTCGACATTTGATTAGCTTCATTCCAAATCCGGCAGTTTTGTTTGTTGACGTAGCCATTACCAAAGTGCGCTTCATTGCTAAACAAAATTCGCTTTGAAAATCGGGAACAACGGCTCTCAATCGACGAATCTACGCCTTGCTTGATCATATTTAAAATGTAATGCCACAAGATTATCTTTAGAATAAAAAAAAAAATTCATGTCAATCGAATAATACAGCGTTGTTTTATTGCAATTTAATGTTCTATACCTCTAAAAAAAACACCCTATAGTTAACAAGTATTTTTTTTCTCAAGGACAGTTAATAAAATCGCAAATTTCTATTTAATAGGTAATTAGCCTAATTTCCATTGCAATTGCTAATTTTTTAAAATTTTCTAAGTAGTTAATCGCTAATAGAGAGGACTAAGTGCTTATGTTACATAAATAATTTTGTTGGATTTGTTAAAGAGTGATACATTATTCTTTTTTTATAAGAATTTTTCGAATGATAAGTATATCAAACTGAAATATAAAAAGGAAATAAATTACATTAATAGTTTTCTAATATTTGCACACAAAACACATTATTTAATAAATTGAAGCCCCAATGATGTATTTTTAATAAATGCACACTAATAAACTCTGGAAAATCTCTCAAATGTTAATTAATATTACACATAAGTTCCTTTTACACTAATTTCGAAACGAATAAGTTCATTTTTTATCGTAAAAAGGGTTCATTTCTTAGCTTTACTAAAAATATCACTTTTACAAATATGTAATATAAAACTAATATAGCACGAATATTTATCACTTAACAAATTATATTTGTCGCTTCATGCAAAATAACTTAATTGTTTTCAGTATTTTATTTATGAAAACTAAGCTCAAAAACTTGCTTGATTAAAGCTCCAAAATACAGTTATGAAAATGTTTTTCATAAAATGCAATATGATTACGAAGAGCTTTGGGAGCATTAAATTATCTTCAAGATAGTAAGAAAAACATGCATAAGTATGTGTTTAACTTTAGTAGTGATTTTAAAAATTTAATTGCCATGAACTTTACATGCTTATAATAAATATTTGAGCACAATAATTTTTTTGGAGAAACTTCAACCTTCAGTCATTTTCTTTTCAAAGCCAGTTTGGAGTTTTTTGAATTCAGTTAGAGAAATATGTTGTGCATTTCAAGGAATAACACGCGTTATTACTACCCCTATTTAAATAGATTATGTTGAAATAATATTTGCATTTGCTCACCATCTCGCCATTAGTTTTAAAATTTGCAGCACTGCTTTATTTCCAAATGCTTTGAAAATTACTTTATAAACATTTCTTGGTAAATGAGTTATCGATTTTTGATAGCATCTCTATATCTACACGATTAGCAGCACCAAAAATGTTGTTATATCTATAATAAAGCAGATCATCCGTATTTCTGTTTTTCAAAAAAAAGTATGCACTGTAAGATATATTTCATTTTAATAAAGGAATGACTATGCTTAGTAGTGGTGGGGTAAAACAATTTGTACTGTCTTGGGCTGAGAAGGTTAAAACCTGTCCTCTGTATCCTGATTCAAAGTATGTTTTAATACCTATTGAAAGTTAAGCAACCAAAATGAAATTTAACAAAAATAGAAAGCACCTTTCCTCGTAGAGCTAGAACAATTTGAGTATGAGTCAAATTCTAATCGGTAAAGATGATTCCTAACTCATCAAAATGTATGTTTCCAGTAAAACAAAAATGTTTCTTTCAAACTGATACAGGAACAGTAAAACAAAAGATTTTAGTGGACAAAGAACAAAAAATTGATTTAGCAATTCTTTACTCAAGAACAACTTCGTAAAAGCTCAAATAAGTACTAGAAGAATGGAAGAAAGAATTCTACAAAATCTTTAAAAATACAAACATGTTGTCATCATGCAAAAGATAAATAGTCTATGGTATTTTAGAAAAATATTCACACAAAATGCAAAAAATAACAAACCGAATGTATAATGTAGAATTGGGAAAAAAAATCATGCTCATACCTACACATGAAACGGAAATAAACCAAAACATCTTAAAGATCTCGTATTAGATCATTCGAATTTTTTTTAAAAACTAGTTATTTCTGAATTTAATACTTACTACTTATCTAGAAGTGAATAGGAATTGCCTAATCCGTTCTGCAGAGCAGAGAGACTTCGTATCTCTCAATGGGTGAAAAATAAATAAAACAAACTATATCTTATCATTTTACTATAACATAGATTTTTTTTAAATGTCTATTGCTGTTTTAATAATTTCTGTACTTACCACAGACATCGCTTTAAGGGAGTTCACCCATGTAACGGGTTAAAAAATCATTTTTTTTTTCATAAATTTCTTCCTTAACATGCCTAGAATACGATAGCAAAATGATTTTTTTTTTAAAATTCGAAGTGGCTATAAAGAAACAGGTGGTAGAAGAGCTGCTTTCGTAGCTCTAAGTAAAGATTTTCAATGTTTTAATTGAAAATGAAACTTTAAACGCGTGTTTATCAAAACTGTGTTTTTCAAGATTTCCTCAATCGTATCACAATAACGCGCCGTTTGACCGAAAGACTTGAAATGTATAGGGTAGACTCAACACAAATACACGCACCAAATGATATTCAATCATTCCAAAATCCAAAGTATTTCTATTATTTATAACAAATAAATAACAAAAAAAACCATGGAATTCGAAACTTTTATTCAGAGTCCTACCAAAAATCCAGTTTCTGATATTTTCAATTGAGTATAACTCATTTGATGCGTTTAAGGTATTCGACTAAGTTCGGAACCGTGATTTTAAAAAAGCACATAAATGGATAATTTTCATGATATTTAGTGTCACTCAGATTAGAACACATGCATAAAAAAGTTTTAAAGACATTTTGAGAAAAAAATTTATTTAAATATAATATTTTGACAAAAAATTAACTTAGAATAATCTTTTTTCAAAATGTTCTCCTTTTGTGAAAAATGGTTTTATTATAATAATATATTGTCTGTATATAGCTCAGACCTATCTACAGAGGCTCAACTAGAATTTTTGAAAAATTCTCATTATTTTCAGAGTTACCACCAATTGAAATAATTATTCACGTTTTTTCCTAAAATAGCTCCCCTCTGTTGTCGTAAAATATGAATAAACCCGCTTCTAAGTTATATATTTCAAAAAATCTCGTTGAGCCTCTGAACAAAGGCCTGAGCTATTTACAGGCAAAATATTATTCTAATAGAACCATTTTTCACAAAAGGAGAACATTGGGGAAAATATTATTCTAGGTTAATTTTTTGCCAAGATATTTTATTTAAATAATTTTTTTAGTCAATATGTCCCTAAAACGACTTTATGCATATATTCTAATCTAAGTGACACTAAATATCATGAAAATTATCCATTTATGGACTTTTGAAAATCACGGTTCCGAGCCTAGTCGGATACCTTAAGCTTATAAATTAAAACGCCGTTAACTTTTGTTTTATATCAGATAAGCCAATCAGCTGGAATCGTGGAGGAAGTGATCCTCCATTCTTTGGAGACGAGTGTGTTCAGAGCGCTATAACTCACGTTCTATTGGATACTTTGGCTAAATATTTATTTACATACTCTTTAAATACATATAAATGAATGATACAAAATTACAGTTCCATCCTTTTTACTGGTCGTCAAAACAATTTTCCTAAAAATGTTTAAAAAACAGACCATATTTGGGTGAACCCCCTTAAATCCTTATCGCATTTGCTCGAGTCAGACACATGCGATACTTACCAGCAAATTTGCAAATACCCGTGTCTCACACATTCAATTTTGTATTTAAAATTATTTTACTTCTAA
This sequence comes from Trichonephila clavipes, assembly GCA_019973935.1. Lineage (NCBI taxonomy): Eukaryota > Metazoa > Arthropoda > Arachnida > Araneae > Nephilidae > Trichonephila > Trichonephila clavipes. Next base: position 783,221 of record BMAU01018918.1, read on the forward strand.
TTAACGTCTGACATCATTTATGGCAAAAGTAGAGAGAGGCTAAATTATAATTATACTCAATATACTACATTTAAACTATTTTAAACAAAATAAACTATCTATATTTTTTAAACTATACCTATGTAGTAATTTTCTGTCAAAACAAAACAAAAACAACAAAAAAAGACTGAATCTGTTTTTTTTTCATTCTTAATGAAAAAACTAGTGTGTGTGTGTGTGTGTGTGTGACATATATATAAAAAAATTTAAGTCAATTCCTACTTAGATCAAGAAAGAAAATGTTTATATTTTAGCTACGTTTTATTAAATACTTACAATTAATATAAATATGTATACACATATGAAAGAAACACAACATTAAGTGGTAAGAGAAGTTTATTAATTATCTTTAATGTATCATATTGTCATCTAAAATAATCGTGTATATAAAATTTCAGTTCAACTGAATGCTTTGAAACGTGAGAAAAAAACATTTTCAAATTTTGACACAAGTCGCCAAAAGGGTCGCTAAGTCTCCAAAATTGATGCAAACGTGGCTGTATTTGTAATTCTTTAAATATTTTTTAGTTTCAGTCAATTAACTTTTATTAATTATAGTTAAATTATTGTATTGTCATCCCAAATAATCATGTATATAATATTTCAGCTCAATTGAGCGCTTTAAAATGTATTTTATTAACGATTGAAATTTCCACCAAGATAAATAAATATATAGAGAGTGTGAGCTAATAGTAGGAATTGAAAAAAAACTCGTTTTTTAATTGGTTAATTCATTTATTTAAATACATAAACTAACTATTTATAACAGATATAAATAAATGTTAGGTCCTTCTTCTCGAATGTTAGGTCCGTTTATTTTATGTTCTGCTTAATTTAGACAAGAAAAATTTCTCAATTAATGCACACCACAACTATCTTTATATATATATAGGGCTTTATTACAGATATAGTAGCACGTTAATTAAAACTTTCGGGGTCAGAAATCCCATGGGATAAACACGCAATAGGTCGTATGGCTTCGTTCCTAGCTTCCCTCGAGTGTGTGGAAAATACCACCACAACTTTACATTTCCACGCTTTCAAAGTACTCTATAGTTAGGTTGTAACAATAATCATTTGCTACAATATTACTTGAAGTAAAATAATGTCATGTGTAAGTCGCATATACATGTGGTACATATTTAACATAGGAATGTATTGGAAAGTTATCTTAAATTAGGAATTTTTTAATTTGTTTTTATGGAAAAACTGATTAACTAAAATATTGCCAATGAGTAACTATAAACCAAGAAAAAAAATCCTTACAAACAACGATATCTCGAATTAATACAATGGTCTTAGTTCATGACATAACATGATAAAGACAAACACATGCTCTTCATTGAATTCAAAACAAATGTTAAACTAATATTGTTCTTGTTGTTCTATTTGTAAAACTGTAAACTTTGTTATCACGCATATAATAGTTCTATAAAATTTCAAATTTCATATTTCGATAAAGATGTTTAAATGTTAGGAAAAAAATCTTACAAATATTTTTTTAAAATTAAAAAAAAATCGCATTTTATGCTTAAACTTTTAAATAAAATGGATTTTGTATACATATGTACTTTTTAAGAGAAAGTTTCTGCAAAGAGCAAAAGTTGGCAACACCGAAGCGCGTGAACTGTTAGCTGGAAACACTCTATAGTTTTCATCGTGTGATTATGACGTCACATGAGTTTTTGAATTGATTGGCTAGAATCCCATGGCTATCACTATCATGGAACTATGACGCAGATGAATTGATCCTATTGAAATTGAGGCAAGAATCATTGGCATGCTAATAATTAAATTTTTAAACAAATATTTAGACATTCCAAAATTTAATTTTCTGTATTGCTTAACCAGTAAGAAAACCTGTGGGTACTAAGAAATACATATTAGTGTGGACGGAGATTCTTTTTTCAGAATTTAAAAACCTGTCTATGCAGAAAAGATATTTTCTGGTATATAGATACAGGGGAAAAAATAAATAAATAAAAAGAAATTAAAAATTAATTTTTATGTGTAGTATTGTCATAAGTGAAATGAAGGTTAAATACTTGAGCTTTTTTCTATGGTAAAAAAGTCAAAGTAAGTTTTGTTAAAGAAAACAGACATTTTAGTACTTTTTAACATTAATTGCCTTGAGAGGACCTCTACAAGGTAGTTACTAGAAACACCTCAGGTACATCTAACAGCTGATTATTTATTGAATTTTAAATACAGTCGAAATTGCAGTACATGATAAAGTGGAAAACTGAAAAATGTTTTAATTGAACTAACTCAACGGTGCAAGGAGAGAGAGAGAGCTGGGGTTATCAAATGATGCAATGTACACTGTATATTCTTCTCCTCAAGTATTCACTTTACAACAGTGTTTATCAAAATTTTAATACTTGTGGTCCAATATCCAATCATAATTTTCATCGCGCTCCGCTGCACGTAAATAAAATGCATTGAATTCAAAAATTATATACTTTGACTCTAAAGCTGCAATATCACTTTAACCTCTTAAGTGCCAACAGCGTATATAAACGTCTCGCTGATCTAAAACGTTAATTGTCCCGGACGTATATATACGTCTTTCCGAAGTACGATCTTTTCTCTGTACTGCTGTCCATAAAATTATTCCGAAGACTTTGGAAGGTGCAATAATAGGACCTTGACAGTGTTTACGAAGGATTGACTTATTTCAAAGGATTTGATTTTATTAATTACGTTTCTCTTTCTCAATATATCACATGCATTCTCCTACGTGTTTAAAAAAGGGTAGCATTTGGAAGCGAATCGTGTAACATTTAATCGGCATTTAAGGAATTAATTATAAACCGCATAGATTATCAAGATAATCTGTGTTAAATTGTGTATACAATTTTAAATATTATAAGCCCATGGGGACCACTGGAAATTTTCAAACTTGTTCTTAACTTAGTATCATTAAATTAATTACAAATGTATCAGTACTGCACAATGAATTTTATAAGGGTTTATATCAATATAAATTTGTATTTCATTTTTTATTATGTCAGAATGTATTTCGCTTGCTAACTTTCAGTAAAATAATAATTTGTTTTAAAATAATCACTTGCATTCGCCTTCTCAATATGTTCGCGTTCTCCCTCTTAGAATTATCACGCCCCCTAGGGGGCGCATCCAACAGTTTGAGAAACACTGCTTTACAATTATCAATTCTTTTGGTTATTTATATTGAAGAAAAATAGTTTTATTTTTTAATTCTAAATTCATCCAACCAAAATTATCTTATTTCCATTTTTTTCGGAAATTCAACCCATTTGTAGTAGTATTAAATTTTGTAATTATTTTTTTTTAGTTATTTTTTTTCTTGAACTCCATCTTAACTGCCATTTTCCGTAGTTAGGTTTCGATTATTATTTTTTCCCTCCATTCAATAGATATCCACCTGAATGTACAGATAGAGGAAAATAAATTAATATGATCACTTTAACACACACACAAATACTTAATTTACCATCTAGTTTACTTAAAAGGTGATTTAAACTCAATTTTTAATTGCAATGGATACATACGAGCTTGAAACTTACTTTCATTTTTCAATTCCTACTATTAATTCGCTCTCTCTATGTATTTATTTGCTTATTTATTTATTTATTTATCTTGGTGAAATTTACAATCGTTAATAAAATACACTTTAAAGTGCTCAATTTAGCTGAAATTTTATATACATGATTATTTTGGATGGCAATACAGTAATTTAATTATAATTAATAAAAATTAATTGATTAAAACAAATTATTCAAAGAATTACAAATACAGCCATGTTGGCATCATTTCTGGCGACTTAGCGACTCTTTTGGCGACTTTTGTCAAAATTTAAAATATTTTTTTTCACACGTTTTAAAGCATTCAGTTGAACTGAAATTTTATATACACGATTGTCTTGGATATACTACGATATTAATATTTATATTTATATTAATTGTAATTTTTTATTAAAAAGTAGCTAAAATAAAATTTTTCTTTGTTGATCTAAGTAGCAATTGACTATTTTTTTTGTATTACTTGTTGAACCTAAAATTATAATTATACTGAAAAACTGCTGGGAAACCATGATATATATAAGTTTTGCAATACTACAGTTCTACAATTCAATTTAAAAATATTGATTTTTTCCGCTATCCATAAGAGGAACCCATATTTGATACGTGTATATTAAAAGCTATATTTGAAGATGACAACTATAATGGAATATGAGTAGCTAGTAATAATTTACAACAGTATTAAGTAACAAAAAATTCTGGTTCTCACTTAAAATAAAATTATCATTAAACCAATTAATTAAAAGCACACAAATTTTATAACTTTCTGATCCATCTCATCCTTGTAATTTTCTAGTATAAAAATAACAAGCATTTTACTTATAAAATGATGGTTAAATAACTATATATTTTCCTTAATATTGGCCACTGTAAGCCAGAAAAAGAAATAGAAAATTTTTTGGATTTCCGGTACATTAACTAATCGCTAAAATAAGCGTCAAAATTCTTAAATTCTTTTCGCCTCATTCTTAATTTGTTTATTTTTTATGTGCCGCAAAATTCAACCATCAATCAATGCCTCAATCATTTAACGACTTTAACTATCACTCAGATTACTTTTTTCTCCCTTCTCTATCCTTAAATCCTGATCATTCAAGTGTAAGAATGGTTATAACACGTCTTAAAGCAATTTTTCTTATTAAATTTCTTTTATGTACCTCGAACATGTTTTCAAATGAGAACATGACTTGATACTTGTACCTTCCTTACATAATGCGATCGTTAATTGCATCAAGAAAGTAATTTTTTTTGTTATCACGCATATAATAGGAACTTTGCTTTTTTGCAGTTTTAGGATAAGTAATTAAACTTTTTAACAAAAAAAGAATTAAGTTTTTCGGAAGAAGTTATGCTATAAGCTTTTGTTTTGAACACATTTTTTTTTCTTCTTTTGTTTGTTGTTAATCAAAAAGGTCTACTTGACATATTTCGTTACAAAATTAACTTTATCTGAAAACTTATCTTAACAAACTGAGATTATACTTCCTGGATTCACAAAAAAATTGTCTTTTACTTAAAGTTTCTTTGAAAGAATTTACTGATAAGAAATGCTTGATGATATTTTTTTCGAGGCATTTGTGTTGCGAATAAACGTATTTTATATTTTGTATTCATGACATGTATTCACGTTAAAAGTTAAAAAAGTTATTAAAAGCCTGTAACTGGTTCTGTTCACGTTTCTACTAATCCTCTTAGGTAAAATACTCTTTTTAACTGTGAAAACCGCTTCCCGTAGAGATAACTTACTTTTAACATAAATGAGAATTTCGATTTAAGTACTGGGACTGTGGTAGCCCAGTGATTAAGGTATCGGATCATGTCAGGCATGTCATGAGTTCGAGCCCAGTACCACTAAAGACCCGGAGGAGCGATGCACGTTAAATCTGTCGAGAGCTCAAACATGGTCCCGTGAGTGTGGTGTGGTAGTCAGGAGAGGAAGGTACCAGAACAGGTGTCATCCACGTCACTTGACCATGGTTCAAAATTACGCGGTCCGTCTCCAAAAGCCCTCGTGTAGCTGAACAGCGTGACGTTAATATTCACTCACTCACTCTATTTAAGTACTAGTCATGAAGCACTAGTAGGCAGGATGATGATTGAAAATTGACTATAAAACGAGACCATAGTGTCATTGACCTGTGGTCACACTTAGTATTGTTAATTCAAGAAGGAACAACTAAACAAGTGTTGAAGCAAGAGCTCTCTAGATAGTTGATAAGTAGTCTTCTTTATATTACCGTTTGAAAAATAAAATTGATTACTTCTGGGTTTTATTTGTTTTTGTGCATTTTCAGTTTTTGATAAAGTCTAATAAGTGGGAAAAAGAAGTAAAATTGTTTAAATTGTGTGAGAAATGTCTGATTCTCTCTCTCTCTCTCTTACTTCAACCCTTTCACACCAGCTGTTACGACCAGCCTCCGAAAAATGAAAATAAAGGAGATGCAATGTATAGCAGATACCACAAAGATAATTACACCAAAAACTTCTGAATTTTGATTTCTTCGGATTTTTATTCTTCATGAAAAAAAAAATATTTCCGATAAGAAGACGCAATTATTTTCAAAACAGAACATTTGCAATGATCATTTGGCTGTGAACAGCACTTGAAGCCCCATTTTCCAAACTTTAATTTTCAAAATTGAACTCAGTGACACAACAGCTCATAGGGGCCAAGGCCTACTGTGCCTCTCTCAGTTTACGTGACCATAGGCCCTGAGGTGCATGGGTGGATGTTTCGGTCAAATGGTCAGCCTGACATGAAAACTCCAGTTTTCAGTTCTCAAGCAAACTTGGTACTCATTTATCGATCCACTGAAGGGATAAAAGAATGAGTCGACCTTGCCAAGCCCGGTTTTTGAACCTCGGACTTGTAGGGTGGAGGTGCGATACACTACCACTCAGCTACTGAGCTTCATAAATACACAAGACTGAAAACTTGGGGGCGTATTTAAATTTATCAAAATAGACTTTTTTCTCGCGATATTCTTTGCTGAACTAGTGATTTAATACATAAGACCCTCTGCCTAAGAAACTAACTGTTATTCTGCTCTAAATACTTTTTTACCAAACATTTTTTTAAAAAATTTCTAATGAGCTGTGGACATAAGCAATGCAATCTCCAAAACTCAGTGACACGAGAATAAGATCAAGATCATATTCAGGTGATCAAGATTACGTGCTTTCTTTAATACTGAAGATTGATCAGGGCTAATTTGATAAAATGGGATTTGAACAAACAGGTATGAATCACTACTATTCATTGAAGTTTAAAAATTAATGGAATAATTATCAAAATTGCATGCCACTGAAAACATGATAAATACAATTAAGGGTCTGTAACAAGACACCTTGAAATGCATGAAGCACGCCTTAATATAGTAGTAGATTTCAAATTTTTGTTATTGTTTAACATAAATTAGTTGAAATGGAAGAATGAGTAATTGAGGAAATATTTTTATCATGATATTGATGTATATATTGCTACGATGATCGGGGTTCAAGGATTTTATGTAAATCAGTCGCAAATAACAAGATAGTTCTTTAACAGCGATGAGAATTGTATGTATATAATCCTATCCTTGAAATACAGGATTCAGTAGCAATATTCACAGATTAAATCTCAGAGGGTTTTCAGTCCTTCAACAGCACTCAGACACAATTATCAGTGTCTAAATTACACGTACGTTTCAAGCACCGCACGTCCAATTAAATAGCCGAGGTAATCGGTAATCACGGTCAAGGCAAGTTTACTAATCAATGGAATCAATGGATTTTTAATCAAAGCAATACTAACTAATCCCATCAAAACCAAACTGACTGAGCTCGACAAGCGATTTCCTTTTTATACGCCGGCGAAACCTTCGAGAAAGATCCGCTTGCGTCATAGATAACGAAATTAGTATACTTCTCCACTAATTTCCAGAATAATTCAGAGGGCTCCGCCAAAATGGTCATCAACATGATCGCTGTCGCCAAAATGGTCGACAAATAGGTCACCAAAAATTATGCCAATTTGGCTCTCTCGCCAAGATTTCCCAAAGTTCTCATTGAATCGCCATTATAACGTAAGGGACTGCGTTGCTTGCGAATATTACAATTTTAATATAAATTAAATATGACATAGAGTAGTAAAAAGGCATTGCACATCCAAATACAGATTATTTGCACTATTTTATACAAAATTTGGAGTAATATATATTTAGTTACTTTAATTAGAGAAGTCTTTCATCAAATAAAAAAAAACCTCTTATTCTTCACTTCAGGAGAAAAAAAAAAAAAAAAAGAAAATTTAAATATTTTAAGCAAATAGAAGTGATATTTTTTATACAAAACCGTACTAAGTTCGCTTTACGGTTAAAATAATTTAAAATATGACGAGTTTTAAAAAAATAAGAATAGGTATTTCTTTATATGTTTATACATATCTAGAAATATGTTGTATATTAACACAGTAATACGGCATTACGCATTCCTCTTCATACACTTCATTATAAACTCATCAGAAATTAATAGCTGTATATAATGCCTAAAACCTCCTACTTTAAAAAATGAAAATATTACTCAGAAATATAAACTTCTTCAGAGTAATATGCGAGTAATTATATAGTTTTACAATACGCTTTCTATACTCTTATAGTTTTCCTTCGCTTCTAATGTCTATTTTAAGATACTGGAATTTCCTGGTTAAACCTACATCGTCTTATTACTAGTATTTCGTAATACTAGTTCTGACGACATAGTACTTTATATATATATATATGTCGGCATATATTCTTTTTCAAACACCCAGTCTAAAAAAAAGTTTCAACCAAGCAAAATCCTTTAATAAATTCTGAAATTCTGATCTCGATATACGATGAATGTACCTAAAAATTAAAAGAAAATTCAGCTTGAAAGTATAGGTGCACATTATATACACCGGATTTTACGGTACATATTTGCGATATAATACGTTGACCATTGTAACTATGTATTTAGCCACAGCTGCTATACCATACGTGGGTTGTTTCTAAGCCTATTACATAAAAATAAAAAAAATTAAGTTCTGATAAATTCTTTCTATTTTAATTTAAAATCTGGTCTATTTAAATGTCTAGTGCACTGGTGCATGTCGAAAATGCCTAGCATATAAATTTTCAAGTTTGGAAATATTATATTATATGCGCATTCCTTCAAATTGGTAATTTAGATTTCAACCCTTGATATTATTACAACACATATATGAAATAAGACCATAGTTCGGGTAACCATTGTAGTTTTTGAGGAAGAACAAATATTGGGTTATTTTTCAACATAACTTAAGGTATCCGACTACGTTCGGAACCATGATTTTAAAAAAGCGCATAAATGGATAATTTTCATGATATTTAGTGTCACTTTCTTAGATTAAATATGTATACCAGTGTTTCTCGGAGAGCCCCCAGGGCGCGAGCCGAAAAATAAAAGATTTAAAAATAATTAATTTACTGGAATGAATTAAAACAAAATACTTTCAGACATAATAAAAAATGCACTTTTACCTGATATAATTTATAGGCGCGCGATATTAAGTCATCAAAAATAAAAACGTCTTCAATACCTAATTAGCTATCTTTGATCGTATAACCAAATAAAAACTTTTATTTGATTTGCTGTAATCCCGTGATGAGAGATTTTTTATTACGTTTTCTTTTAATCCTAACATACTGCTCTTTCAGAGAGAAAACAAATCCCAGACCCAGAATCGAAAAAATTTAGGAACATAAAAATTCATCACTGTGATTATTTTTGAAATACTGCACATTATAGCTGTAATCTGTTTTTGCTGATAATCTGTTTGATCTAAGTTCTTGGTACAGTTAGTTATGACCCCCTCTTATGTTTGTTTCTCATTTAGGGAAGTTGTGGTAATCTATTTTACTCTGGTGCGCTTTTTTTTCCATGCAAAGGAGTTTTATGATACATATAAACATATCTCAAACATATAAAGCATAACGAAAACGTTTTACACAATTGCTTTTTGCAGCAACATACATATTATCATAATAAATACACTTTTTACCAGGAAGTGGTCGCGCGGGACACACAGAACACGATATCGTTAATTCGGACAAAATTGCTTATTTGTTACCGAAGAAAAATTAAAAATTCCCTGAAAGCAGGTAAGTTTACTTTCTCTTAATTAAATTATTCGCTGGAATCACGATTTGTATCGTGTACAATAAAATAATTATAAAGAAAAGAGGATTTGACTCAATAACCCTCTACCGTATGAGCGCGCGCCTGCTCCCGGGTTAAAACATGTTGAAGTCTTTTCGCTTTAAATATTAAAAATAATACAGTTATTCTTCATCGGAATTTTATATTATTGTTCATTCTTTAACATCAATTATAAATGCTAATTCTGTGAGGCTTATAATTACAATTCGCTTAAAACTAATGAAAATTTAAGCAATCATTTTACATTTTTGTAGACATTGTCGCGCACTTGGCATTACTCTCCTTACAATTCAGCTATTATATCAATAATGTTTTATTTTCTTATAAATGAACTCGTGCAAAGAGCGGGCACTTCAGCCGGTATACTTTTAATGTATCAGTGCTGCACAGAGTATTTTATAACTAATTAATTAATACTAAATTAAGAATAAGTTTAATAAGTATTAACGACTTCCATGGGCTTGTCTTGCAAAGCAAAGTTTTTATAAGGAATGCTTATGATTAGAATTTGACCCTCTAAGTTATTTTTCTATATTTAGCTGATATCCATATTTTGTCTTCTAAGCAGCCACCGAATTTTGCAATATGTTCAATTTTAAAATTAGAGAAAGGAAAAATAACAATAATTATCCTATTACTTAATTTATTTTTGATTAAAAGTAACGTATACAAAATTTAATACTTATGTTATTAATTTGCATGGTTTATAATTAAGATCGCGTATTGTAGCTTTATATAGCATCAAAGTATATTATTATTGCATTCAGTACATTATTAATATATAAGGGGGGCGTGATAAAAATTGTGACTGAAAAGGGGGGCGCCAGTATTGAAAGTTTGAGAAGCACTGATGTATACAATTGTTCTAATGACATTTTGACAAAAAATGATTTAAATACAATATGTTGGCAAAAAATTAACTTAGAATAAGCTTTTTTCTTCAAAATGTTCTCCTTTTGTGAAAAATGCTTCTATTATAACAATATTTTGCCTGTATATAGCTCAGACCTCTATACAGAGGCTCATCTATGATTTTTGAAAAATCCACATTATTTTAATAGTTACAACCAATTGAAATAATTATCGGCGTTTTTTTCTTAAGATTGCTAACCTCTGTTATCTTAAAATAGGGACACTTTTAAGTTATATATTTCAGCAAATTCTATTTGAGCCTCTATGGAGAGGTCTGAGCTATATACAGGTAAAATTTTATTATACTAGAAGCATTTTTCACAAAAGGAGAACAATTTGAAAAAAATATTCTAACCTAATTTTTTGCCAAAATATTGTATTTAAATAATTTTTTTTGTCAAAATGCCCTTAAAACAATTGTATACATGTATTCCAATCTAAGTGACCCTAAATATCATGAAAATTATTCATTTATGCGCTTTTGCAAAATCACGGTTCCGAAGGTAGTCAGATACCTTAACAAGCTTTCGGTTCGAGAGCAAAATCAACGCTATCCTCTTGTCTTGAAATAGAAATAATTCGATAACTCAACAGGAAATGATAAGTTATACATTCATTCACAAAACAAGTCACTGCCTTTTTTTAAATTCGGTGTCCTATGAGTTAAATATGAGTAAAAAGTTACATAAAAGTTTGGCTGTTATGCAAAGCATAAATCTTTTACCTTAGTTGCAACAAATATAGACCCATTATAAATAAAACTAAAAAAATGCTGATCTATCAATCTATTTGCTTACTGATATAAATAATATTCATAAATTAACATGCAGTCTCTAGGATATTAATAATAAATAAAACAGAATACATTTTTTTATCTAAAAAATTGAGAGAACCATATAAATAAATAAGTATTTGCTGAATCATTGAAAATTGAGTGTAATAAGGTTTATGTATGAATAAAAGCATGCATTTAAAAAAATCTAGGACATTATATATAGACTATTTCAATAAACTAGATCAGCGTTTTTCAAACTATGGGGCATGATAACTCTACGAGAGAGAACCTATTGAAAAATGAAAAACAAATGTTATTTATGAAAAATTATTAATTTAATGAATGTAAACAGACAAAATATACTTTGAAATAATAAAAATAAAATACATATTTACACTGATATAATACACTTATAAATGTAGCAGTACTGTACAATGTGTATTTTATAATTAACTAAACAATAATAAATTAAAAACAAGTTTAAAAATTACCAGTGACCTCATGGGCTTGTCATATATAAAAATATATACAAAGTTTATTACTTATCTTGATAATTCGTGTGGTTTATAATTAATTCCTTAACTGCCGATTAATACATACGTGATTTCCTCCACAATGCCACCTTTTCCCGCGTGTGTGATGTATTGGGAGGGAGGGAGGTAGAAGAATAAATATGCAAAACCCTCTTAAATCAATGAATCCTTCTAAACATTGTCAAGGTCCTTTTATTACATTCCTAAGTCTTCGGAATAATTTTATGGATAGCAGTACACAGAAAATTTCGTATTTCGGAAAGACGTATATATAGTCCGGGAAAATTAACGCTTTGGCTGAGCAAAACAGTTATATACGCAGGTGGTCCTTAAAAGGTTATAGACGTATTGTAGTTCTAGCGTCAAAGTACAGTATTATTGCATTCAATGCATTGTTATTGTATGGTGGAGGGGGGTGATGAAAATTATGATTGAATATTGGGTTGCAAATATTGAAAATTTGAGAAGCACTGAGTTAGATTGATATCGGTCTTAGAGCTCTGAAATTCTAGAAGAAAACTTAACACATTCAGAGATTGTGAAAGTAATATGTCTTAAATTTAAAGGAAGGAAAAAAACTCACAGAAAAGTATACCAAAAGATACTTTTAAAAACTTTTTTTTCCAAAATATTTCTTATTTCTCCATCTAAATCTAAAATAATGCATTTTAAAAGTTTCGTTTTGTATTGTACCGGAAAAAAATAATGGTCAAAAACATATGCTAGACATTTTTCATTTCGAAAAAAATACTTCGCTTCAGTAGAAGAAAGTTTGTTTATATCTCCTAAGATATTAATTGTAAATGTAGACTATAATTTACTTTTCCTAAAAAATACTGGCTGAAGACTTTACAATGTGATGAAAGCTAACATTTAGCGGAGTGTATATTGGTTGAAAAAAATCGCCTTTTTTAGTAGTATTGATGCTTCATCCCCCCCTTTCCCCAAAATAGCTAAGTACAGATGGATGAAAGGAAAAAAAAATACTAGACCCCTATCACAGTCATATCCTTTGTTTGAAAGGAAAATAATTTATTGACATAAAAGTCAATAAATAATTGAAAGGATACATAATTTCATGGTAGACAGAATTGATTTCTTGTCATTGTAAATGAATTAGGCTAAAAATATGTCAGATAAAAGATATACGAGAAGAAACACACAAACATACATACAGTTAACAGTCTTTTCCTGCTCAAAAAAATAAGACACGGAATAAAAAAAATATTCTATACTATTTCAGTAAAATAATAGTAACCGTATGTTTGAAAAATGTGAAATGCTATAAAAATGAAAATTTATTGAACAAAACTTTTAATGAACATTCATATTCTATACGACAAAACAATCGATTCAGTTACAACTTTTATTTCACGAAAATATATTCACAGATATATTTCCTTCACAGAGAGATATAATGGTGGTCTATAAACAGATAATTTGGAATGAAATACCTATAAGACAAATGGGTAAAAAATGTAATAAAAAAGGTTTCTAAGCAAACTCGTTACAATAAGATCCCCATATGTTGTTTGAAAAATGCAAAAAATAACTGGAAAATAAAAATGTTATGGAAGCTTTCAATCGACATGTTTATTTTTTTCTATAACAAACTTATGAATTCAGGGGAATTTTCTTTTTATTTCGGAGATATATATATATATATTATTTAAAGGCATATTGTTGTATTTTTTGTAACAGTAATTCAGAAGGAAATACATATACCTTAAAGAAGATTGAATTTAAGACATATCTCGTAAAATACTTAATACCTAAGAAAAATTTGTTATTATAAGTACACACACTCACACCTACACACACATAGACAGATAGATAGATATAGATATAGATAGTTACATTCAAAAGTCAAGGTACAACACATATTTTTTTTCAAAATTTACCATTAAAAATAATAGTAACAATAAAATTCATAGTTATATGAATAGCACCAAAGAACATTAAATATGATTTTTTTCAAAAAAAGAAAGCTATTACTTTTGTTTTAAATAAATGACTTCTAGTAAAAGAACGATGCCAAGGTGCAAAGACACCTTTATAATACAGGTATATTTGCAAAACAACCATTTGTGTATGTCCTTCTGTACGAACGTTCATGTTGAACAAGACAAAACATTTCCTCGGCCAGACAGCAGTGAGTTTCAGTACCCTTCTTAGATCAGCCAGGCTTACGTCAGGCCGTTTAAGATTACGTGCAAGCCGTCTGCTGATTTGGATGGAACAATGTACCACTTACAAACTGTCCTAAATTCTTGAAAGACACAGCTTAAGAGCTGTTAGAATCATGATTTTAATAAAAATCTCACTCGGTGTGGTCAAACTGACCTGCATGTGCTTTATGGAGAAGCTCTGATTGGTGTAATATACAGTAACATATCGACTCATGCTACCCGACTTCCATGAATTCGGAGTTACGCAATTTTCAAGTCCCCTACATCCGTCTCTTTCTTTTTTTCATCATTACAACACCGGTAGAATCATTGCCAGATCCGAATGAAATTGTTAACTTGGTTGTCGATCTTGCCAGGCAAATAAATTCAGAAGTGGATAGTGATGACCTTCAAGAACTGCTGGATTCCACAATAAGGAGCTGACAACCGATGAATTCATAGAAATGCATGAGAAAGAGAAAAACATTGAACAATTTGAGTCTGTTGAAGCAGTTCAATCAGAAGATCAAAGGACGGTTGAAAATTTGATAGGCCTCAGTTTAACCCTTTATCCACCGACGGTACTTATAAGTATAACACTCACTTTAAAATACCATATAATAACCAATTCTACGAATATGCAGACAATACTTAGCAGAGATATTCTTTGAAATACACTCTTCAGAGATATACGGCAGCACGGGTTCTATTATGAGTATTTTAGCGGGAAAGGCGAATAGTTTTATAGCATTTTCAGCCGATTGCAAAGATTATCATTTTTATCCCGAAAAAATAGTTAATGTTAAAATTTAATTGTCTTTTTTTGTTTTGTTTTTGTATGTTAATGAAGACTTTAGAAAGATATTTGAATATTTATTTTAAGTGAACAGTGTATATAATTAATTTTACATTTAAATATCTTTAATTAATTAATTAGCTCTAACGGAATAAATTTTCCAAATTTGGGTATTTTGTTTATGTATATCCCTTAATTTTCAAAGTAGTGAACCAAAAAAAATATTGCATGGAAAAAAAATGCAGTAAGTCATAATGCGGTAGATAAGATTATAAATTTTATAAATTAAATAGTAGAATTAAAAATTTTAGAAAATACATAATCCAACGAGGAGCGTATTTTTGTCAACAAAACAAGGAATGAAAAAATTATTAGCTAGCCTACGAGGAAGTTTTGTGGAAGAAAATAGAATTATTTGAGCCGCCAGACTACATGTGAGATTTTATGATACTTTCTACATCAAACTAACTTCGGTTTGCGATTTTGTATTTATGTTATCGAAGATTTCATTAAACATTTTTTTTTTCTAAATTATTATTCTCTTTCGCCTCCAACTTCAATTACGTAATTGAATATATATATTTATGTGTGAAATTATACTCCGGCATACACGAATTCGACTTACGCGGTTATCACTCAGTCCCACTTATCGCGTAAGTTAGGTATTATTGTATTGAGAAGATATATTCTTCATTATAGTATGCGCCCACTCATATGCTAAAGATTTAGTGTTTTTTTCCTCTCATCTCAATACGATAATGCATTTTTTCCGCATAATAATGTTTCCCCCCGACGTAACTGCGATCCTCCAAAATACTTAAAAAGGTGGAAGGACTTGTGACATTTGTATGTGTGTGACAAAGTAGCGCACACAAAATTTTTTCGATGGGGGTGTCTAGGGTCGAAAGTCCACCATTTTGGTATTATGCTCCGATACGCCGCCCAACAAACATATTCTTTTGATTTTGTCGATTTTCAGGAACAAAAACAACGCAACATTAAGTATTGAATAAATAATTAACATTAATTAATAAACTTAATTATTAATAACAAATATATAATTAAATTTTACGTAATATATACATAGGATTACAACCAATCAAAAATAAAATTAAGGGCTATGGGGGTGTCCGGACCCCTAGGACACCCCCCTTGTGTGCGCCACTGGTGTGACAATATATATATACAGTGGCGCACACAAGGGGGGGGGTTCCTGGGAGTCCGGACCCTCCAAAGCCCTTGATTTTTTTTCCGATTGATTATAATTCTAAGTATATAGTACATAAAATTTAATTAATTACTTGTTATTAATGATTAATTTTATTAATTAATGCTAATTATTTACTCAAAAATTAATTTTTTACTGTGTTTTGTTCCCGAAAATCGACAAAATCAAAAGGAGCATGATACAAGAATGGTGAATTTTCGACCCCGGACGCCCCCCCTTGAAAACTTCCTGTTTGCGCTACTGTGTATATATATATATATATATATATATATATATATATATTTAAAACATAAACACCAGGTTAATTTTTCAGTTTTGATCTTAGTCACTTTACAGCATTTTACTTTGATAGAAAACTTCGTGGCAGTGCATTAGCTGTTTCAATTTCTTTTTCCAAAATTAACTGTGTTTTAATTATTTTGCTATTCTTTAATTAGTAGACTCAAACACTTATAACATATTTTTTTAAATAATAAAAATACATGCTTCCTAAATGCCTCCATTCCATTTTTGTTTCTAAATGCGTGCCGATTTTAATGTATGTTTTTCCTCACACACATATATAATCTTTGAAAAAGTGTTAGAGATAGAAATATAAAAAAGTGCACAAACTTTTTTCGCTATGTGACTTCAATCTCATTACCAGAAAAAAAAATTATAAAAAAAGAAATAAAGAGCGATTCTAAATCAATTACTTACTGGCCAACAAAGCAAATACTGGTCAAAAATCCAATGACCACTCTCTTCACTTCCCATATCCCTCAGAGAGAGCGAAAGAAAAGCAAAAGAACAGATAAAATGCGGAAATTCTTTTCAAATTCCGACATCAATCGCTTAGACTCCGGCCACACTCACCATCCTCCTTATTTAGAAAAATAAAGCTGGCGAAACACTGCTTTTAAAAAAAGAAAAAGAAAAATAGAGATAGAAAAAGGAACCAAAATGACCTCCCCAACTCCCGTTTTCTACTCGTCCATTTTTACGCTTATTCTCACTAGGCCGTTTTTCTTTTCTCTCTCTCTCTGTGTTGTGTTCCACTCAACTCGCCCCCCCTTTCCATCCCCTCATAACACGTGATGCGCATTGGAAATAAGCATTCCCTTCTTACACGTAGTCCTGAAGCCTCTAGCTACACCCCTTACCCCATTCGTGAAAGAACAGAATGGCGGAGGAAAAAAAAGAAAGAGAAAGATCTAGTAAAAAGAAATGCCAGTTGCAACTTGGCCACGCAAGTTTTCGCTTAGCTCGTACCTCCTGCTGCACCCCTTTTTCTTGTACCTCCATCCCCTTTCAGTTGTACATTTCTTTAATACGGAGGGGGGTACTTCTAAAGCCCATCTTCGAAGATTCGGGAACGGAATACTAAAATACATATCTAGATCCCATCATGAATTTTTGAACTTGTGTTAGCCAATCGAATCGTTGGATGCTCTTTCATTTTTTTCCCTCCTTCCAGTAAGGCTTTATGCATTTATTTTTGTTTTAAGGGTAGCTGTGTTCTTACGATTTTCAAAACCCCCAATAAAAATAAATAAAATGGAACGATAATGGAGTATGGCAGGATATCAAGTACATACCTAATGGTGATTATCGAAGCACTAAAAACAAATATAACCGAAACGATCTATTTCGTAAAATATTGCTCTCTCTGGACCAGTTACTTTCAAAATTTGTATCTTAAAGCGTAATCCCCGACGTAAGCGTATTTAATATCAGACTCACGTTCCCAGAAGGATAGGAATAAGAATTCGGTAATAAGGTTGAGAAAGGTTTTGAATTGACTCAATATTAATCTCGGAATGTCCGTATTTACAAATCTCTTTCTGCGACGCTAGTGGGAATATTTAAATTGTTGATGTGAACGATTTGTGACTTGGAGATTTATGAAATAAATCTTTTATTTGATGAAGTCGACTGGGGTATTTGGGCATCGATTTTATTCAAGCCATACGAATAACAGATTTGATGCTAAATAAGGGTATATATATAGAATTAAATTTATGGCGCTTTATCAAATGATAAAATTTTTAGCTACATACAAATTAAGTCATTGCTGCACAATTAATTCTTTGTCTTAGAAAATAGACGTAAAACTATGTTAAGTTTAAGGACTGTGTAAAAGAGAATTTTTTAAAAAAACATTTTACAGATTGTATAAACGAGGGTTGGGAATAAATAAAAATTTATACATCAGGGATGTCAAATTCGCGGCCCGCGGGCCACATGTGACCGCAACAAGTATTTTTTTGATCCGGTCAATATATTGGTTCACAACAGTAGCGCACACAGGAATTTCTCAAGGTGGAGGGTGGGTCCAGGGTCAAAAGTCTACCATTCTTGTATCACGCTGCTTTTGATTTTGACGATTTTTTGGAACAAAAAACAGTAAAAAACTAATTATTGAATAAATAATTAGTATTAATTTATAAAATTAATCATTAATAACAAATATTTAATCAAATTTTACATACTATATACTTAGAATTATAATCAATCGGAAAAAAATCAAGGGTTTTCTGAGGGGGAGGGGTCTTGACTCCTCGGACACTCCCCTTGTGTGCATCGTGGTACACAATTATATATAATAACATATCAGAATTTCTCCCTAAATAGGAAATGTAGTAACAGAGAAGAGATGTCCAGTGTCAGAGGACGTATATATTAATTTTTTCTTGTTCTTTTATAGATGTTTATTATAACGTATTAACCTGTTTTTATATGAATTTTGATTTTTTTTGCGACCCATCTTCAGTTAAACCTTTCTCATTTCGCCCAAGTCAGCCTTTGAGTTTGATACCTTTGGGTGATTCTCTACCAGGACGACAAACTAGCAATGTGTGTAGGCATTACATAGACAACTTGGAATTACACAGAAATCAGTGTCGAAAATACCGTAGTCGCAAGCTATGGTGCAAAAAAGTAAAGAAATAGAACAAAAACATCAACTCACTGATAGGAAAGAAAGCATTTTATAGAAAGGTTTAACTAAAACAGGTTTTCAAAAATACGTCCATAACTCGCCTGGCAAGTCTAACAGCGACACTACATGGAATTCCTAGCGTTCTGAAATATTTCTGGCATGTCACGTTTGCTTATGGCATTTACAGATATTCGAGTTGTGACGACCCCGTTTCGAAACGAGTTTCACTCTTTCAGGTCAATACTGGAATGTGTTATGGTGCACGTGCAGCTGGGGTTCGTTATTCTTATTTAGAGTCTAGACTTTGGTGCCAGAGTGAGACAAAACATACTATAGTTTGGCCATACTACTGTGGACGAGATTGTTTCCGATGCAGCTGACTGTCGCCTTACATATACAATTGCGAATTTTCATCAAAGGTGGTAAAGCAGCTGCAGTGGGCCGGAAGGGTTTGTCAGTCGGAGCATGTGTCCCTCACCTGCAAGTTTGTGAAGAAACTAGGGCAGAGGACAATTGGCGAATTCTGCGCCAATGGTGCTCTAATGAGTTGAGGATTAAGGATCGACTCATATGGGCCCACCAATGAGAAAGCATGAGGGGTGGGAAATGAACTGCCCCTGATATTTAAAAAGGTCTGGTGAAACCGAAAGAAAAGAGAAAAAGATCGAAAAAACGAGAGCTGGTCGTTTTTTGCAAGAGAAGAAAGGAAGTATCTCTGAGGATTGACCGTAATACTGAACAGGAGTCCTTGACGAGAATAAAAAACGCCTTGCGGACCGTACCGAGAGAAGCGATGGAGAAATCGACGTCAAAAAGGGGGCTATCCTACTGGCTAGGCACAGAGGTAACTAAATGCATACTTTAAAATAATTACCC
Organism: Trichonephila clavipes; assembly: GCA_019973935.1. Lineage (NCBI taxonomy): Eukaryota > Metazoa > Arthropoda > Arachnida > Araneae > Nephilidae > Trichonephila > Trichonephila clavipes. Next base: position 803,229 of record BMAU01018918.1, read on the forward strand.
TGTTGGAGAAAAAAATAAAAGTATTTTTTTCTACTCCCACGACTTGCTGTGTGTGTGTTTTTACGCTTCATTCTCACGACGCCACAGAGTAATCAGATTTTCAAATGAAGGAACGGATGTCTCGTACACCAAACTCTTCATGTGATCAGAACCAGATTCACGTCACTTTCTGTTCACACTTACAAAGGTCGTGTGATGCCTGTTCTAGTAACATGTCTGTCAGAGTAACGTCCCCGGTGCAACAGCCGAGTGTCGTGGTCATTACAATATGCAGCTCCAAACACTATCAGTACGTCCGCCAATTCTTTGTTCGAATACGAGTTAATCCTACTACCTTGGGAAACGGATGGTAAATGACGACTTTTAGCAGGAACTGTTTTAAGGAAACGTTCCGTTCAGCACTACGTACCGCAAAACTGTCTGGAGAGGTCTTCCAGAACGTAAGGAATTCAATGCAGTGTTGCGGTCAAGTCTGTCAGATGACTTTGGGCCATTATTTTGAACACCGGTGTTGCAATACAACCTTTCCATAAGAATTTGTCTGTCCCTTAAATGCGTTTATGTTCTTTTTCACTGGTTTTGCATAACAACTATAAACTATGGCATTTGCGATCCTGCATTCCTATATTAGTCCGAGTCGTCTTTGCACCCCTTACACACCCTGCATGTTTTTGACCAGGAGGTGAATCCCCGTGTATATGAAGCAGAAAAGTGAGTCACTCAATAATCATGATATACATTTCAAACTAGTACACCTACAGGCAAGAAATTTGGTACGAACTCTTGGCCAGCGTTCTTGATCTCCAGCTCTAGTGCCACTGAAGCAAATGATTAAAAATAGAACAGGTGATGCATTTTAATTTTTTCAAGGCTCAAAGTCTTACTATAGGCGTGTTGTGGTTGTTTGATTAAGGGGGCGACAGTTCAGGTGTCATTCTCGTCTCTTGATTGAGGTTCAAAATAATGAGGCCCGTCGCCAATTGCCCTTGTGTCGCTTCATAGTGTGAAGTTAATTAATACTCAGTCACTTAACCATAATCTAAGGTTTTGAATGTATAATACAAGAATATGCTTCTTATTGAAAATAACTAACTAGGGAAAAAAAAACTTGATGATAAATACTGATGATAAGGATAAAAATAGCTTTAAAGAAAATAAACTAATAATGAGAAATAAAAATAGGCTATAATAGTTAAAATCACTACTTCCTATTTGAGAGAGAACCTTTTTCATAATTAATCCTTTTCGAGAAAACAAAGGACTTAGAAATTTTTATGAATTATAAATTAATAAAAATCCAGAAATTTATTATTTTTTCAACAGAAAGAGCATTTTTCATTAAATTTATATATTGAAATATAATACTACCAACTTTAATGAATTTATATATGAAATTAAGAATATATAAGAAAAATTAATTTTCTAGTTGAATACTTTTTTTTTTAAAAAAAAAAGTATTAAGAAGGAATATCCGTAAACATTTCTTCCATATTCTAAATTTATTTATTTGTACTAAAGAACCACATATAATATAAGCATATATTTTTTTTTTAAGAAACTAGTTTTTTGCTTAAATTGCATTACTCGTACATTGGTATTAATTTGTAAGTGGATTAACTCACAAATTGTTTTTCATTTATTGTAAAACTTATATCCTTAAGTATAGTTTTAAATATTTGTCAATCTAATAGTACTTTATACAATGATAAAGACTGCTCACAGCTTCGTAGCTTTTTATTGCATTAATTATTTTTTTATTTTAATTTGTTTAATAATCCTCTAATGTGTACTCTTGACAAAGTTTATTCAAATATGTTATTAACTATAAGAACATTCTAACTCATATCTTTATTAAAAGGAAAAGCATAAAATCGAAAATCTTTGCGGTAGTGGGAGGGGCAACACACAGTGTTAGCGACCCATGTTATATATATGTTATATATATGCCCCAGTCTAAAACATGACTTAAATAATTTCACATTGTAGATTTACAAATAATTTTATATAAATAGACTATATAATAATCTAGTCAGAGAAATAAATAAAAATCTAAAAGGTAACTTTTGAAACATCCCTTTAGAAATTTCGACCAAACTGTTATTTTAGCTCTAGTTTTATTAGCTAGTATATTCCAATTCTAGTTTTGAGAGAGAATCTCTCTCTCTCTCTCTCTCTCTATATATATATATATATAGAGAGAGTGTAGACTAGAAAGAAGAAAGTAGAAGAGAGGAGAGCGTTCATTTAGATCATATTATCCTTATGGTTTGAATGTTATCTGGATAGATGAAAGTGTCTTACTAACTTTTAAACAAAAATCCGAGGATTCATTATATAGGCGAATTTTGATAAATCTTTGATAATAGTAATAATATTGGTTTAGAGAGAATTTCAAGAGCTAAGCGTGGAAAAGAGTTACTAGAGACATGACAATCCTTAAGAATTCTATGTTAGAAGTAGCTGTTAAATTTGATGATAACTACAACACAGGCTTAATTAAATTGTTTATGTTTGGCATGAATAAAACTGAAATTAAAATTATGACAGATATTTTAAGCAGATATAAATTTCGGGATAAATCATGGTATGCATATGATTCGAGACCTTAATAACTATTTAGTACAAAAAATGAATATTAAATTAGATGCAAGTGAAAATTACTCTACAGAATAGTTGTACATTATTATATTTATGAATAAATCCTTTAACAAAATTAATTTTTCAAGTATATTTCAAAAAATATCAATCCTTTTTTCCTATTAAAAATATTATAATTAAAAAGGCTTTCAAATACAACAAGAAACTTGGTAGATTTATATTTAATTATAATCAAGTCTCGAGCTCCAAGTTCAGATTCATGTAAATGCAATCTATATAGGGACTATATTAATGATTATCATCAGCACGTTGTCACAGGAGACCTTGGCATCGTGAAAGATGATATGTTAAGAAATTTTATGGAAAAAGGTACCGGTTTTAGACTGATGATCACAAAAAATAAATTAACGTTATGAAACAAATCATAAAAGATTTAGATAAATTCTACCTCAAAATTGCAATTAAATACGGAATTCCATTATTCTAAATTTAGATCTTATGTAGCAAAACAACCACAATAATATAAGCATAATTAGATTTTTTGAAAATAGTATTTTTTATGTATAAATTGCATCTCGTAAATCATCAATAGAAAATATCTCACAAAATGTTTTCGTGATTACATATGTTGACAAGGTATAGTTTTATACCATAATTTGTCAATCTAAATACTTTTACAGTAAAATATTAAGTAACCACATTTTAAATATTAATTCATTTTTCAATTTTTAATTTGAAGATGATAATCGTCTTTTAGCTTTGAACAAAAAGACTCAAATATTCATTAAATAATATTAAATATCTAACTCATATTTTTGACACCAAAATTTCATAAAAGCCCGAAAAATTCCGTAGTATCACTAATGGATACAATACATATATCACGAGTTCTGGGAAGATCTTACAATCTGCCTTCTTCAAAACATGAATTGATAATTTACAAAACAAATAATTAAAAATAGCTATATAATAATTGCTAGAGAAATAAATAAATATGTAAAAGGTAACTTTTCCATGCATCCCTTTGATTTCGAGGAACTGTTATTTTAGCTATAGATATTGACGTATATTGATTCTAGTTTTATAGTTAATTTATGATAAATATGAATTTATATACTTCAATGAAAAAGAAAATTTGATATTCATTTGTTAACCTCGTATTAAAAGAAAATGTTATCTGGATTTGAAAGTGTCAGAATCTTTTAAACAGATCAAAGGATTTCATTATATATTCCATTTTTAGATAAATTGTTTAGCGATAATATTTTAATTTTTTAAATTTGATCATGTTGAAAATGATTCTTATCCTTGATTTATCGTTATATAGATGATTTAATAATTTGATGGTAAAAATAGTGAATACAGGCTTAATTAAATTGTTTATGATTATCTCAATCTACTTAAAAAACTTCAACTCTAATATGGTGGAATTCTTGGATTTAGACTTGCATCTTATTAACAATAATGTAGTCAGTAACATTTTGAGAAAAGAGATTCTGTTAAGTTCCATATAATTAAAATTCCTGTATTGGAATATTAATTTGTGCATATATCAATTTACATAAATATTATTTTGAATTTTTATTTAGAAATGATAACTTAATACACACAAAAATAGATGAATAAATAATATCAAAAAAAATTTCAATGTTGTTAAGATCATGAATACCCTTTTAATTTCTTAAGAACTTATATTCATCACAAATACATTAAATGCAATCTTGCTACTTCTAATTCCAAAACCACCACACAACAATAGGATTTCAAAGTCAGCATGTTTAGTGGTCTTGCTGTGAAGATTATATCATAACACTCATATCACAGTTTACATTTTTTGATCACACATCTTGAACATCGTACATATTGTTTGACAATCAACCAAATTATAGCAAATTTATATTTTTGACAATCAACCAATTCAAATTCTACGAAATATTTGATTGTCGTCTTTTGATATCTGTCTTTGCTGGCTGGTTTAAAAGTTAGCTCAAAAGATGTGTTTATGTACAGGTGGATGACAAAATAATACTTAAACCTGTGAAAGAAGAGAAAAACTTTATTAATAGGGAGTTGGTCCCCTTTGACTGAATTACAGACTGTATGCAGTAGGGATGGACGCACATTTTTAAATAATGAACAACTTGTAATGGAATATGAAGCCATTCTTCGTGGAGAGCGGTCTCTAATGCCGAAATCGTAGATGGTGGAGGGAATCGAGCACGTAGTTTTGACTCCAAATATCCCCACAAATGTTCAATAATATTTAAATCAGGTGACCGAGGGGGCCAATCAAGATTACTCTACTTCCCCTCATGTTCTGCAAACCATTCTTGCACGATTTTAGCAGTGTGGATAGGAGCGTTGTCGTCTTGATAGTGGCATTTTCCATGAAATGAAGTTGGACAAATGGATGGACCTGATTAATTCCCAGATATTGACATATGAGCAGTTTTAACCTTAATGCAGAGTAACAATGGCCCAAGACTTCACGCCAAGATATTTGATATACCTAAGGGACCCACCTCCATGCTTAACAGTCAGCACGATGCATTCATTTGAGCAAATGCTTTTTGGGCGATCACACATAAACGCGTCCGGTGGTTCAGAATAGGGTGAACGTCGATTCATCCGACCAGATGACATTTTTTTAAATTGCCACTGTTGTGGGGTCCATGTCTTGTGTTCTACACCACTGGCGTCGCTGTAAAGCATTTTGCTGTTACCAATGGTTTACGAATTCCAACGTTCTTCCATGATTATTTCGAAGCATGAAGTTCCTAATATGGACGGTTCTTGCTGAAATAGGGTTACGAAGATGACTATTCACCTCAGACGTTTTTGGGATAGCGATTGTTTGCATATTTCGGGCCACTATGCGGTTAAGACTCTTGCATTATCCCTGTCGGTAAACTATCATTTTTTTTTCCACTGAAATGATAACTTAACTACACACAAAATAGATGAATACAATAATATCAATTTTTTATGTTGTCATAAGGCAGATACTTTTAATTTCTTGCTTATATTCATCACAAATAAATGGTCTTGATTCCGTCAATTCGAGCAAAACCAGTGCACCACACAACAATCATAGGATTTCAAAGTCAGCATGGTGGTCTTATTGCGTATATCATAACACTCATATCACAGTTGACATTTTTTGCACACACATCTTGAACATCGTACAGCATTTGTTGAGCGACTGATACTTTACCTTTCGAATTTACATTTTTGACAATCAACAATTCAAATTCTGACATATGCGCGTTGTCGTCTTTTTTGAAATGGGTCTTTGCCTTTTCACGGGTGTTCAATTATGTTTTTCACCCATCTGTATATTCGAATTTTTAACTTGGTGAATAATTGATTTTCATTGATGTCAAGATGCTTGATTCTCTTCGTAAAAGATCTGTGAGTAAAGAAATTTTGTTAAATTATTTTTTGAAAAATACTTATCTTATGTAATTGTTTTAGGATTTTCTACTTTTCTTACGTAATTGTTTTGCGATTTTTCTGCATTAAGAGTTTGGGAGAGTTTGTTACATAATAGTAGTAAGTGGTTTTATCATACTCTCTGAGTTTTTACATACTCTGAATTTTTGTTTATTTTATTTTACTTGGTTTTTCCTACCGAGTTGCAAAGGGGGACGGTTGGCGCCTTCAAACTAGTTTAACCCCACTTATTCGGTCCTAAGTCCGAAATTGATTTCTGACTCGCTAGGTTCTTCTTTTTGATAGTTTCTTTTTTTATTTCTCTATAATTTTGTTCTTCATGTTCAGCTTTTATATTTTTATTACGCTATTTCTTGTTATGTTCATTATCTATTATTTCTTGTTTTTGATTTATAATATTTCTTTCATATATATATATTAAATTAGTGACTGACTTCTCTGGAACTATTAGGCATGCAGATTTGAAATTTAACATGATTGTTTTGTTAAATAGAGATTCGCTAAGAGAGAGAGAGAGAGAGAACGGGCTTTGCGGAAATCCACTCTCAAAGGTGCTATAGACAAAAATGTTGTCGTCTTTTCCTTTCCGAAAGGAAGGAAGGAAAGTTGTCAGAGCCGGGTTGATTTTCCAGATGTAAGCTTGTCTTTGGCCAAAGCCTTGAGCACCATGCAGGAGACAGTACGATTTTAGCTGGACTCCACTCCAATTTAGAGGGAAAACATCCTGGGGTGGTTAGGAGCCTTCCACCTCTCTTCTCCTTCCCCAAACCTCCCGAGAGGACTTATGATGCGATGTCTACTTAGAGTAGCTCCATGCCGCAAAGGCACTATGCGACATTTATGCCTTCTTCGAGATTCGAACCCAGGCCCTACGGTACCGCAGTCAGCATCACTAACCACTATACCGGATGGGTGACATAGCCAAAAATAAGATGTGTTGTAAGTTAATAAGGTGTAGCAATTCTCGTTTTTTAACTCTAATAGACCTACAGACTTAAAGTTTTACATACATATTTGTTTTGTCTAATTAAGATACGTTATGAACGGTTTTTGCAACAATTGTCTTCCAATGGAGGATGGGAGCGCTATAAATAGTAAAAAATTCTGTTTTTTGAACTATTAATGAGACAAAATTTAAGATGGGTTTTTGAGTAAATTGGCAAAAGGGGAGGGAAGATATTTCAGGGGTGTGGAAAATCAACTTATTTCCCTTTCAAATCAGAATATATGAACTATAAGAAAAAATATTTTTTCATACAAACAGGAGTTCAATGTTACGTTCTAAAAACTAATGATTTTAAAATAATATGCGGCCATGCCACTTCACGAACTACCCAGCGAATCGATTGAATAAGGGCTAGTATATGCCCTAGTATCGCTAGTATGGGTGCGTATTCATGGTTTTTAAGAAATCAAATTTGCAAGATAAAACTATTAAAATTATTTCAATCTTCATTAAAACAATGAATTATGTATGTTGTTTTACGTTTTGCATACAGTTTTATGAACTATGTCATTCTAAGAGTGATTGAAAACTAGACACTTTCAAATGAAAAATCTTACCAGATCTTTCCATACATTTTTTTCAACGCAACGAAAGAAAAAAAAACTTATCAGTAATTTTTTTTTCTTTTCTTTTCTTAAAAAAAATGTTGGTGAAAGTACTATGAGTACAATAATTGACTTTGAAAGAAACGAATAATGCTTAATTTATGATGAATGAATACACTTCGAAAGCAATAATACTTTATTTATTTTTAGAGAGAAAAAAGGTAAAAAGTCTTCCTTTGTGAGAATCCATATGTTTAAAGAATGAAAGAGGTAAAAACAAGTGAAAAATTGCACCTTGTCGAAAATTCTGCAGGATATAATGTGACAATTCATTTAGTTAAAAAAGTACTTTTAAAGATTTATTACATATCAACAAATGATCAATATACCGATAGAAAAACACAGATTGCTTAACAATATATCACATTTGAGGACGTTAGACAAATGAATTGACTGATATATTTATCAAATATGGATAGTTCAATAAATGCATCAATAACTATTATTTTTGCTAAGTAATGTCTGCAACCATGCTGAAATAAGTACTTTATTGTTAAAATTAAGCTGTAGATATTTTTTAATTTTTTTTATTTATTGAAACTAATGGTAATATAATGAGAAGGTGAAAGGAAATTCTCAGATTTATACAAAAGACATTTATCTTTAAGGCTTGCAAAGTTTAAGTTGTATCAGTTTTTCAATGCTTGGCATTAATAAAAAGTATAATTTCGATTAAAGAGCCTTCATGCAGTATTTTTCACAGAACTGTATTGGCATTGAAACGATTGTATTTTTTAGAATGCCGATATTGTTAATTAATTAATTATGAATTGTAAGTATAATTTTCTAGTGTAAAATTTTGTTTCAAGTTGGCTTTTCCAGTTGAAAACTTTCCCAACATAAAATCCATGCTGTTGTTTTTTTTGTGGGTGAAGTATCAGTATATTTTATCACTAATTGTATTTTTATATCTATTTCAATTAACCCCTTAACTCACTGTTTCTCAAACTGTGGGGCACGCCTCCCTAGTGGGGCATGATAACCCTACAAGGAGGTCGCGAGCATAATGAAAAGTAGAAAATAAAAGATTGCTTAAAAAAATTATCAAAAGCAAATTTACTAAATTACTAAAAGCAAACAAATAGAAAAAGGAAATACACATTTACACTTATTAATACATCAGTACTGCGCAAGGAATTTTATAAACATTTTAACTACGTTAAGAACAAGTTTAATAATTACCAGTGTCACCATAGGCTTGTCATATATAAAATGAAAAACAAAAATTAAAACTTATCTTGATAATTTACACGGTTTATAATTAATCACTTAAATGCCGGTTAAAAACTACGGGATTTGCTCCCTAGTGCCACCGTTTAACACGTAAACGAGCGTATCTGGTGTATTGGGAAGGGGAGGTTAAAGGAATAAAGAAATAAATAATCTGAAACAAGTAAATCCTTCGCAAAGACAATCAAGCTCCTTTTATTCGATTCCAAAGCCTTCGGAACAAATGCATGAATAGCAGTGCACAGAAAATATCGTACTTCGGAAAGACGTATATATACGTCCGGGCAATTAACACACTGGCTGAGTGAGACGTGTATACACGCTGGTGGTACTAAAGATGTAAAAGTCAAACTGCAGGTTTAGCTTCAAAATATATTATTATTGAATTCAATGTATCGTTAATGTATGGGGGGCGATGAAAATAATTATTGAATATTGGGTAGTGAATATTGAAAGTTTGAGAAGCAATGCCTTAACTGTTTTGCCCGTTCATTGGGCTCGCTGTAATATTTTCTTTATTTCTTTGATTTGTGTGTATTTTCAATTCATAAGACGATATAATTTAGTGCTAGTGTTTTGTAAAGGGAATATATTTTGACTATGATACTGAAATACTGTTATATTGGCATTTTTTTTAGGTGAAGAGGGAGATTTTTCTTTGAGGAAAGCAAAAATTTAATTTCCTAAAATTGAGTTCGACTGTATTCAATGCTTTTAGACTCAGACCGGCGAATTTAGAAATTACGGATAACACAAGCAACAAAAACACTTTTTTGAGAAAGGATGGATTAAATTTGGATGCATATTCAGAACTGCCTGATGATTATTTGTATGATTCTTCAGGGGAACACACACATTAAGTCTTCAACCATTTGAGAAATTAATAACACAAAAATATTTCTAAGATATAAAAAAAAAATTATTCATACTATACAGTGTACTTACAAAAAGCAAATACTAAAGTGTTTTTGTGTTCCACAAATATGTAAAGAAAAAATGATGTAAAAACTTTAAAATTAAAATGCTTCCATATTTGAATTCTATTATATAAGTATATTGTTTCATTATAATCAGTAAGAAAATTCGCTTTTTTTAAAAACATTTTGGATAAGAAATTTACCAGTTAAAGGGGTTAAATAATTACTTTCTGAATCATAGTATGTTCTATGTCATTTTTTTATAGTATATTCTATATTAGTATAATGTAGATTTGTATGCTTATCATTGAAATAAAATAACACAATTTATTTTTTCTAGCATTTTAAAGGCTAAGTATCACCATAATTTTCCAGATTTTAAAGGCTAAACATAAGAGTTATCTGAATACTAACCATACGAGTTTGTATTAATATTATTTCTTCTACTGTAATTACTACATCTGAGATTTAGATTCTAACATTTGGTTAAGAATCAAAATCATTAAAACTGGACAACAAATTTGTAATGATATTCCTCTTCAGCCAGTAAATTACTCTAGGAGAAAAGTCATCAAAGCTAATTCCTCGCTTTTAAGATTTCCATGACATGTCACGCTCTGATATGAGAAACTAATGAGCTTAAAAGTAAGTTATCTGCATTACAAACATTGATGAAACTAAGGTCTTAATACAACGTCTATCGGCTAGAAAGCAGTTTGTTTTGGCATTTCTCTCAAAAGATGTCTCTCCCTTTGATTTTAAAATTAATTCAGAATTTATCCCTCACATATACTTTGCCTTTAAATACGTTATTTTGGTACTTACTAAATCACCGTTTCTCAAACTGTGGGGTGCCTAAGGAGGTATGATGACTCTATGAGGTAAGTACGAGCGTATTGAAAAGTCGAAAACAAAAGATTACTTTAAAAAGTATTAATTTACTGAAAACGAACAAACAAAATACATCCTGACATATTAAAAAACAAAATGCACATTTACTCTGATATAATACACTTATAAATGTATCAGTACTGCACAACGTATTTTAGAATTGATTTAACATTACTATGATTAATAATCGCCAGTGATTACATGAGGTTGTCATATATGAAATCATATACAAAAATTAACACTTATCTTGATAATTTGTACGGTTTATTATTAATCCCTTTATTGCTGATTAAAAGTTACGTGATCCGTTCCCCAGTGCCAACGTTTTCCACGCAAGCCTGCGTGTGCGATGTTTTTTTAGGGGGAAGAAAATGAATACATAAGCAAATCCTCTGAAATAAGCAAATTCTAGTCAAACTCTGTAGAGGTTCTTTTTTGCATTTCAGAGCCTGCGGAATATTTTTATAGATAGAAGTGCACAGGAAAGATCACAAGATACGTCCAGTACAATTAAAACTGTGGCTGCCCGAAATGTTTATTTTTGCCGATGGCCCTTAAGAAGTTAAAATCATATTGTAGTTTTAGCGCCAATGTACAGTATTATTGAATTAAATAGATTGCTGTTGTATGTAGGTGCGATGAAAATTATGATTGAATTTTGGGGTGCAAATATTGAAAGCTTGAGGAAAACTGTACTAAATCACGGAACCATGACTCCAAGAGACCCATCCGCATTACCATATATTGGTTTACTTAGTGCAAGGGTCGGCAAATTTTTGAAAACAAAGTTGCAAGTGAAACAAACAATATAACTAATGTATCAAAAATAGCCATTTCTATGCATACTCGTACCTATGAATGGAGGAGATGGAAGCTTAATATTTTAATAATGTTTAACACGAATAAATATTTTCCATTTCTTCCAAAAATAAAATTCCCGAAGAATTTTTTTTTTACTGTGGTTCATTGCAAGAACAGCCATAATGTCAAAATATCAAATTGTTGAAAGTTATAAACGAAGAAACTTTAAAAAAATTCCTTGCCAATAATACCGTAAACGCTTTATTCTGAATCTTATCTTCTTACATTAATACTTAAAATTTAGTTGTAATTTTGTAAAAAAATATACGTAACTTAAATGATTTGTTACTAATCCTTGTAAGCGTATTATAAAATGTGGAATGTGTTTTTGTCATTTGTGTTACACGTATTCCTTGCCCATTCATGGGGTATGACTGACATACGCTTAAAAGTAAATGTTGTGGGAAGTGACTTTGACTACGAAAGAATTTTTAATAAACTTAAACTAATTTAGAACTAATAGTAATTTCCAGTCCGATTATCAATATAATTTATTAATTGAAAGCAATTTAATACAGAACAAACTGCTTTATACAAGTCAGTTATTTATGTGTACACAGGGACGTCTTAAGATTTCTTAAGGCCCTGGACCCTTACACAAGTGTAGGCACAACCTATTATTCTTAAAAGTAGACAGTTCAAAGCATACATTGCCAAATACTCGTACAGACAATAACGCAAAATAAATAAATACATGTGACTTAGATTTGCACAAACCGGCTCAACCCACTGCCACCTTTTGCCTGAATGAGTAATGATGATGTATAGTGGTAGGCCTAGGCTTATACATAGACGACGGTCATCACGTGTAACATCATATCGTCTGAAAATCCCAGTTTTTTGGAGAATACAACAGGATACAACACTTGACGGCTGAAATTATTCGAATTGTGATCTTATTAAGACTGAGTCAAGAATAAGACGAGGCCACCATTGCGGTCGAGGCCCTGGGTCTAGTTAGCCCAAGCTTTAAGACGCCCCTGAGTAGACACACAAATACAATGAATTTTTTTCAATAGAAAATTATGAATAAAGGCACGAAAGAGAGAAACAATAACTTTTAGTAGACAAAATTATTTTTTTAATAATATATAGAGGCCGGAGTTAGAGTCGCAGCCGTCTGTGTCAATAGATACATTTTGTCAAAAACCCTAACTTCAAGTGTTAGTTTCTTTAATGCGTGACTTTTCTTATTCAAAACTATTTAATTTCATACGAGAATGCTTTTTGAACAGAAGAATGTACAGAAGAATACGATTTATACCAATTTCATAACTTTAAATTCTAAAAATATGCTAATTTTTTTTATATAACCTTTTAAAACGTTTTCTTTTATATCTAAAATCTTAATACATTTGAAACATACACCTTGCTAATATATTTTTTTTTTCAGGTTTTGCTTAACTTATTTTGGAAATAAGTCGTACATATTAAGTTATAAAACGTTTAAGTCCTTTGCTATGAATCACTCAAAAATTAAGAAATTGATCGAACTTTTAGGACAATGAAGCAATAAATGAAATGTAACTTTTACGATGCAGCAAAATCATTACACATTAGATAATCGTTTATATTTTTATTAATATTTATGTTAAATGTATATGTAATGTAGCTATTTTTAATTAATTTATTTATTTTATTATATTTGTTCTTTTAATGTTTACTTTTTCATGCATAGTCATGTACAATCATACAGGTATTTGAAATTTAAATGCGGAATTTTAACAGCAATGTTTTGTATTAACTAATTTAAGTACAAAAAGCGAACTTAATAATATCACATACAGTTCGTATTTTTTTTATTTACATGTCCCTTTCTTTGTTTTACTTCGTGTATATTACTTTCATTAGACAAATCAAAATGTCAAGCATTTATATCACATACAATAATATTAACCCCAAATTGTACCTTATATAACAGAATTATGTTGAAATATATTAGCTAACACATAAATTGAGTAATCTTATTATAAAAAAATATTTTTTCATGTATAGCGTAACATTTACATTCATTGTAACTGATTACTAACTTTCCAAAACTCTTAGACGCGATCGCAATAAATACGGCGCTAAATAATCTCAAAACATTGCGACAACCTCAGTTCGTAACAAGTTAACCCTTGCAACCTCACCATGGCCATTTACCCTGCTGTTCTGCGAGATTTAGAACTTGTTCTCATAATACAAAATACGTAGTTTATCTCTAGTTGTGATCATTTGACGTGAAAGCACACACTCAGGCCTTAATCTTTTTGGTGGGTCAAGCTAAGAGGTCGTCTCTGGTTTCCTATTCCTAATCAGCCAATCAACGCAGAGGAAATTACACCTGCTGTTCCCTGTGATTACTCGCTTTTAACTAGAGGCCTATAGATCGGACTGTGTGGTTGATTAGAGAACGGACATTTCCCGTCGGTGGACAACGTCCAGATTAATTTACAGCGGTTGATTAAAATTCCTTTGTTTGGCTGATTTGCTTGTATCATTTCAGAGAAATGAATGTGGGGAAATCAATAAAAGAGCACACTAACATTACATTTAAGCGTAGGGTATTAATTATCTATGTAATTGCACTTGGGATTGTTTTACAAAAGGAATGTAACAAATGGGAAACATGATTAATCAGAAATGGATATTAAGGTATGTAAATGTAAGTTCTAAGACAAAGGAGTCAAGTATAATGATAATACTGTGTTTGTTTATCTGAGGGGCTTATGGAATTTCATGTTACTTTTACGAGGGAAATTAAAGATTATTTTCGTATAATGTTAAAGAACTAGACCCAAAATTGGAATATATTGGTAACAAAAAATTATCTATTATAAGCATAGTATTACCAACTCTTACCACCGGTTCAATGAGTATTTCTTAACATTGCAAGACTGGGCATTCATTTTAGGTTATTATCGTGTGAGTCAGAGGTTTCCAAATTTTTTTTGTCTCATATACCCCTTGCCATGTTTTTCTGTTTGCGCGGTAGACTGTTGCTTAGTTAATATTTATTTTTTTTTTACAAATTTATCAACTTAAGTGCTTTTTTTATCAAATATCACTACTACTTCTTTAAAAAACTCAAATTCCTCACTGTAACTAGGTATAATGTTTAAAATTTAAAAAGAACGTGTTAGTTAATTATAAATTAAAAGTTAATTAATACGTAAAATAACTGTTGCATAAATTAACTAAACAGCAAACAAATGATTTTAATGAGAGAGATGAATCTGGCTCTACAATGACACATTTTCTATATTTGGTATCAATCGTGTCAGCTTTACTCTTACGTCTCCTCTGTTAGTAGTGCCCAGTTTTCTTTCTTTCATTTTGGTTTTGGAGATTGGTAACCATGTTGAAACTCCTTCTCACTGGGAAAACCAATCAAAAACTTTCTTACGATAGTCCATGATTCCTGAGAAATAACACGTTTATCTTTTTAAATCTAAAATTGCTGACATCCTTTTCTAAACTTTAAGATTTTCGTTAGTGTTTATTCCGATCTGTTCTTTCTATAAAGTTACATTTTTTTCAATATGACCATATAAATTTTTTGCCTACAGTGGCATTAGCATAGTCAAAGTATTTTCAAACCTGGTTTCAAAATCTGTATAAAAGGCAGTTAAATGGTGAACGTAGGTTAAAACGTCCTGACAGATTTCTGTGACAAATTGTGAAAATTCAAGACGTCCAGTATTATACTTCTTTAGCTTAATTCTGGAAAGTAACGATGAAATGGTTCTTGTTTTAATAGAAATTTATAATATCCCCTTGTAGGTACAAATTTACCTAATTAAATTTAGTACATAAATCTGTTAAATAGGTAAAACTTGGTTTCCCCCCACTGGATTCAATTTTCTTCTAAAATTAATGTCATGATCTAGTTTAATAAGAGTCACTATCAGTAGTTATAATATACCGGTTCTGGAACAGTGGAGCCGGTGGAGCCGCATGCAAACAAAATTGGGTGGAAGTCCCCCCCGATCTGAACCGGGAAGATGGTTTGTGATTGATAAGGGTTTCGGGGATCTGTACTGATAAGAAATGCACGCTTTTAGCGATAACGAGTTATATTCTGATATAGATTTAATTAAATGATTATGATTTTTTTAATTACGTCATTGAAAGCAAATTTTTAATTGGGATAAAGAGTCAAATTTTTTCTGTACATATGATTATTTTTATATCATTCCGTATACATCTATTTCTGAAAATCATGATATACGTGTTGAATGAGTATTTGTTATATTTCAAATTTGATGCTTGTGATTTCTGAAACAGAGGATTGAAAATTAGGCAAACGAAAGGAGTGGAAATCCCCCCGGGTCTGAACCGGGAGGATGGTACCCCCTCCGCTCTGATAAGGGTTTTGGGGCTCTGTAAATGGGTGTTACAAATGCATGTTTTTAGAATAACGAGTTATATTCTGATATAGTTTTAATTAAATGATTATGATTTTTAAAGTACGTCATTGGAAGCAAATTTTAATTAGGATAAAGGGTCAAACTTTTTCTGTACATATAAATATTTGTATATAATTCGATAAAGTCTATTTCTGAAAATTATGATATACGTGTTGAATTATTGTTTATTACATTTCAAATTTGATACTTTGTGCATAACTAAAATATATTTTTCATTGATTTTGCATGTATTTTTATAATTCTGAGATAACTTAAAAATACTATGCTTATATAAAGAAAAAGTTCTGCATATGTTTTTTCGTTTTGCAAAGTAGTTTCCTTACATGAAACATCCCTTTCCTATGATAATATATGCGGACCTTTGTAATTCTGGTAAAACTTTTTTGTTAGACGAATCTTAGAAATAAAATTAATTAATTTTTTCCTCCCAAAATTATTTGGCGTTATGGAATTTATCCAAAATTGTTTGATAAGATGTCTGACATAGAATTTCATGAAGGCATGTCTTTCGATGTTGAAGATATTATACTAATGCTTTCGTAATAATAGATGACTTAATGAATGAAATAGGGAGATGAGAGAAAAGAACTTTCAAACTTGTTCACGAAAGGGAAGCCATCAGCAGAGATATTTCCGTAATATTTATTTTACAAAATATTTTTTGCAATGAAAAAAAAAAATTATAGGAATATTTTTTAAATACTTCCTACCTAAGTTGTTTTAAAAATGTTAGAGGCAAGCAATAGATCTCTTGTCTAGCAAGACAAATGTATCCATCTCAATCGAAATTTATGATTGGAAAACTATACGAAATACAAAATGCTGCAAATTTGACTGTCCACTTTGTGAGAGATAGAAAATAAAACCTTTCGTTCGAACCATTTGATGAATTTTCAAAAGAAAAATTTTCATAGAGTTTGTTACGAATAAATATCTCAGAACAAAAACATTGTATGCAAAACCTTTGTCATGGATAGAATATTAAGTGTGGTTTGTGTTCTTCAACATTTGTTTTTAATTTTTAGTCAGTTTCCCTTCTTGTTCCTTACACTTAAATATATTAATATGAGTAAAGTAATTAAAAAGTTGAAAAAAATATTGAAAAAAAAAGTTGAAAAGTATTGAAAAAGATGAAAAATATTGAAATATTTAGAATATTGTTGGTGGACTTGAGTATTTAAGTTAAGAGCAATAGTGATAAAATTTCTTTTTTTCATATTAATCTTAAAATAATAATAACTTTATAAATTTAAATATATGGTAAACTTATAAAAAAATTAAAGCAAAATCTTATTCATCTTATAATAATAATAATACAAACACAAAATATGAGAACAAAAATATTGTATTTATTCACCTTCTAAAATTTATTCTTACATTATATCATTTCTTAAAATATTGATACAATCTGAAATCTTTCTGTTTGCTACGAACAAATTCATATAAAATATAATTCATTGAAAAGCCTTTACTGATTTTGAACAAGAAAAATATAAAATAATGACCACATAGAAATAAGGAATATCCCTTGGTTAATCCATTTCCTCAATAAATAAAGTCCTTCAGATCTCAACAATTTTCCTTTTATAAAACAATGTGCTAACAGAAAACTTAATTTAATCTTATATTTTTTTAAAATGTATTATATGAGAAGCATTGAAATAAGTAACATCATTCAATATGAATAATAAATACATTTTCGACAGGTATATGCATAAAAATGAAGAGGAAAATTAACATTCTTAAACATGAAAGAATAAGATATATACAGAAATCAATATTTATAAAAGAAACTATTTAATTAAATTCTCATTTTTTATATAAAATATTAGTTTCATTTATATGGCAGTTATGAAAGCTAAAGTTGAAATACCATCTTCAAGAATATATCTTATCAGCTGAGGCAAAGTGAATTTTTTACTTTTTACAGAATGTATTTGATGTATAGAACTGTTAATGGGTTTAAACTCTCTTCACGACTTCTATACTTATTTATGAAGGCAATTTTTTTATAGTCTTCATGAGAAATTTTACTTTTAAAATAGATCTATGTATCTCTTTTTGCTGTTTTTTTCTAAAGTTAATGTTTTTATGCTGTACATTTTGCATTGAGACCTACGAACTCAGTTGCTACCATGCCATTTAACTCATCTGTCATTTTTTCCGAGAACATTATTAGTTAAAGGATTATAAAAAGAAAATGATTGGAAGCAAATGTATGGTCATTTCAATAAAAAAGAAGTGAGTTTTTCTTTGAATAGATACAAGGTCGTTATTAATTATTTTATAAAGCATGAAATGCTACCGGAGATGCTATATGAATTTTTCTTAGCTCTTTTCTCTATTCACTAGATAAATCTTAACTTTTTGCGTTAATTTTTCATTGTTTTGCCAAACACGGCATTGTTTTTAAAAAGTTTAAAGAGATCTTTTTTTTTCAAAATTGTTGTTTTGCTCGTTTTCGATGTTTAGTATTAAAATCTATATAATTTTTTAAACGAGGACTTTGTTCGAATTTTACAAATTGATGTATTTTTTTTATTTTTAAACTCTAATTGTACATATAATTTCAAATTTCTATAATGAACATATTTAGTTTTTATTTCTTAAGTTAGAGCCAATTTTCCACAGACTTCGATTCTAAAATACTGAATTTCTTTAGCAATATTTTTAGTATAGGGGAGGAACATTCAGAGACACTTCAACTTTTCTGAGCTAATGGATATAAAGTTATGCAAATCGTGCAATTAATCTGTATATTCTAACTTAAAATATACAACTTATATCCGAATCGTCTGGTACATCCATGAAGTTAACGTATTCATCAGTCCAGGAAAAGTCGTGTGTAGACAAATTTTTTGCGACATTGCTCAACCATATAGATTGTTTGCATCTAAATATATAAATGTAACTACTAGGTAGGCTTGAATCATAGGTTGATAAATACACATTGTTAGCCTTAGCGTAGCAGTGACCCATCATTTCCAACACCTCCGCGAATTCCTTTTCGATGAATAAAGGCATGTCTATATCCGTTAAAAGCTCCAATCGTACTTTTTGTGTTTTTATGCTTGCCATACCAAACCAGGAATCGTATATGTATTGCATGGATCAATTTTGTAGTAATTCTGGCGCAGAGTTCTAAAGTTTTCAAATATGTCTGAAAATAATACGTCTCTGATTTACACACAATCACGATAATCTCCCCCAATGTGCGCATTTGAAACATGTTCCATCTATGGTGAGCATATTCGTAGTCTTCTCTGGATACATTTTTATTTGTTACACTGTTGAAAAAGCTGATTGAGGAGGGAGCTGCGTTTCATAAAATTTAGAAAAGGAATCAAAATATTCATATGGATAGCAACCCTTTCTAGTTATAAATTGTGCATTACTGCAAATACCTATCCCAAAGATGAAATTTACAAGTCTTTAAAGTTGGGCAAGTTTCTCTAGAGAAGTATTTAAAAACTGAAAAGAGTCAATGAAACGTAATGACCTCAGAGTAAAAAAAAAAAAAATTTCACTATGTCGGGAATGCATTGAAAAAAGAAATCAAAACTTTTAGTTGATTTTTTAAAAATCAAAATTCAATTTAATTATGTCAATGTTATTTCTGAGGTTAGTTAAGAAAAATTGAATAAAAACCAGGAGATGTTAGTATCGCCCTATAAAAATTATTTATTCATATGTCTGTACTCATAAAGTAATGTTTTTGTGCGAAATATACAATCATATTTGGGAATTAATTGTATTCTAAGAAGAAAACAATAGGTTTATGGTAGCTGAAATAGGTTATAAATCCCTTTAGACTCAAAATGTTATTTAAATTTTAACAAAAAAAAAAAAAACTCCTTCAAGCGTTGTTCCGTACTTCCTCGTGCTTCACATTTGGATCATTTGACATAATTAAATTGATTTTGATTTTAAAAAATCAACTAAAAGTTTTTGATTTCTTTTTCAATGCATTCCCGACATAGTGAAATTTTTTTTTTTTTTACTCTGAGGTCATTACACGTTTCATTGACTCTTTCAGTTTTTAAATACTTCTCTAGAAAGCGCCCAACTTTAAAGACTTGTAAATTTCATCTTTGGGATAGGTATTTTGCAAGTAATGCACAATTTATAACTAGAAAGGGTTGCTATCCATATGAATATTTTGATTCCTTTTTAAATTTTATGAAACGCAGCTCCCTCCTCAATCAGCTTTTTCAACAGTGTAACAAAATAAAAATGTATCCAGAAGACTACGAATATGCTCACCATAGATGGAACATGTTTCAAATGCGCACATTGGAGATTATCGTGATTTGTGTAACCGTAGACGTATTATTTTCAGACATATTTGAAAACTTTAGAACTCTGTGCCAGAATTACTACAAAATTGATCCATGCAATACATATACGATTCCTGGTTTGGTATGCAAGCATAAAATGACAAAAGTACGATTGAGCTTTTTAACGGATATAGACATGCACCTTTATTCATCGAAAAGGAATTCGCGGAGGTGTGTTGCGATGATGGGTCATTGCTACGCTAAGGCTAACAATGTGTATTTATCGTAACCTATGATTCAAGCCTACCTAGTAGTTACATTATATATTTAGATGCAAACAATCTATATGGTTGAGCAATGTCGCAAAATTTGTCTACACACGACTTTTCCTGGACTGATGAATACGTTAACTTCATGGATGTACCAGACGATTCGGATATAAGTTGTATATTTTAAGTTAGAATATACAGATTAATTGCACGATTTGCATAACTGCTATCCATTAGCTCCAGAAAAGTTGAAGTGTCTCTGAATGTTCCTCCCTATACTAAAAATATTGCTAAAAGAATTCAGTATTTTTAGAATCGAAGTCTGTGTGAAAATTGGCTCCCAACTTAAGAAATAAACTAAAAATATGTTCATTATAGAAATTTGAAATTATATGTACAATTAGGGTTTAAAAAAATTTAAAAAATACATCAATTTGTAAAATTCAAACAAAGTCCTCAGTTTGAAAAATTATATAGATTTTTAATACTTGAAAACATCGAGAAAACGAGCAAACAAACAATTTATGGAAAA